>JAEDXX010000030.1:0-600000 GCA_021725515.1 Epicauta chinensis
TTTTCTGATCCATCCATATTTGTTGTTAATAACAATGTTACCCTTTCTTTGCTATGTTTGCCTCCATGGCATTTTTCATTTTTAAATGTTAAAGTGTTATTTGGAAGGCATCTAAAAAATAGCCCTGTCTCATCCGCATTGAATATATCTCGGTCTTCAAAATTTTCTAATAAGGTTGGTAAAATTTCACGTTTCCATTTGTCACAGTTTTCATTTGAAACGCCACTGCTTTCACCGCATGCTTTCTTTTGACAAATACCATACCTAAATCAAAACAATCATGCCCAACTAAAATTCTCTATAAAGCAGGATTTATTTACTACCTTTTTTTCCAATTATCCAGCCATCCAGTACTTGCTTTGAAATTGGATTCCCCTACTTGCTGACAAAATTCTAAAGCTTTTTCTTTAATTAGCCTACCAGATACGGGCAAGTGCTGTTGCCTGGCGTTTTTAAACCAATCAAAAACTGCTCTATCCAAATTTTTATATACTGGTTTTCTCAGACGTTTGCTGTTTCTACAAGTAACTCTTTGTTTTTCAAAATTGAAGACAACGTGTTTGGTGGAATATTGTATTTTACAGCTACGTCCTTTTTTCTTGAACCATTTTCCACTTCTTTTATGGCTTTGTATTTATTTTCTAATGTTAAAGTTTTCAAAGTACGCTTTGGCGGCATGATAACGATTAAAAACATATACACACACACAATATGAAATTTTAACACAGAATGAATTAAACTGTATATCACAGAGTGCGATATATTGTTTTTTGTAACATATTTACGAAATCTGAACCTAATTGATGATTCAGGAAAGTTGCAATCGCATTGGAACAGAATTCTGTTGAAACCTTCGACTTGTAAAATCTATGTGTCAGCTTTTTAATTCGAGATATCGAGAATTTCGACTTATAGAAGTTCGGCTTATCAAGTAAAAATTCCATAAGGTTTACATGCTTGCCGCTATTGCCAAGTGATTTTGTTCGACTTATCGAAAATTCCAGTTAACGAAGGTTCGAATTAACGAAGTTCGACTGTATGCTTCATTGACCCTTAATTGATGAGAAAGTGTTTGATGCCAAGCGAAATTCGTGTTCAATTTTTGTTTATAACAATAAATAAAAAAAATTGGCTTATCAGCTCAATAATTCCGTAATTATTTAAAAAAATTAATATATTATGAACTAAATCGGTAAAATATTTAAAAGCCATATATTTATCGTATGCCGTATTTGTTTACAATAAATCCATTTTTTACTAAAAAACGGCCAATTCTAACGTTTTATCATTATATTACTTTAACGGTACAAAATATGAAAAAATCATAGGGAACAATTTTGTAGAAAATTTAATTTCGAACAAATCATGTCATTAGCAAAAATTCGAACAAACTAACATTTCTTATGTTATAGAGCAGGGGTGGGCACATACTAGGACAATGAGAGCCGCAGTTCGGTTTTTCGTATGTCATAAAGAGCCACATAATAGTAACATAGTTATATGGTTATGTATCTTATAACGGATTTAAATTTTCAATGAGAGCCGCACTTAGCCCAACAAAGAGCCGCATTTGCACACCAACGCGAAAAATCCGCAGCGGCAGCGGAAATTCCGCTGCGAAAAAAACGCGATGTTTGTATCACATGGCGGCAGACGAACATATTCACACCGAAGCGGCGCGAATTCGCAGCGGCAACGAATCGATAGCGTTTTTTTTCCGCGCGGATTTCGTTCGCTGCTGACAGCGTTTTTACCGCCGCCGCGCCACTTGATATATCAAAAACAGAAAAATTATTGAAATAGTTCGAAATTATGCTATTTTGTACTACTTGTCCCATGAAAATTATGAAAATATTCGGAAAAAGGATGAAATCTAGAATAAAATTAATAAAGAAATAAACGAAAATAGTGTTGTACTTTTGTTAATACAGGTTATGTTGGCAATTGTCACAAATTTCGGTCGTCGCTGCCGCTGCGGATTTTTCGCGTTGGTGTGTGTAAACCTGCGAATTCCGCTGCCGCACCGCAGGCGGAATTTTCGTGCCGCTACCGCTGCGGATTTTTCGCGTTGGTGTGTGGGGACTTTTATACCTTGCGGACAGCGTTTTTCGACTTTGTGACTATAATTGTGTAAATAATTAACTAATTGAGGTAATCATATGATTTTAATTTTATTTTGTTTAAAAATTAATTGTTTACACTAAATTTATGAAAAATTTCACGAATTCGATTAATTTATATTTTAAAATTAATTTTAATCTATAGGCATAACACTTCAAAAAATAGTATTCTCACATATTTTTTTAATTTATTAGAGATATTTATTTTAAATAACATCTTTAGTTGTTCGAACATGAGTTAGCCAGGTACAATTGTAGAATAGTATATTAAAGAACAAGTGTCAGAAGTCGCCTATTATTGCACGAGTCCAAGTTTAGAAAACGAGCGGCGCAGACGCGAGTTTTCTAAAGGACGAGTGCAATATACGACTTCTGACACGAGTTCTTTATACTATTTTTTCTATTTTGCATGTTTTGTGCCCTTTTTTACAAAAAAATTGCGAGATTTAATATTTAGGGAAATTGGTGGGAGTTGGTGTTACTAAAAAAAAACAATTGAACATTCAGCTAGGAAACTTCGATTGTTTTATTTTTCACTCTTAGTCAATTGTTTTTTTCGCCAAATTGCTTATTTAACAATGAGTGAAGAATTTTCATGTAGTCCGCCTGAAATAAGGGAAATTGCTGAAAATGCAGGAAGCAATTTACTACCCGATAAATCCAAAGATCAGTACGAAAAACGGTATATTAAGTATCTTGTTTTTATGATTTTTGACAGTTGTCAAAATCAATGAAAATGTTACCAATCTAGTGGAAAAAAAAATTCCTACTATTTTACTTTTCAGCACTAGTTACAAAATGTGCACATTTCGATACAGTAGCGAGTTTAATAATAGCGCTATTATTGACGCAAAATAGAAAAATATATTTTTCTACCGTGATTGTCGAATGAAAAGAAAGAAAAGGTGAAAATCTTGGACGTGTTTCTTATTTATTTATACTTACAGAGAAAAATGTTTTAAATAATTGATTTTTTTATATTTTATCTAACAATTTTCATGTATTTTGAATAGAAGTAACTGTTTTAAGTAAATTTGTCATATAATCAAAAAGCTGTTATGTAATAATTTTTTCGAATATCGTGTAATAATTAAAATACATTCAAACTGAGAAGCAATAAAGTTTCGACATTTTTTCAACAATTTTTTGTTAGAATATTGAATTTTGAACAAAATAAAATTAGAATCAGGTGATTATCTCAATTAGTTAATTATTTATAAAGTGACAAAGTCGAAAAACGCTGTCCGCAAGGTATAAAAGTGACACTGCGCTCGAAAATCTGACTTTAAGGCTATTTAACATAAGAAATGTTAGTTTTTTCGAATTTTTGCTAATGACATGATTTGTTCGAAAGTAAGTTTTCTACAAAATTGTTTCCTATGATTTTTTCATATTTTGTACCATTAAAGTAATATCATGATAAAACGATAGCGTTGGCCGTTTTTAGTAACAAATAGAGCTGTAACGAACCGTATGTATTCGTTACTGAGTAACGGGTGCGCACTCAAGTACCGAGTAACAAAACGTTACTCACGAATATATCTCGTTACTCGCATTTTTCGTATTTTCTTAGGTCTGGTATAACTGTTTCAGTTCGCGCAAGTAACGTTGATGCATGTGTTGAAATATTTTGCTGTTGTACGTTTTACTCATACACACCCGTATATAATACGGCTTGATTTCGCACTAAATTTTCGGAAAAAAAATAAAATTCGCGTATAATGCGCTCCCCCAAATTTTCAATATTTTATTTAAAAATTGCACAAGAATTTATTAACATAACTGAAATTTTTAATGAAAAGAAACGAAAACGGCAAATTCGATAGAAAAAACTTAAATTTTTGTCTCTTTATGTTTTGTAAACAGGTGTATGAATTACGGAGTGCAGAAGTGCACAGCATGCGTCTTACAAAAACACCGTTAAAATTTTCAAAATAGAAAATAGTAAATTAATTGCAACTTCAGTAGATTCTGTCTACAGTTTACTTGTAGTTCTAACCTTTACCCATTAATAAATCATATTAAATTTAAATCAATTTATATACAAGTCTGGTTCAGAATACGGTAAAGTGAAGAAATGCACCTTACACAGCTAGATATGCAACGTATGTTTTTATATACCGAGGTATCAAAAGTAACGAGTGCAGTAACGATACGATAGTAACGAGTACTAATTGTTATAGTAACGAATACATACGGGTACGCTTTTTCTCGTTACTTTTACACCACTAGCAACAAATGGATTTATTATAAACAAATACGGCATACGATAAATATTTGACTTCTAAGTTAATATTCGATAAATATTCTACCGATTTAGTTCATAATATATAAAATTTTATAATTAATTACGGAATTATTGAGCTGATAACTCTATTTTTGTATTTATTGTTATAAACAAAAATTGAACACGAATTTCGCTTGGCATCAAACACTTTCTCATCAATGAAGGGTCAATGAAGCATATTTTCAAAAAAATCATACTCAAGTACCTCCAGCGCCTGCACTATTACACGTTGATGTATTTTCTAAATTGTTTTGGTTTCTGTAGATTGATCCACGACAAATTCGCTGAATTAATGGTAAACGATGAGTCGCACGCCAAACGTAAAGTCTTAGCTGGCATTGTAATGACACACGGCAATAATCTGAACGATTCTGAAATCATCTCAGTAACAACCGGTACGAAATGTGTGAATGGTGAATATATCAGTTTAAATGGTTATTCATTGAATGATATGCATGCTGAAATTATTACACGTCGTTGTTTAATCAATTATCTATACGATCAATTATATTTACTATTAACAATTGATGCTGATCAATCAATATTCACATTACGTTCAGATGGTTGTGGTTATCAATTGAAAGATGGATACGAATTTCATTTGTACATAAATACGGCACCATGTGGTGATGCTAGAGTGTTTGGACCGCACGAGGAATGTGGCACAATTGATCGACATCCGAATCGTAAATCACGTGGACAATTACGGACGAAAATCGAAAGCGGTGAAGGTACAATTCCGGTGAAGGGACCGACGATTTTTCAAACATGGGATGGAATATTGCTTGTATGCACAATTATATCGGTGTTTTATTTTGGTAATAAATCGAATCAATTTTAGGGTGAACGTCTCTTGACGATGTCCTGTTCAGATAAGATCTGCCGTTGGAATATTGTTGGTCTCCAAGGAGCACTTCTCTCGCATTTCATCGAACCGATCTATTTGAAATCGATCATTCTAGGTAGTTTGCTACGTGAATCACATCTATCACGGTAAATAGTGAAATATCCCGGTGATGATTTTGGGTAATTTTATCGGAAAACCTTTAGGGCACTTTACGGTAGAATCGAAACAACACTACAAGGTCTTCCGCCACCGTTTCGTTTAAATCGTCCCGATATGTATTTGTCAACATCTCCAGAGACACGACAGATTGGTAAGGCGCCAAATTTCAGTGTAATTTGGGGATATGGTTTTGAACAGCCGGAAATCGTTGATGCCAATACAAGTAAATTATTTGATGGGCAAATGTCGAAATTATGTAAATATCACTTGATGAAACGTTTCATTGGTCTACTGGGGAAGTTATCAAGTATTAC
The DNA here is from genome assembly GCA_021725515.1 of Epicauta chinensis. NCBI lineage: Eukaryota > Metazoa > Arthropoda > Insecta > Coleoptera > Meloidae > Epicauta > Epicauta chinensis. The sequence continues at coordinate 5,728 of JAEDXX010000030.1, forward strand.
TGGTATTGAACAGCATCCGCCTGGATTGTATTGTGAAGCAAAGAATTCAGTCACGTCTTATAAAGTAATTTTTTTTTTTTTGTCTTCACATTTTCGATTATATATTATTGGTTGTTTTCAATTAGATCGCTAAACAATCACTTTATGAGGCATTCTCTAAGGCACAATTAGGCAATTGGGTCACAAAGCCACTGGAACAAGATATGTTTGAATTAGATTTGGAAGATGAGAAGGCAGGAACGAATGTTGTCGATTGAAAGATTGGTACAAAACGATTCATTTTTTCTTTGTAAATCGTTGAATATCAGTATTGATAGAATCATTATATCTGAACTGTACAAAAATTCTACTTTTATTGTCTTTTTCCGTTAAATTTAAATAAACTACCTTTTAAGTACAATTGCGCTACAATTAGCACTTATCCCTATATTACAAAACTAAACATTAACTATATCAGTTTTTAATGATTAAAATTTCAAAGCAGTACAAATTATATAAATATAATTGAAAAATGCTTAATTAGTGTGATTAATTCTTTGTGTAAATATTCGGCGCTACAATTAGATACTAGTATCCTAACCTCAATATTGTAAAATGCAAACAACAAAAATTCAAGCCCTAAATCGTAATTTGCTGAAATTTCTAAGATATAATACTTATTATTCAACAAACACCATACCAAAATGTACGTTATCCCTTAATTCTCGTTTGAAATGGACAATGCCGAGACCTAACCTCAAACATCAACTTTTAAATCGTCACAAATTCTTTTCAAATTCTACAAAAACTACAACAGAATCGGTTGAATTAATCGATCAACTTACCTACGAGAAAGTCTGTGAAGAAACATTGGAATCTCTAACCGACTATTTTGAGCAATTAATTGAAGACTGTGACAATTTCGTTTCGGCTGATGTTTCGTATAGTGTAAGTATTTGCATCGACGGTTCGTTATCGTGTAATTTATTCGAGATGTTTTAGAGTGGTGTATTAACGGTAAATCTGGGCGAAACGTATGGTACGTACGTTATCAATCGTCAATCACCGAATCGCCAGATCTGGTTGAGCTCGCCCACATCAGGACCGAAACGTTACGATTTCATTGGTGATACATGGATTTATAAGCATGACGGTGTTAGTTTGCATCGATTATTACAAGATGAACTATCAAAAATTGTTAAAAATGTCGATTTTAGTCGGTGTTCTTATGCTAAAATATAAATGAATCGAATCTAGTTATTAATCGCTAGTTGAATTCCAATTTAATAGTGATTTTTTTGAAATAATAATGCAATTCATCAAAATAAACCTTGCAAAAGTGTAAAATATTGTTGGTAGTTATGCAACCAATAATACTCAGTTTTTGTAGATTTCAATTTATAAGGTTGGTATCGGTTCTCTGGTGGTGAAATTGAGAACTATTACGACAGCGCCATCATGCGGTAGGAGCGGTAGTAAGTTTCTTACGTTGGTAATGGATTCCAATGTTTCGTTGTTTTTTATACTCCATCCAACAATTAAGTATAAATTTTGAAATGACGGAAATGCAGCTAACCTACGCAATGAAAAGTAGTGCCTCTATTAAGACGTTAAAATTTAAATTATTTATTGTATTAAATTGAAAATTGATTTGAAAAGGATTTTACAATCTCCAAAGAAATATAAAATATCGAACTTCACGATTAATATCAAAAAAAATATACCACCAAATTGTGTAAACAAATGCGTAGGGTTTTATTCAAACAGTAGTGCCACAACATAATATTCTTTTTCTTTTATGTCAACATGTAAAAGTTAGGAACTTTTGAAACATTAAGTTGCCTATAATCTATCATCCGTAATTTGAAATTTTATATTTAACTTTTGGACAGAGTATATCAATAAATCAAATTAATTGAAAATATTTTATTAATATTCAAATTTATCAACATAAGAAACATTAAATTTTGTTTAGCGTCCAGTGCAGTTAAGTTTCTAGATATTTTATCGTTGTTATACTCCGTCCAAAAATTAAGTATAAAATTTCAAATGACAGCAACGTAAACTAACCTTCGCAACGAAAAAATAGTCCCTCTATTAAAGCCCCAAAATTAAAATTCTCCTTTATTGTATTAACCTGAAAATCGATTTAAAAGGAATTTTAGAATCTCTAAAGAAATATAAATTATCGAATTTCAGAGTTAATATTGAAAAATCAGTAGCAAAATATGTTAACAAACGCGTAGGATTTTATTCCAACAGTAGTACCACAATATCATATAATTTTTAGTTCAAATAAACATGTAACAATTAGGATCTTTTCAGATGTTAGGTTGCACATAACCTATCATTTGTTATTTGAAATTTCATACTTAATTTTTGGACCGAGTTTAGTAGTGTTAGATAAGCTGGCTGTGAATAAAACAGGCTTCTCGTCAAACGTAATTCTTGATATTTTAAGTTTAATTTTGTATAATTTTCTCTTTTTAATTTCTAGGTAAATGTTGTTACAATTACAGCAAGTAAGTGTACCTTATGTGTTAACAATTGAAATACTAAAGCAATCAAAGGTTCCTAGATTTTAGAATCTAGTGATTACACGTATGCCGGCTCATTTAAAGACCTACAGGTACAATTATGATGGTTTCTGATAGTGGTTTCATAAATTCAGATCTTTTCTTGGTATGGCTACGTCATTTCAAAGATTATATCAGACCGACTGTTGAAGGAACCAGTGCTCCTCTTATTCGATAATCATACGTCGCACATTAGCCTTCCAGCAATTTTATTCGGTAGAGAAAATGGCATTCACCTTTTAAGCTTACCACCGCATAGCAGTCACAAATTGGATGTTGGATTTTTTGGTCCTCTGAAAACCGCATACAGTCAAGGGTCTGACAAGTGGATGACAAATAATCCAGGAAAAGTGATAACACAGTCACATATTGCTTCATTATTTGGGAAAGCATATTCTAAAGTGGCATCTCTACAAAAGACGGAGAATAGTTTTTCATCAACTAGCATTTGGCCTTTCAATCCGGATGTATTTTCCGAAGAAGATTTTGCTCCATCCACTGTTACCGATGGGCTAGAAAGTCAGAATATCTAAATCGAGATAGAACCTGAAGTGATTCAACATTTACAAGGAAATACCTCATCTGAACCAAAACTGCTAGCAATCGGACCCAACCAGCATATAGGTTCCCAGACTCCCATCAACTCACCTAATGCGAATTTGGATTCACAGTCGCCAAGAACTTTAGAACATGGCGAAGAAGACAATTGATATTATTTTCCTGAATATCAAGGAACTTCAGAAGAAATAGCATCTGTTGGCAACATCGATTCCCCGTGGCTGGCCCCAGTACTCAACGTAAAATTAAAGACATTTTGGCACACACATGTCCAACCCCTAAAGCAAAAAGGTCAGAAGTAAAAAGAAAGAGAGCTGGAAAAAATCTGAAATCCTCACAAGCACGCCTTATAAAGATTCTATAATTTTACGAGAATCGGGAAATAAAGAGAAGAAAAAGCTAATAGAAAAATTGAAAAACCGATGAAGAAGACAAAGAAAACAGAACAAAGAGTATTTATTGAGAATGTAGGAGTCTGCCCAGCACATAACGAAATATTGTGAACCACCAGAAACTGATTTAATTCAGTGTAAGAAATGCGGTCAATGGTACCATGAATTAAACACTTCTTACGAAGGGTTTGTGATTTTTGTTAGTTATGTATTCATGCAAGTTAAGAGGTGCGTAATCTTAGGGCTGGTGCATACTCTTGACTTTTCATAGTGCGTACTCTTAGACAAAATATGTTTCAAGAGTCCGCAAATGTATTAAATTCGTTTATTTTTTATATATTTTTTTATTAATAAACATCAACCAAAGAAAATGTAATCATTTGTTAACTAATGTGTACGTTTCTATAATAAAAATATTTTTCTTAATACTAACAGTTGAAAGTTGACTTTACTTTACTAATATCTTAATGGTAAAGTGACTAGTGAAGAAAAGTGACTTTTCTTCACTATTGACTTTTAGTTTCTATTAGAGGTGCTAAAAATGATGTTCAACAAGTTTTTTTGTGGGACAAAATCGACGCAATTCTTTTTTTTCTCAATACCACACATTTTTAGCAATTCAAAAATACACAGATTAAATTTTGGAATATAAGAAAAAAAAATAAACAAAAAACTGAGAATTAAAATGCCTCTATCTTCATTTAAATTATATATTAATTATTCCCAGTGATTCAATTTAAATTAATTTCGGTTAATTTGAATTTAAATTTCGATTAAAAACAATTGCGTCTATTATACCACAGATCGTCTAAAACCCCAACTTTACACGGCAACTGTCTCGGTCTGACTGTGCTGTTCGATGCTGTTCGGGGTCAAAAAAAAATAACAATAATAACAATGGCCTTCTCGAATTGTCGAGAATGTCAAAAATGTAAACAAATGTTTCTATTTTTATGTATAATAAAATTCTAGATTCAATATATACAGAATGTCTCGTAAGTAATGAACCACCTTGCAGAGTCTGATATGAAATTAAATCCTGATTCGAAATGTCTTTTATAATTTACTATTAATTAAATTCAATAACCATTCAGGTGCGTGCTGTAGCAGAGAAAAAATTGAAAACACAAGCGCGTGAGGTAATCCATTTCTTACGAGACAGCCTGTATATATAAATAATATATTAAAAAATTAGATTAAATCAAAGGTCGTTAGTATTAAGAAAAATGTTGTACTTTACACGGTGGGAAGTGTCTTTTCACACTCGCTCTTCACTATCCGCTCTTGTGAAAAGTGTCACTTTCCCACCTTGTAAAGTAAATAACTATTTCTTATTTTTTGACGTATGTTTTGTTTCTTACATCATTTCAAAAGTTAGGTGCGTACTCTTAGGCGACCTTACCTTAATAATCTAGAGTGTGTTTTAGGATATTTTATCGTTAAATTAACAATTTTTCACAGTTTCTTAGCGAAGTTGCTGACAAATCTATGAAATCGAGTATGCTAAATTCACCGACCAAAGGGTCACTAGATTTGACAGATATCTGGTTAAATAAAGTACGTAATGTCAGGACTGTTAGCGGAGATATGGAAACAAATAAACCCCTAGAAATATCACTATATTCATGGGTACCAACATAAATCTAGGAACCCTTTGGTTGATGAATTTAGTATAGCTTTGGTCCGCGAATTGAAAATTGGACGTAACGTACATTCACTGATTATTTGAGAAATTTCAAAAGTCCCTAGATGTTTTACTATAACCCCAAAGTTGTGGTGCCTCTGATCGTTTGATTTCATTTTTGAACTTTTTGATGACGACTTTTGTGATTCTTACACAATTTCTGTTGAGAAATCGTGATCATCACATAGTTGGGGATCTATGAACCGTTCAGTTGGCATTTAGAATTTCCCAAACAACGTGTAATTGGGGAATACCGTGTCATAAGAGAATATCTCTATTTATATATCCGTTTATTTGATTTATAAGACAATTATTACAATTAATATTTACATTTGAATTACGAGAAAAATCCAGTTATCACACTTTTTATTTAATTACAATAAAATTTTTGTTGATGATTTAATATATAAAAAAGAAAACATCAACATTCAAAGCTCTAATCGTTATAGTATGTACCTATTTAACACACATTTATTTGTATGTATTTTTTCTGTTAAATTTTTTCTGTTAAATGAATTTAAACCTTGAAGCGCTTATGTTTTCCCAAAAAACATATTGATATGATCGATTGTTTACCCTGCTGTGCCTCCCATTTCTTTCGAGTCGTTACAATTTTTCTCAAAGTCCTTGCGATTCAATCTACATTTTCGTCTCTACCATACTATTATTATCATCTAATTCTTCTGGCGTTTCCTCGCGTGTCCATGGCAATAGACGCCGTTGATTGGACCGCGAGGTCTGGCACTAGATCCAATCGTTACGTGGACGTAACTTTGTTGTTGTTGTATCCAAATCATTATTACTACTATTGATTATATTATTGAAATTATCGATTGTTTGCGGTGGTTTCTGTCAGGAGATTATCGTATTATTTCGATTACGTTTCAATTCTAATCCAAAATGGTTGTGGCGATGTTGGTGGTGGTGGTGGTTATGAAAGGCGATATCTTCAAAGTTCGAATAACATATATTTGTTGATGATGTTGGATTTGGTCGTGCCAAATAAGCCGTATTTACACGTACAGTTCCTAGAATACAATTTGCATTACAATCAACAATTCTATTGAATTTACTAGCATTTTATGTCTGTCTCGATTTTATATGAATTTCAAGAGACTTATGAGAAATAGTTTTAGAATTTAGGTTAAACGAATTGTTGCCGTAACAAACCAATAACGACAGTTTGAGTGGGACACACAAATATAATAAAAATTTACACAGTTAACGATTTTATAAGACGATTTCGGTGGAAATTCACGGTAGCTATAAAAATTTTTAGTAATGCAATATTAAGACACCCATTCGTACATTAAAAATTAAATTATTCATTCTTTCATCTAGTCGTTGTTGGATCAAGCATCTTCTTATGTTTGAACTTTAAATTAAACAAATCGTAATATGAACTGTTCTTGTAAAATTGATTTGTTTTGAAATTAACTTCATGTCATGTTATTGCTTGATGTTATTACAGTGAAACACTATCTAAAAGTTTGGATAACAAGTCAGTCGTTATGTCTACGATCCTGTCATCCAAATTAGATAAATGTGTCTTGCTATCTAGTTGCTTCAAATGTACAAACATTCCTTTATGTCGTTAATTTATAGTTTTTTTTTAAAAAAACAAGCCAAAAGTTTGATTTACTTGGAAATAGCGATTTCCCGGCGCATCCACCATTTGTGCACGAATCTAAACTTTTTTTGATTCGTAAAAGTACTAATGTGGATAATTTGGAACAATGACAGAATGGTAGTTAAAATATATAATTGCAATTGAATGTTTGACTACTCGTTTGGCTTGAAAAATTTGATATCTCAGTCACAAAACCGTTTATAATAAAAGCGTTTGAAGCAACGTCGATTCATTGAAAAATAATTCGTTTCCATTGCCATGCTAGCTCTTTTGTGGTTTGTGGCAATGGATGCGAGCTATTTTTCAATAAATTGATCTTTCCATTGAAAATACCGGATTTGTCAAAATTAAAAAAAAAACATCTCGTATAAGGAGCATTCCAAACAATCTCAATTATAATAGTTTTTATTTTGACAATTTACCACCATTTTGTCATACTTCCACATTAGCCACATGGGCAATTTTATGGTATTTCAAATTGTCAAATTTATTCCAAGATCAGTCCACAAATTAGGGAGATATAACATAGAAACCAATAGCCGGCTTATAGCGTGCGTTGAATGCTACAAAAAATTTCGCGAGCCTCCGTGCAACTACAAAACAAATCTATGTGGACGCGGCTGAACTATATTGTTTCAAAAGTTTTCTAGAACAAGGGGACACTCAATAAAATTGGTATTATTACCTGCAACTTACCGAATCGTACGATAACAATACAAGGCAATATAAATAGTTATTTGTGTTAACGTGTTATCTTTCAAAACTTGTTCAAGTTTCAGCTTGACTGAAACTCTTAACGACTACATTTCTAATATAAACCTAGACATATCTAGATATGCATTACTAGTTTATTCAATGATATTTTGTGCTTTATTTTCTAGATTATATAAGTATGTAAATTTTTTTCGATTTTATGCGCTTCAAAACTACATTTCGTCCCCTTTCTGGGTATAGCTCGTAACTACATTTTTTAGCGAAATTGAGATTTTTAGTAGAAAACATCGGCGAGTACTCTAATTTAGTGTAAAACAACTTAAAATGTGCAGAATGACAATAGAAATATTTTTAGAGGTCTCTATTTACCTCGTATCTACACCCTCTGATTTAAACACTGGTTACTGGTATAACTTTCTAATAATACTTTAATTAAACTGGTAGATAAGTTTTGTGTCAAAAAATCTCTTTTAATGATTTTAAGTAATTTTGTTTTTTTAATTATATCCTCGTATCTACATAAAAGTTTATAGCAAAATGAAATGAAGAAATTTTAATTTAAATATTAAATTGATTAATTAATTAATTGCGACCTAATCGATCACTTTACTTCATGTTTTGACACTGAAAAATGTACGGAGCATCGAGCGGGATTCGAACCACGGCCCTCCTCGTGCTATCGCGACTGTGGGGTGTTCTGGACCTCTAAACTATAAGGTTTGGACGTGGCCGTTCATAGTTTAGAGGTCCAGAACACCCCACAGCCGCGATAGCACGGGGAGACAATCAATTTAATATTTAAATTAAAATATTACGATCACGATCCACATTCATTTAATCAATAATACTCTAGACCGAGTTACGGATCATAAAAATAATTTGACGCGTCATCTGAGGTATTAAATTTGAATTAAATTCCCCCACCGAACGACTAGTAGTAGTATATTTCATGTTTCGAGACTGAGGTGTGGACGTGGCCGTCGATAGTTTAGAGGTCCAGAACACCCCACAGCCGCGATAGCACGGGGAGACCCGTGGTTCGAATCCCGGTCGACGGTTCGTACATTTTTCAGTGTCCAAACATGAAATAAGTGATTGATTAGGTCGCGATTAATTAATTAATCAATTTAATATTTAAATTAATCAATTTAATATTTAAGTTTTTAGCAAAAACTCGGATCCACGTAAAATCATCCACAGAAATCATCATCAGCTCTTAATTGCCCATGTGAATCATGAAATTTTCGTTGATCGATATAAATTGACACGGAAAGAGTCTGAATTTTGATATTTATTATTAATATTTATGTATTTTTGATAGTAAAAACAGTTTTTATTGATTCCTGAAAAATTACGATTTTGTAGATACGAGATATACCCAGAAAGGGGACGATTTGATGTACTTTTAATACAAACAATAATAATTATAGTCAGGCGCGGACTAGTAAAGTGGCTCGGGTTCCCAACAACATCGGTACCTCTCTATTAAAAAAAAAAGATTAACAAGAGATACAATTTCTATAGAAAGTGCAATTGTCCGATCATTTTTGGGACCAGCCCACGCCCCGATTATAGTAATACTAACCATTTCTGATGATGCGATTATGATCGGGTGAACCAGAACATGATCGTTGACGATTTGTGAACACTTCACGACGTGTTAGTGTTGCTGGTGGGACACTAACAAATGGTAGACAGGAGAAGAATTGTTTGAAACCACGTCGGAATCTATTAACAAAAATTATTAATTAGTATAGAAACTCGATTATCCGGACCTCAGTTATACGGTTATACGATTATCCGAATTGTCCACCTTCGACCTGAGCGTTCCGATGTTGTTTTAGTCAATTATCAATCGTTGTATAGCTGAATCGTGCCAAGCCAAACATTACTGGTTTCTTAAAAAAAAAAATTGAAAGTGCGTGGAACGCCGCGCGTTAGAAATGAAACTTCTTAGGTTAGAGATTAAGTTCATTTTTTTCTTGGTTTATTTTCTTTCTATAGTTGCCTGAAGGCTCGTTTTTGTTCTGCAATTGTATTTTTCGGCATTTCGCTTATCTCAATTTAACGCCGTTAATTAATATTATAAACTAGCGGACCCGGCGAACTTTGCCTCGCCCCAATTTTACGTGAATGTGTAATTTACGACTATCCGGAAACACAAAACTCGCAGCAAGAAAAATAGCACATTTACTGTAAAAAATTACAATGCCAAAATGACACCTGTCAGATTGCGCAAAGTCTAAGTCAACTCGGATTTTGAATGAAAATTTTCGATTTTTACAATTTTCCGACTTTTGCGGAGAGATTTTCCAAAATTTTCTTCCGTAAAAACCTTCTCCTCGAAAATACGAACAACTGACAAAAAATTTTACAGAAATCGGCCCAGCCGTTCTCATTTTATGAATTACTATACATTTTTTACACCATTTTTATATATATAATAGATATAAAAATTATAAATCGGAGTAACCTTTGAAATTTTAGTTTCGTTCCAGAGGGCGCTGCACATCGATCAATGACACCAACTCTAGACCCTAGTGTTTATTTTACACAGTTGGCAGAACTGACAGAGTATAAGCGACGCTATTGGCAACGCCCCCACTCTTCCCTCTCCGCTGTCTCGAATTTTCGTTACATAGATAAAATACATTGACAAATATTTACATCCAAGCGGGGCTAAAGAAGTTTCACTTGAAAAAGACATTCATTCGACGATCCGGATTTTCGATTATCCGTATGACTCAATTGAGTGTCTACTGTTGTTACATGAACGTTGTGCTGTTGAGATTTAGAGTGTTTTTGATTTATCTCCCGAATTTATTAATAAATAGGAAATAGGAGACCTATTAATTTCTTCATCGTTATACTTAATATAATTTTCCAAGATATAAAAAATATTTCTTGGATAATTTATCAAACGATGAAATTTAAACCCAAATTACATCAATTAATTTAGCTCGATTGTAGTAGATGATGGTGGTTTTAGTTGTGGGTTTTAAAACTGTAGTAGAGGTTGTCCAAAGAAAAAATGATTTCATTCTTATAATTGTTTAAATGATAGGCTGACATTTGAATTTCCATTAAACTTCTAATAATTTGGAATGATACGATCAATAAATTATGATGTTGTCTGTTTTATAAAATACGCAATTTAAAACGCCTCATAAAATTGTCTGTTTTATAGAAAACATGCTTATGAATAATATTTTGCGTACTATGATAAAATCCGGTCACAAATTTGGGAGACTTTACGAAAGTTACACGTTTTGCTTTCTTTTTACCCACACAAAAACCAGTCAATTTGCAATTTTTTTATAATTTTAGGGTACGTTCATGTCAAAGATAACTGCGATATCTCTATTTGTTCGACATTACTAATGTGACCTTGATTCAACCAATCACAGACAAAAAAAGTTTGTTTTCTGTCGCTGTCGACATGCATGTAGCGAAGTAGGCTTGCGTGTGATTGGCTCAATAGATCGCTGTATCCACTGATAGGATAAGTTTCATAATGTCTTTTTACTGAAGCTGAACAATCCTCAACTGGAGGCGTACAGAACATTTTTCGTAACTAATATTTTTATTTATAATCATAACTATTATTAACTATCAACAATAACCACACAAACTAGTTAGAAGTAATCAAATTAATTTCTAATGAATATGAACAAGTGGTTCGGATATGACGGAAACAATTTCGATTAGAAATCAAACCTCAACTTATTACTATTTGCTATTAGTTAGTAGTGGTAATAAGAGACTGTTTTCGATTGACATCAGGTTATTGTTTCAGTCAACAACTTTGAGAAGTTCTAACGTAAATTGCTCTTTTGTTGGAATATTTCGGAAAGTTTCGTCGTCTTTAAGATCCTAATTAACAACATAACTCACCTTGCATTCATCCAACAGTAAATAATCGGATTGTACATGGAATTGCTCATTGCCAGCCAGTAAATAGCCAAATAAGTTTCTTGAATGTACGGTGAATTGGTGATTTCAGGAAAATACGATGTCACAATAAAATATAAATGGTATGGTAACCAACAGACAGCAAAGATTATTACCACTACCATCATCATCTTCACTACCTATTTTATATTGGATTTTGATCAAAATTTGTTAGAGAATAGTTGTTAAATAACTTACACGTCTTTTACTTTTAATATTCTCGATTTGACGCTGTGTACATTCTCCTATACTCTGCGATCCCCAAAGTTCTACACCTATACGGGCATACGTGTAAGTCATCGATCCGATTGGTACGACGTACGTTACGAATAGAAAAGCGACATTATAGCTGAAACAATATTGAAAATATTTTATACTATATCAAAAAAGATTACAATGTTGGATAATCTACTAGCCTAGTCGTCTTACCGATACTGTATATAAATAAGTATTAATCTACAACTTGCGGTTGTGCACCGTTGAATTTTGATTTTTTTTATTACAAAATATTGAATATTTCAAGAAATAGATTATATTGTACACGTTTCTAAAGGTAATGTTCTAGAATCTTTAATGAAAATTTATTGGAAAACTCATCAAGTTTTCGCGTAAGATGGGAAAACTTTAAAATCGATTTTTTAGTTTTTCGGCTTAGTTGATTAACAGACACGAATGGAATTTTTATCAATTATAGTACATAAAGTGCTTAATATCGACCTAAATTTGGTTTTCCCAGATTTGCAACCGTTTTTCAGAAAAATTGAAAAACAAGAATTGTTCGAAGTAATTATTTTTTTCTGGGTGAGACTTTAAAACTAAATAAATTTCCATTTGAGATTATATTGGAAACGCATACTTTTTCATAAAATTCTGTCACCGAAAATTCAAAGTCAATGCAGCAATAATTGTAGACAATGTGCGTTGAACCTTAAGCTGATGATGAATATTATGCAAATGCAATCACTTGATTAATAGATTCATTGGTAAGTCTATTCAACGATTAATTACCATCAAGTTGGTAATCTGACAAGAAATTTGATTACATCTCACAGAATCGTCATGTTCAATTTCAACATGCATATGGTGGATGCGCCAGGCAAACGATATTTCATTTACATTTTGATATAAAGATAATAAAAATAGGAATGAAATGGAATTTTTGATGTAGTTTTACATCTTGAACATTGTATACTATATTTTCAATTCTACAAATTACCTACTTACATATATTCCATCATTGATTCATTAGTATTACCATCTGGCCATTCCGGATAACAGATGACACGCTCCTCCCCATCCCGATATGGCATTGTGTACGTTTTGAAGAACATCAAATATGGGCTGCCTATCAATATGCCCAATAGCCATGTTGTGACAGCTAGGAATAGTGTAATTGTACGGCCCATTCGTGGTTTCAATGGTGTCATAATTGCCATGTATCTGTTTTGGAGAATTTGTGGACGGAAAAAAATTATTTTCAACACTATAAATTCTTGAATTGAGTCTATAGATTTCACATAACGATCAATTTATTACAGCCGTAATAAACATAAATGTTAGAGAATTATAGCGATTTGTGGTTTTATTTATTGAATGACTTTAGATAATTTGACTCGATTCATTAACTACAGTTTTTCCATTTTGTTACGCGACAGATTTTAGAAAATACTTTAATCGTAAAAGAGTACGTTAATGTCGAAGGCGCCTCACTTGCCACCATAGTATGCTTTGATTCGACCAATCACAAGTTCACATCTTCAGTTACGCACACCCTAGACATGAACATACCCTAACGATTTTCGTTATAGACACACTTACCGATCTATCGAGATGGACATTAGAGAGAAAACGGACGCGCACACTGATAATACAGCAATGAATTGGGTTATTTTACAATACAGTTCACCAAATGGCCAATGGGAATTCAACATATAAACAAAATTGAATGTCACATTTAATGTTGAAACCATTGTGTCGGCTATTGAAAGATTTACTAAAAAAACAAACCCGATAAAAAAATCTCACGGTTTAACCTCGAATATCTCGCTTGTTTCTGAATGGATCTTGAAAAAAAAGACACCTACTTACAGAGTAGAATATCTACGCTTTATTTGACTTTAAGTGTTTCTAAGATCTGTTGACAAACAAACGAGATGTTCGAGATCAAAGTCAACTTACATAGAAAATAATTCGTAACAGTTCGCATACGTTTATGGGCCAAAACAATCCATATAACGATCAGATTACCACCAGTAGCTACAATTACCATGCCAGCATAAAGAATACTCCATAAAGCCTGTCTCCATATGGGTAAAATGAATTGATTCCCGTCTAATAAAAATTAAAGGGCAAAACATGCGGTTGACTCGATACAGGATATAGTTCTATGTTGCTTACCTTGTTCTGTATCATTTCCATAACCATCAGCTAGATCGTTATTGTAATTAATTGAGTCATTTAAAAGGGATTCTGTCGAAAAATTCATCTTCAATCGATTTAGTTTCGTTTCCAAAAAAAAATATCGCAATTACGTTATCAATTGATGAATTTGTAAAATTTCCATCTTATTATCCGCATCAACAATCAACCAAATTAATTAAATTCTGCAACAAAGATATCAACAAATTTCAACCATTTTGTATAGAATCTTTAGAATTGGAGGAGATATCAAACAAAAGTACCCCTAATGAGTGCTTTGATTATAGAAAGTGTTATTCATTAGAAATTATTCTCAGCCCTTGTTGTTTTTGTTTGTTTGTTATGTTGGCGGTGGTGGTGTTGTCCCAAATTTGTTGATTATCCAATTAATCTTCTATACGAGAACGTAAACAGATATTCGTCATTGAATGCTACTACGAGCATTGTGCTTTTCGTAATTTTATTAAATAATTATTAAATTAGTATTGCCATTATAATAAAACGTTGTTTTTGGGGCCGAGATTTTACCGGAGACAACCACAATTTGCTTATATAAAAATTTATTTGTAACGTAGAAGTTTTTTAATGATCCGACTTTTAATGATAAAACTTATCGTAATGTTAAAAATATGCAAAATATGACAACTAGTTTTTATTTTATTAATCCGTGGTTCTGCTAGGAAGCTAGGAAGTCCGTACAGAAAATAAGAAAAATATCCTACTTTTTATAAATTGTCGATTTCGTCGATAACCGAATTAATTTTCTTTTTAACATTCACACTCTCTTCCCATTCGTATCTGTTCATTTCAATACAGCGATGAATAAATTTCCAATATTAAAGCTACTCCGCTTTTTCTTTATATTTTTTTAGCTCTTAAGGAAAGTCGAATAAAATTAACATCGTCGAATTTATTTGGAGAATAATCAACTTAAAAATAGAGTTCTTTTAATTTATAGGTGGTGTGCGAATTATAACGAAAACGTGATGATTCAAACATTAAATATTGATGAATATTTAATGTTTAAATGAGTGCCGAGGAGAGATTGTAATTTTATTGAAACATCCACACACCTTCTTTGGTATAATTAATTGCTGACAGATTTCTAAAAATCTACCTTCCTTGTTGTAATTTACATTTTGTGTATTTTTAAACTAACAAAAATCAAACGATCTTTATCTTTATCTCTCCAATAATACAAGTCAAATGTTAGACAACAAAAATGGAACAAAAAAGCTTTATTTTAAAATATTTAAATTAAATTCAAAAGGATGCCATCCAGGAAATATCGTGCATTTTTTCCCTATAAAACAAAACTTTACATTGATATAGAATAAAAAATCGTTCTCTAACAAACGTTATTTAATCGATATGAGATTGTATCGTGTTGCAATTTACAAAAACCAAATTTTACTAATTTGCGTTACTAAACGACACGTTTTTTGAAGTGAAACTTCTTTAGGCGCGCTTGGGGGTAAATATTTTTCAATGTATTTTCCCTATGTAACGAAAAATGCGACGCGGTGAGGGGAAACACTTCCCCTCTAACAGAAGAATGGGGGCGTTACCAACAGCGTCGCTTATGCTCTGTCAGTTCTGCCAACTGCGTAAAATAAACACTAGGGGACTAGGGTCTAAAGTTGGTGGCATTGATTGATGTACAGCGCCCTCTGGAACGAAACTGAAATTTCAAGGCTTACCTCGGTGATTTTTGAATTTATAAATTAACTAGCAGAGCCGACAGACTTCGTCCCGCCCGTTCATTGATTTATATTCATAAAATTAACAATATGAATTCTAATAACTAAATCGTAATCTGGCAAAATATCGAAATGTTTGAACAATAACATCAAAGAAAGTGAGAATCACTGTTTATAAATTAATTAATGGCGTTAAATTATGCAGTTGCGATCAAAAAATTTCGAACATCAAGGACATCTAATTGTCACTTGGTGTAGGACACCTTTAATATTTTATGTCAAAAGGTCATTAATTTTGACATTTAAAACGTTAATAATAACAGTAATGAAAAAAACAACTGCAGAAAAAAATCGAGCTTTCAGACAACCAATCAAAGAAATAAACTTCATCTCTAACCCAAGAAGTTTCACTTATAACGCGCGGCGTTCCACGCACTTTCAATTTTTTTTTTGTTCTTGAATCGGCACCCGTTAAGCAGTTTTTTTTCAAATTTCTTCAAAATGACTCAATAATTTAGTACCTGTATAATAAGCAGAGGTCATCGGACAATCGCCAAGTGTAGAAATTTCGTTTGTTAGAGATTTAAACGATTATATGCATTGCTTTAGCTTTTCAAAACTAGCAGATTAAGCAACAAAGATTACCTGTTTCTGGTCTTTTCCTATCTTTACATTGTTTGATATTTAATTTGTCGCTCATTCAATCGGTTATTTTCTCCCGATTCCAAAAATATGTGGTTTGTTATAGTTATTTTCAATAATATAGGGGTTATTTAGAAAATTTCGATTAGGCAGGTGAAAATCATAGCGTGGCGTGCTATGAAAAAGAATTGTTATTTCAGCTTTGGTTGCTGTGTATTTACTCTTTTGTTTTTTCTAATTATGCCAACTTATACTAACAATAATCACTAGGTATAGCAATTGTTTCAAGGCACTCGAAAATCTTTTCAAATATTTTGAAATTTCAACTGCAAAATCTAAATTTTCGAACTAACAACTCATTTTCAAGAATAATTATAGCAAATTATTTAAATTTTAAAAAAAAATATAGTTTCTATTAAAAAAAAATAAGAAAGAAAAAGAAAAACGCAACCGAAATAAAGCAATAGAAAAAGAAGGAAAAAAATCGATTATACAGCTGAAAATCGCACAATTTATATTTGAAACACTTCAGAGTGCCATGAAACAACTGGTACTTTCGCTTGGCAACAAATTGTTAATTTTCGTTGCTAAGGATTTATTCTTTTGTTTTTTCTAATTATACCAACATATAGTGATAATAATCACTAGATATAGTATATATAGCAATTGTTTTATAGCACTCTAAATCGATTTTTTTTTTTATTTTTGCCTTCAAAATATAAATTTTCAAAATAACTAAAATCTTTAAAAATAATTATAACAAACTATATATATTTGGAATCAGAAAAAAATAGTGATTTAATAAATTAAATATACAGGTGCCAACAAAAAATTTCGGAAATTATTTTTCTGACGTCTAAAAATGTTTAATCTGGGCCAAGCATTACTGTTATTATTAACGTTTTGAATGTCAAAATTAACGACTTTTTGAATGCAAGATATTAAAGGCTTGCCTACACCATGATGTTCGAAATTTTTTGATCACAACTGTAGATCCCTTATTAAAAGTTTTTGTTATATTTCGAAAACGGTAAAAATTACTAGAATCAGCATTAAAAACTGCAATAGAAACAATAGAGAAAGAATTAAGTATTTTCAAAGTTTACGAGATATGAAACATTTTCGAAAATGTAAAAAAAAAGTGACGCCACTAAAAACGTTTCTAAAAAATGAAACGGCAATATCCCATCCCTCTTTTTTTATAACATATCCTCAAAGGAAATATACAGTAAAACCGTCAAAAACTGACCACCCTGTACATACATACAATCTATTTTTTTATCTCTAAATATGTAGCAATATCGCTAATAATCACCCTTTTGTGCTGAAATGAAAAGTAAACACTGGCCACATTTGATAATACGTTATATTCAGCTATCTAATAACATTTCCCCTTATACAACAGTATTTCAAACAGAAATAAGGGTGCGTTCATGTCGGAAATATCTCGCTACCAGTTGCTTCGCTAGGTTGGTTGTAATATTTAGGGAATCGAGGCAACGAGATATCGCAGTAAGATATCTCCGACATGAAGACACCCTAATAACGGTTAAAAAAAAAGGAATTCAATCATCGAACCACAATGTTTTGATATTACAAGCTCCCACTCGACACATCCACAATCGTCATCATCTTTGATGTATTGGATGCGAACTGTTAAACTCCTCACTTATTAATTTCAAAAGGCCTGAAGCAGTTCTATCTGTAAACGAGATTGTTGTGCCGTAACCACACAACTACTTTACAAAACTAATTAAATTATCCAACATCTAACTTGTAATTACGATTGTAACAACGCCAGGCACAATCTTAGAATTGTAAATTAATATCGATAAATATGGAACAATTGATGAATTTCAATTGTGTTGTTGGCTAATTTTGTTCAATTATTTTTAATTAAAACAATCGTACAACTTTTCTCTATTTTTTGCTTGCTTTGATATCTTGAAACAATTATTAGAGCAAACAAAAATTGTAGGTTTTCTAAATTGATTGTTAAGGCTTCAGTTATTTCAGTTGCTAGTTGTTGAACATTTGAACAATTTATCTTTTGTTTTATCTATTGTTCTTCTCTAGGATTGCGTTCATTATTTACAGAAATTTTCATAGAAATAACAACGATTTTTCAATTTTCCCCCAATTATTTGAGACAATAGAAACAAAAATGATTGACTAAACTAGTGATTTTCCAACACAATATAATCTGCTTTACAAATACATCAAGTCAACAACAAAATCACTAAATGATTATAGTCGAAATTTAACGATAAACGCGTCACATAAACATCTATAGTTTCATCATTGTTTAATTAAATTGTCTTTTATTAAATTTGTATTTGGGCCTATTTTTAGCCCGTTTTGGTCAAAACAAAAGGAAAAAAAAAAAGATTTCATAAATTGCAAAAATCGATTCAATTCTCTAGATTACATTAGCTTTAATTAGATAATAGTTGAGGATTGCAATTGTTTAGAAGCACACTAAACAATTTATAACATTTTAATCCCTATTTAATTAATTAATTAACTAATTAATGAACGACATGTACTTGAAGAATTCAATTACGATTCTCCACCGACAATTAATCTACTGCACGAGGTGTATATACAGGGTAGGCATTCTATCTAGGTGGATTGGAAGAATTTTTGTTATCACTCACTGTGGAAATTTGTACATAAACCAACAAAAAAGTAATAAAATGAAATTGTAAATCTTAATGAACGACTGTCCGTTTTGGAACAACACCCATTGCGGTACGTAAGAATTCACCAACGACATGCCAAACATCTGCTCTTGTCGTTGTGACTCTAATGATTGTTACCCGCCAATAATGTATCGAATATACGTCTATTTCATCTGTTTCGATAGTTATTTACATTTTTGTTGATAACTAAGAACAACATTGTCGGATGAAAGCGAAAGCGTGCTAGTCGATATAAAATTCTCCCAGGTGGATTTAGGTAAAAGCATGATAATGGAAACTTTAAGTTATGGCAATACTTTTACTGTAAACGTCGCTAAATCTGGATGATGCAGTATTCAATTATTAGATTGAAATAAATTGTCGCATGATTTTCGTACAAATTATAATTAAAATTACATTTTATTTAGCAGAAAGTGAAATACCGGCCTCTTGTCACTGATTTATATCTATTGTACTTTATTATGTCACGTTCTTTCCCTATGGAATTCCGCTCTTTTCACCGTTTCTTCCACCACTGTTGGCTATGTAATTTATATAAATCCATTAATTGTAAAGTACAGTAAATCCAGGAAAAATCCTCCAATTTATGATCCGTTTGGACACTTGATTATTCCACATGAAAAGTCCAAGTAAACATATTTTATTAAAACACAGAAAGATGGTCAAACATAAAATCGGTCTAATCGGCAAACTTGAGTTAGTTGGTAACATACAATCGTAAATCTTTTATATGCACGAAACTCATTCATGCACTACAAATCATCGCTGCAATGCATCCATAAAATTGTGCAATAAAACATCCAATTCAAGATCGTTTAATATGATTTTGTGCCAACACACAAATTCATCAGTTGATCGTATACGTTTGTTCGTTTTGTTCCCAGAAACTACACAATTTGGTATAAGCGAGCCAACTCAACAACTACTACTAAAAAAAATTGTTCGCGTACAGAATTAAATTGAAAGTTTCTGGCTTAAAGTGGAAACTTTGTTGTGTTCTTAAGATAACATTTCTATTGTTTTGAGACAAGCTCTAGCAAAAGTAAAGTAAAGAAACGCATCTTGACAACAATAGAACGTAAATTGCAACTTATTTTCAGCAATACTTGAACAAACTAACAAGCTTGTATTTAAGAACTAACAGACAGGGCTGGCGTGATCTTTTGCGGGGCCGCGGTTCAAATGTTTTGCAGGGCCTGAATACATATTCAAATCTTACACGTAAATTTTTCAACGAGCAACTATTTTTGGGTAATTTTCGTAGAGCGCGGGTTCCGGCAAACGCGCTGAACCTGCCTTGCGCCGGTCCTGCTATAACAGATCTTTGATTATTGGCAAGATTTATGATCGTGTTATTGCTACAAATTACCACCTTTTGTGCTATTAGAAATAACGTAGACTTCCGATATAGTCAATATAAATTAGAGCTATTGTTGGATGAAATCGAAAAATTCGCAGTAGATACTGCGTAATCGTAAATCTAATTATTATATCGACAATCTTCAGCTATACAAGAAAACATCTTTAAAAGTAAAACAATTGATTGTTTGATAGATGATATGTTTAATACAATATAAAAGTTGACTCGTAAAGTTGGTTCGTAATAACTTGTTTCTTATACAGTTTTATATTTAATAAAATTATCTTCGAAGTCAACAAGGTCGGTCCGAGGCCATAGCAAAAAGGCGGAATTTTTAATGCGTCTTATATTATAAGGGAGTCCTATTTTTCAAAAATAAGTTTGCTTGGGCCGGCCGTGGATATCAATTTCAATCACAGTTTCGTTTACAATCGAAAAGGAGAAACAGAGCGACACGTTTTGAACATAATTGATTTTTACATTATGTGTGTGTTTGTGGAGTAAGATTGTAAATTTTGATGAAGGCCAATTGGAAAGTTCAAATACGATACCAGGCAGTCGGATCTAGTAAAAACCTACAATTGTTTCGCTTGCTATTGTATAGTCTACACTTCTTGTGCGTTATTGGCCTACGTCTTTTGTCTCGATATATTCTCGCCTGCCACGACCAGGCACCTAGTAAATGGGGGGAAAGAGAATAATGGAGGAAGACAATGTAATAGGGGAAAAAGAGAGTGTAATAGGGTAATGGAAGAAGAGAGAGAGCAATGGGAGGAGAGAGAGAGAGTAATGGGGGAAGAGAGAAAAGATAGAGTGAGACTAACGGAAGAAGATAGGACTAATGGGAGAAGATTTTTTTGTCCGAATAGAAGGCAACATTTCATCTTTTTTGACATCAATTCAACCCATATGGGTTGAATTTTATTGTATACCAAAAATTATGAAAATCGATCAATATCTTACCATGTTTATAAGTAAAATTTTCTAAGAAACTTTTCAGAGGCACGCTTTATAGTTTTATGTGAATTGAAATAGGGCGCTGATAGAGTCAGGAGAGCGCAAGGGCGCCTATATCACTAAATTTATCAAGAATTACATCAAACGTTTTTGTTTCCTTTTGGGAGGGGCCCTACATGAGAGCCGCACACTGAGGCCATCAGGCCCATTGTGTGCACCTCCATTTACCAGAGCCTTACCACCGCTGTTCCAATCCTCTAATGAAGTTCAGTAGGCTGCCGTGTTCGGTTTTCCGAATGTCTTCTGATTCCAAAAATCGTCGTCCCAGTTGTTGCTCTCTAAGGCCAGCCATTGCTTGTCACTCGCAGAGTATGCGGTGAGGAGTTTCCTCCTCTTCTAAGCTCTCCCTACACATGTCATTATCAATGATGCCAAGCGTGTGTAGATGTTGATTCATGGGACAATGTCCAGTGAGCAGTTCAACAATTGTTCTGAGATCTTTTCTACCAAGTCTCAGCAGATCTTTACTGCGCCTAGCGTTAGAACCTTCGATAAAGATCCTTGACTGACGCAGTCCTTTGTGTTCTCTCCATTCCTTCAAGTGGGATGAAGAGGTCTATTTCTCCAGTGCCCGTTTCTGACGAGCTTTGGGGATGTGGAGAGCCAGTTCCGGCCCAAGGAAGCCCATGTCTGAGCCCCTCCCCAAACGTTTATTAATTTTTACAACACAATTTTTATAAGGAACTCATGCTTTGTTTATTGGACTTTTGCCAATCTTTTACAAGTCGAAAGCTTTAATTTTCTATAAATTCTACATTTCTAGTAAATCTATTTACGTTTATTGATTGAGAAAAAAGCATATTCGCATTCCTGTTTTAGATGCAACAAGTGAATCTCCACAGCTGCGAATTTAGTAAATATTTTCGGTTAGTTTATCGAAGATTATTTGAGAATTCTATTAATGGAAGACGATTGAAAATAAAAAAATCAACAATTTTCGCTTTTTCAACTTTTTCTCTTATTCAATAATTAGAAATTCGACACGATTTCTTTCTCTCAAATCAAATCGAACCGTTACCGATTTGAATATAAAATATTTTAATCCATTTTGCTATGAATACAAATTTTGCCATAATTCTCCGTCATCTTGCAAATCCCACATCATTTTGCGAATCGTTCAAACCTGATAGCAATCATCGAATTATTTAGCCATATTACGATTTTATGATCATCGCAGCTAATGTCGTCGGATCGTTAACATTGTAAAGAAGTTTTAAATCTTATTACACTTTATCGTGCCGCTTTGAATGTAAATTTTTCGATTATCCTTTATATCTTTTCTACATTAAAGATTCCGGTGTTTATGGTAAACAAACGAAAAAAAAGATCGAATGAGACGACTAATTACAAAGATAAACAAACGACAGAAATGAGACGTGGATTCACCAGCAACCGGTTAAATTAAACTTGTTTTTTATATACAAATTCCTTCTGTTGTTCATTGGCATTAATTTGAAGTTTTATGAATATAAAAACGAGAAAAAGTTGCTTTGTATTAAAGTTGAAAGTAAAGCCGGCACTTTATTTCGACTACAGAAAAAACTGTAATCCAATTGTGTTTTTTTCATCAAGTGTATTAGAGATACAGAGTCGGCTAGTTTAGTTGATTGCCACCTATGTGGCTAGTCTTTTTGCCAACACTCTATAGTCTTACAATTAAATAACGAATTTATTTAATCAACATTGTCGGATGATTGTAATTTAACAATGTCTCAGTACTCGCTTTGTTAATTTGTATTTAATCAACAAGGAAATAAATCACGGACACTTTGTTTTAATCTAATTTCTATTTGTCTGACAACGACAATCCTGGCGTGCTAAAGTTATCAGGTTATTTAAAGAATACGTTATTTGGCTCTGTTTCCTGAACATCACTTTTTCTTGAGATGAATACCAAATCTCAGTTCAATAAAAAAAAGACTAGAAATCAACCACAAAACTGTTTGGATGTGTTTGTAGAATCAGAGACAGTCTGAATAAAATGTGATTCAATAAAAAAGACCCAAAAAAAAATTCAACTTTTTCCCCGACATATTCAGTTTTGTTATATTTAAATCTAAGTTTTTTGCTACTGTTGCTGCTTGCAAACACTACAATTCAAGAATACAATAGAATTGTGTATCCCCCAAGGAGATGCTTGTCAACTAAGATGTTCTCTACAGACTTGAAAATTCACTACTACCAAACAAAGAAGGTTAATTTTTTTGCTACAACCAAGTTTGTTTAGTTAGAACAAAAATCACAGATATTCTCACAGTAATCTCCGAGCTAGTTATTATCATTATTATTTGTCTCTTAATTTACAGTAAAATTGCGAATTCAACTCTTAGAAATGTCGAGAATAGTCGCTTAATTATTTCTTGAAAGAAGTGAAATTGTTTGAAGTGTAGCGGAATTCTCCGATTGCATTTGGGAATATTTAAAGCCGCTAATTTCCGCCAATTCCATGAAATATTCAGATTCAGCAACGGCCCAAGCTTTCCTGGTAGTTTCCTGCTTTGCTGCGACCTCGGGTCGCAACCCTATTCACATCATTGCAGTGAAACGGCGCCAAAGAAAGTATCGTTGATGATTGAATACATTTTATAAAGATAATTTTTAGTTATTTTTGAATGATTTATATAAAAGTGTAAATTCACGGGAATTATTTAAATAAGAACCACTCACATTGTGTAAATATTATGTAATAAATACGGGTTGAAAGGGTCCGGTTATTTTAAGCGACTTTAGGGCTTTTATGAATGTACACGCAACCAATCAAAGGAAAACAAAGGGTCGCTTTTGTACGTACATGAAATACACAAGTATCGTATAAATTAAACAAAACTACCACACCATAAAGATAGAGTTTTTTTAAGTTATCCAAACTGTTGAGAAGAAACTAAACGAATATATTTTAGAAATAAAAGTTGAGAGTTTCTGGACAAATATTTGTCGAATTTACACACGCATATATGTATCGTAAACTCCGTCCAAAAATTAAGTATAAAATTTCAAATTACAAACGATAGGTTATGTGCAACTTAACATCTGAAAAGTTCCTAACTGTTACATGTTTATTTGAAGCAAAAAGTATATTATGTTGTGGCACTACTGTTGGAATAAAATCCTACGCGTTTGTTTACATATTGTGCTACTGATTTTTCAATATTAACTCTGAAATTTGATAATTTATATTTCTTCAGAGATTCTAAAATTCATTTTAAATCGATTTTAAGTTTAATACAATAAAGGAGAATTTTAATTTTGGCACTTTAATAGAGGGACTATTTTTTCTTTGCGAAGGTTAGTCCCATTGCTGTCATTTGAAATTTTATACTTAATTTTTGGATAGAGTATAGCATTGTTTCTAAACAGGACCAGTCCAAGCTTTCTGCCGCTTCTGGAAAACTTATTTTTGACAGCATCAAGAACAAGACTGTTTTTTTCCCAATGGTATAAGAGTAAAAGTGCTGTGGCCTCAATCCAGCCCTGTTTCTATTCGTTTTCTGGTAAATAATGTTGAAATTCGAATTTCATCGTAATTTTATATCGTGAAAAGTATTAAATAATTAATATTTTCTACGAGAAACACGAGATTAATTTGCGGTACATATTTTACACTTTTCAGCTATCTTTTAAAAAATTCATGGAAAATGAGAAACAGTCGAGATTACTATCGCACTTTTGAAGTATGTACTTATCTTTCGTTTTCCATGTTTTCTCAATGATTACGATGAATAGACTTGCAAAAGAACGAAATAAGTTTCTGCGGTAACTAATTAAGCAGAAACAGGAGGCAATCTATTTTAATTCATTTTATTGGTAAATTTATTAGGTTGTTGATTTATGTCTCGATAATCATAAGTTCTACACATTTTATTGCCTAGATAAATATTTTATTGTTAATAAGAATACGGTCATGTAGAAGATAACTCATTGCCTTGTTTTAGACCGAAAGATGTAGCGATGTGGGCTTTGCGATAGTGAAATAGCGCAGTAAGGCATCTTCGACATGAACATACCCTAATCATTCCAATAACGTCGAGGAAAGCAGTTTGGTTCCAAAAAAAATCAGGATTTAATTGATTTGTTGATTGGACATTGTGCGTTTTTAGTCACTTGATATCAAACAGTCGCCAGTATTTATTCATACCGGTAATTGTGAACGATTTCCTCTTTTTTTATTTCAATAATCGAAGAGGTGCTTTATTGTTTTTTTCAACTGTGTAATAATTATGTGTTAATTATTGTTTTCTACTTTAGTCGTTCATTCTAAATATGATAAAATACGCAAATAATGAAGTTGATAGTAAAGTATGTACTAACTTTTTGTATTTACCTACAGGTGTTTTTTTTTTAATGTTCTCAAACATTGGGCCGAAAAAATTTGCTGTCCTCTGAAATTGTGTCACCCTAGGCCTGAAACTCACCCCTAAAATAAGAGACTTTGTATACACAATGCTGGTAGGTGAAATACGCTAAAGCAGAAATAACTATGCTTATTTCGTTTTCCGTCTCTGTATATATTGCAGGAAAATATTATTTATAAAAATTCGTAAACAGGAAGTAAAAGCATTACGGTATAATTGAAATTCATTGTGGTGGGATTACATATTTATGCACAACGTAGATACATTACGTATTACATAATAATTTGCAATTGCAATATTTACGAGTTCGTTAGTTTAATGTTTAAAATGAGCTTTACCAAAATCATAATACAACATAAGGCAGATATAATTATTTACTTGTTTAATAACGTAATTAGAGGAAAGGAAATATATTCTTGTTATTTTACTAAATCAAAACGTAAAAACAAACATTTTGACTATTGAAAGATTTCTACATATAAACATTGTGTCACAGAATGTAACAGGAAATACTAAATAAAACAACAAAATATTGATTGAATCGCCTTCAACTATTTCAGCGAACAATTGACTCAAAACGTTTTCCTCGAGCACTAATTTTACTTTAGGAAGAAGAAATAGTCTCTTGGACAATTATCGATGCCTAAATATCCAGGAATTACTTTCTCAGTTTGGCTTGTATGAGTGAATTTTTTTGAAAATTTGAATAAGTCAAACCATGACAGGTTTCACGATCAAGGGTTATCAATCAGAATAGAGATCAAAGGGTCTCCTTTGAAGCTTCGGAAATGATTTTCCATCATTATTGCCTTAATCTGATCGATCTCATTTGTCAAAAAGACTTGACTTAGTAATTTATTTGATCATTTCATATAATTCCAACCGCTAGAAGGCGTGGCTTGTGGAAGATTGTAATCGACATAAGAGTGATAGAAACAAAACATTTCATCGTATCGATTTCCCAAAATTGCAATCTATTTTAACAAAACTACGGATATTTTCATAAATTATTTAAACTGAGACTTGATTTTCTTTTAAAGTATAATTTTGATAGTGAGGAAATAAAACTAAACAGACTATTTTTTTTATATAAATAAATTTCTAATGTTTAATCAAATCTGTCTAACATCTGTCGTCATTAATTTTGCTGATAGATTTATTGTATTTATTACATAATATAAAGGAGATGATCGAAAAATGGATTAAATTATAATTTGTTGTCGATCGAAGGTGTGGTTACCCATCCGTTTTTTTTTTTAATACAAAACAATATCCATTTCTTTTATTAAATATTAACGATTCTCTATTAAGATTATTACATATGGATGTTGATATGTTTGTTTATCGTTAATAATTTCCAATATTTGTTCGTAGAGATCACTTTGATGATTACTATATAGTTGGATATTAGTTGTTTGATCTTTAATTCCTATTTTATGAAAATTTTTATGGTACGTTCATGTCGGAGTTAACTTACTCCAATACCGCGCAGCTTCGCTATATCCAAAGTGGAGAAAGTTCGTCTTTCATCGTGGTCGACATCGGATATAGGCTTGTCTGTGATTGGTCGAATCAATGTCGTTCTAGATTGAGGTCAGGTAGCGAGATATCTTCGACATTAACGTACCCTAACATGATTCATTTACAGATCGGATTGCAATAAAATAGCACAACAGCTGTTCTATAAAATTGGCAAAGTATTCCCATGTCTCTAATTCAAATCAAATTCATTAAAATCAAATTATTACTGTTATTATGGTCATGTATCATTTTAAATGTTTTTTTTTGCTGATCCAAATGTGCAAAAGATATTTAATAAGAATTATTGGTGTTGCAACAGTAATAAATAGATTTATAATATAACAATGAAAATTGCCAATTTGTTGGGAAACTTTGCCAGTTTATTAAACATAAACAAGTGTATCTACACGATTTTTTTGTTCTGTTATCTCTACAATAAAACTGATATATTAACCGTTTAATCTCAAATAATTTCCAGTTTAGCGTAAAAGCAGTAATTAAGGCTGAAATCGGCGCCTAAACAGGTAGTCTCCAAAACGTTGAGACACGGCGTATCTACAAACTCATCGCCATCGATCAAATACAAGTAAATTTGTTTTTTTTTTATAAGAACCTCTAATTTTACACTGACAAAAGAGACATTTTTTTGAGGACACAATAAAGATTTCGAATAGCACAAGTAGTATAAATCATACAATACAAGGCGAACGAGGCAGTTGAAACGATTGTAGCATTTCACTCGGTCCGACTGCCTAGTATCGTATTTCAATTTCTAATTAGCCTTCATCAACCGAACCCCCAAACATCCCTGGGTGTTTGAATGATCTCTAATAATCTAAATTCAAAAATTAAAGATTTTTTGGGCCCTAAAAGTGTGCTGCTCTCATTGTCACGCGATGATTGTCGAAAACGATGAGATTGCAATTAACGTTTGACAGAACGAACAATAGAAACGTATTGTGTATAAATTAAATGCTTCCTGCCTAACAATAAACGGTGAGAAATTTCGAAGATGAATACGTTCCTCGTGTAGATTTGATGTTTTGTGATTCGAGTGAGTGAATTTCAAAAAGGCAGATGTTCAGTTTTCAACTCATCATGAAATATGTACTGATTTCAATCATTTATTATTGTGGATTATTTTTTAAGATAGATTTCTAGATCTCTCTTAAAAATAATGAATAATAAAGCAACACACACAAACTGTTTGTTTTGCATAAAGAATTTTACTTGTCTTTTGTAAGTCATAGAAATGGAAATGTTGAAATCATTCATGTTTGAACGACTTTTCCGTGTTTTTAACACAACGAACAGACGAGTCGCTTCTACAGGAATTCCGTTAACGTACGATATTGTTGTTGTTTTTTTATTAAGAGGTGGATTGGAGATTTTCAAGCATAAACTATTCTAAATTTTACATCAAAAGCGAATTGTCATCATCCCGTGTTGATTATTTATGGTATTCCCAGAAAATAATTTCACTAGTGCTGTTATTATAACATCATTCAGGATTATATCTATAATCCGTTATTTCTACAAAAAATCGGTTTACAACCCAACTAATGACCAAAGGCGCCCTCCCGTTTCCCTGTGTTTTTGCGGATTTTTATATTTTCTGCGTCATTATTTTTCTTGTTGTTTTGTTTCATCTTTATATTGAGTGAAACTCTTTGGATTTCGGATTTAGTTTAATGAGAAATATTCTAAAGCCTATTCTGTATGGATAATGCGTAAATGGCACCCCATTTTCTCCGCTTAATAATTATAAAGTTTTATTAAATTACATGCGAACGACCACGGATATTTTGATTTTTACATAAATCAATTTCCATGAAAGATGTAGGCGTCCAAAATACAAAAATTCGACTAAATTATTATAAATCCACAACTATTGATATTTAACATTAAACATTATGCTAAATTACAAAGAAATTAGAAAATCTTTGATTTTAAACGCCTTTTTTTGCATCATCAAATTAATTCGTTAATTTTAAACTTACTTTTGTGGCCAGAAAATTGTGTTCACTGAATTTTACTAGAATTCGCCGATTGTTTGTTGAGAAACAAGAAAATTCGTAACACACGCAATTTGATTAGAATACCATCATCCAAACGCGTTATTCCCGGTTAACGGTGCGCATGTGACTGGATCTCCTGAAACAATTTATGGAAACTTGATAGAGGAACAGTAGGAAAAAAGCAACAAATATATGTATACGCAAGTCCATGTTTAAATTATAAAGTCACTATTTACCTACAGAAAATTTCATAATCATCACAATAATGATCGAAATGTTGTGAATATTTCTATAATTGGCCGGTTTTCATGATAAGGCACAATATTGTCTTAGAAAATGTTATTCTAACAAGTTCGATAATAATCTGGATTATTTGTGGGGATTTTATTGTAAACAATACGAAATGGGAACTATTACCAGCTATTTGCAAGCAAATGCTATTCATAAATTATTCATTTCTTCCATTTATCTATTTATTGATGATTGTAGAATTATTCAATGTTTGCATGAAGTGGCATCATTGATGGAAATGATAGTATTTTGTTTTGTAATTGTTTTTTTTCGGGATTGTCTCTTATTCTCCTGTTTCTTCTATAATCAGCTGAACCATTCGTTTTTCCGTTGTTTTTCTATCTTATTGTGCATTGAGGCAGTTTTTATTATCATCCTAATGGTGATTTTTCTGCTCTGCTGTGTCTAAGGATTCTTATAGGTCGTTTCGTGATAAACAACCAGAAGTCTTGGGTTGATAGACGACTCTCTCGTCGGCTTTTCTGATCTCTCTCATCTACAACACAATTCTCCATAAGCCACACCTTCTGACGGTTGAAGTTACATGAAACAGTCTCTAAAAGATTACACTTTTTTCTAGTAAAACAAACACACGATGATCTGGAAATATTAACCAAAAAGTTGAGTTTTTTTGGGCCAAAACACCTAAAATTCATGACTATTAGTTAGTTAGATCAATAGTCGAACAAATAGGCTTATATTTGTTTCATTATATATAAATATCGAAGTAATAAATTGAAACAATCAAATACATATTTTATTAAATTAGTTTGAATTCTTTATTACCGTTCGATGTGATTTTGAACTAATGTATCGGTAAAATTTATTACCGTTATAAATTGAGACATTTCCAAATTCATGGTGGGAATATACAGCGGTGGCATTTGAACCAAGCACATAATCAAAATCACAACAACACCTACAAAGAATAGTTGGAAAACTTACTTATTCGACACAATGTAGCTCTTTTCTAACATATTTTTGTAGAATTTATAAAATGATATAAGATATGATACCGTTAGATCGCGTTCTAGTAGCCGAATAAAGTTTTCAAAATTTTTCTTCAACAAATATTACAGATCGTTAAATCGTTCTAATAAATAGAGTTTTCTTACGTTTTTTTATAATAAGATCTTCTAACAGTGCAAATTCTTCCATAAACACATCCACAAATTTATTAACAATAAAAAGGGATTTGATTAAAAAATTTTTTCAAACAAATGAATGCGATAACAGTTTTTTCAGAGCGACAACCTTTACAAATCAAATTCACTAAATTAACGGACGCTTGTCTCAAATAGGTCAACACGTTTTTTCTAGGATAACATATGTTATCTTAGTTTTTTGGTTCGCTAGCTTTCCACACTTCATATATTTTTATTTTATCACGTTAAAATTATTATTATCACTAATATGGTAGAAATGTGTAGGCAACACAAAATACAGCATATCATTTCCATGCGAATGTAGCTTAACTGGAAGTAATTTTATGGTGATTTCATCAAATTCGGTTGGCACCACTCGTTGTCAATATTGCACATAACCTCAAATTTAAAAATTTCCTACAATACTGTTGTGCACGTAATAGTCTCGAATTAATAATTATTATTACGGTGAAAAATGTCGAAAGATTCACATATTGATCGTGATTTAGATCTATCAAATGCTAATCGTGGCGTATGGTTAGTTAAAGTACCGAAATATATAGCGAATCGTTGGGAGAAGGCACCAAGTGATATGGAAGTTGGTAAATTAAAGATTTCCAAGTGAGTACAAACACGAAAAATTGTTAATTCTTTTTATTAATTATTATGATAAATCGGATAGAACAGGTCAAAAGGCTCAAGTCTCATTAACACTATCATCGGCCATCTTAAATTTGAACGAACCTGGCGAAGAGACGATACCGAAAGATCATCGTTTAGACGTGTCGAAAGTAACACAACAGACTTTAGGTGTATTTTCGCATGTAATCCGTGAGTTGTTCTATTGATTAAAAAAAAATATTGATTTTGAACGAATAAATTCGATTTAGCAACACAAACTGATGCTGTTATTCCTGAAACGGAGAAATTATATATGGAAGGTAAAATCGTGCAGAAATTAGAATGTCGACCGTACGCCGATAATTGTTATATGAAATTGAAATTGGAATCGATACGTAAGGCGTCCGTGCCGACACGAAAAGTGAAACAACTCGACCGTGCTGTGACATCATACAAACCAGTCTCAGATCATAAGAATAATGTTAGTTCACTTATTTTGCATATTTTCAATTTAATCGTGTGTACTCGTTTAGATTGAATACATGGAAAGGAAGAAGGCGGAAGGTAAGAAAGCACGCGATGATAAAGATGCCGTTTTGGAGATGTTGTTTGCTGCTTTTGAAAAACATCAATATTATAATATAAAAGACTTAGTTAAAATCACCAAACAACCAATAACGTATTTAAAGGAGATCCTGAAAGAGGTATGTAATTATAATTTGAAAAATCCCCACAAGAATATGTGGGAATTGAAGCCGGAATATCGGCATTATAAACAACCGGAACCTGTCGAAGAGAAGAAGGATTCACAATCCGATGATGATTAGTAGCGCAATTTTAATTTTGTAGGCTAATTACCGATTTTTAAAGAATTGTTTATTTTTAATCTACCATTTATCAATAAATTACAGCAATTTTAACTAAAGACTGAAAATTTTCAGTAATTTTTTATTGAATTGTGCTGCTTAATACAAACTCTAATTTGTGCTTAAAACTCTACCACCACTCAATTATCGGGTTATTTCGACTTCTTTACTTGACTCTTGAAGATGCCACCGATCATATCAGATCCAGCTTGATTGATTGCAACGTAATCATAACCGGCCATTGATTCTTTACAACGTCCATACCAAGCGTTCAAATTGGTGAATTTAGCGAGATCGACACCGACCGCGTCTAGAGTCGAAACAACCGTAACGATCGCGAAATCGGCAATCGTCAGGTTCGTACCGGCCATCCACGGTTGGTTTTGGACGAAACTATCCAGGTAGTTTAGGGCTTCGTCGATTGATTTGGTGGTAGGTTCGTCGGGCAATTTACCACTCATTAAACTAGGCATCTATGAATATTTTGTAAATAGAATAGTCGGAGAGAAGTCGATATTTACCACATATTTCCTAAATCTGGGCCACAGTGTGCCAACGTTGAAGAACAGTTGTTGGTCGACAATTGCGCCTTGTTTTGCATCTTGCGGATCGAAACTATCATCTTTAGCGTATCGTTTCACTAGATATTTCATAATAGCGTGACTATCGTACAAAATAAAACCATCATCGTTCATTGTTGGAATTGTATGTAACGGATTCATCTGGAAATTGATTTGGAAATGATCGATTTCTATTAAAAAGTGTTTACCTTGATAAAGTCGGGTTTTAGATGGTCGCCGGCCATCGGATCAATCGTGATCGGATTGTATTTGATATTGAGAGCCGCCAATAGGAGCATTACAGCCCGACATGGTGGACTTGCAGTATATGTATACAGATCAAGATTGGTCATTTTTGTTGCTCTCCAAATCGTTAGAAAAACTGTTCGTATCAATAGCAGATTCCGAAATTTATTACAAATAAGCGGAAATTGAAAAACAGTCGATGCTGATTAATTGGCATTATTAATAAATAATTTTTGTTTACCATCAGTGGAGTGCATCAATTAAACAATAACTGCAACCGAAATAATAGATAGTTGCATTGCCAAGGATAGTCGGTAATTATTGGATATTGTAATGTTGGAACAACCCTCTAATCATACGGTACCAAGGGTATTGTGTTGTAGAAGAGATGTTGTCAACAGGTCCGGTACGAGGGGGGAGCCAGGGGAGCATATGCCGCGGGCGTTATTTCCAGCGGCGCATAGAATCATATTAGCAAGAAGAATATAATTTAACAAATAACGAGCCGGTTCTTGTCGCTTTTTTTGTATTGTAGAAATCGTCTTATTTAGCATTTGTTTCACATGATCACATTTCCTGTAGTGTGCCTTGGTGCTTTTGTTACTTGAAAAAGTGCCGTACGGAGTGGATAGTTTATCTCCACAAAATCCACAAGTATCCCTCCCCCCAGTGTTTTTCTGGAATTTTCCGTTACTATCGGATGTGTTTTTATTAATGTTATGTCATTCGTATATATTATTGAACCATTAAAAGATATCAAAACGATCCCATTAATAAGCAAATAATAATTGTTTCCTTGACAACGGGCAATTATGACGTTGCGATGGCGTTATGAAAAATAATAGCCCGCTGTTAAGGCGCGTTGCTATGACAAACAACTTTCTTGCTGTCATTAAAAATGTGATCATAAATTAATTCTTTTATTTATGGCATAAACTCATGAATGCACCACGGGCGTTATTTGCCTCATAACGTCCTTGATACATTAATAATTACTATTATCTTCAAAAAGTCAGTAATTTTGACATTTAAAACGTTAATATTACAATAATGCTTGGCCCACATTAAACATTTTTAGATGTCAACAAAATTGTCTGAAATTTTTTGATCGCAACTGTATTTGATTGTTGAACCTAGACATAGAATATAAACAAAATGTTTAATATTGTTTTGAATGTATCGGTAAATTGTCAAAACTTATTTCCAAAGGCTCCTTGATTTCAACGTGTTTAAACTAATTACCCTTTTTAACCCTGTTAGAGGGTGATTTTTCAAAAGCCTTTCTTAGTGAGCGTTTACATCACAAAAGGAATACATGTGCCAAATTTAAAGTCTATCAGACGGATAATTTCAAAGATATCGTGATGAGTCAGTCATTCAGTTAATGAGTGGTTAATCGCTTTTTATATATAATACCAAAAATACACATGGCAACGTCGAATTAAATTGACAACGTCGCAATTAACTGGCAGATGGATATCAGCTGTATTCAAGGTATTGAAATTTTAATGCCCTTCTTAACCTCGTAAGAGGATGAATTTTCAAAAAATCTTTTCTTAGCGAGCGTCTGAATTGCCAAAAGAATATATGTGCCAAATTTAAAATCTATTGGACGGATAGTTTCGGACATCTCGTGATGAGTCAATCAGTCAGTCAGTCAGTAAGTGGTAAATCGCTTTTTTATACATGTATATATCTATCTTCTATCTATATATACGATATAAGAAGGAGGGGGTCCTTCTTATATCGTCAGATGTACACGTTCTTGGGGCTTTTATTTCTCTTAGTTGACGGCTGATGGGAGATCCGCAGCTGACCATATTTAGAAAAAACACCCGGTATAAAAATGGTGTAAAAAATGTATAGTAATTCATAAAATGAGAACGGCTGGGCCGATTTCTGTAAAAATTTTTGTCAGTTGTTCGTATTTTCGAGGAGAAGGTTTTTACGGAAGAAAATTTTGGAAAATCCCTCCGGAAAAATCGAAAATCGAGTTTTTGTATGAAATTATTCCTTAATGGCTTTCCAAATCAAAAAATAGAAAGTTCTTAGTGTAAATCATGGAAAATTGCGGAAAATTGGAAAATCTCTCCGCAAAAGTCGGAAAATTGGAAAAATCGAAAATTGATTTTTTAAATATTTGTGTTGTATTATTACTCTAAAGTTTGTCTGAAGGCTTAAAATTGGGGCGAGGCGAAGTTCGCCGGGTCCGCTAGTAGAATTATAAAAGACTTCTAAAGAGAAGTACTTTATTCCCAAGTAATTAAAGTGTTTCGTGGGAAATAGATAATCAATTATAAACAAATAATTTACGTTTATTTCAAAAAATAAATTTACAAAAACCTAGTCTCATTCCAACAATCACCATCATCTCTCTCTTTCTTTCAAAAAAAAAATAATCTAAATACAACAATTATAATTATAGATTGGATTAAAATTTCGATGGAAACGAATAAATGCTTGGTAGAGCCGGTTGATATTTAGTGTCATACATTTGTGCCCGTATAAATTCTTCAATATTCTCCGGTTGCGGGTAAACACTAGCCGTACCCTGTTTATAAACATATTCACAGATACGATGCGCAATGTTCACCGAACAATTCTGTATGGTTTCCAATGGTGGATAGAGACTACCCTTCTCTAAATCATCATCACTGACTAAATCCGCTAGTGCTTCAGCAGCCATCAAGAAAATATCTTCACCGATCGTACGGATACCAGCACAGATTACAGCCAGTGCAACACCGGGGAAGATGTACGAATTGTTACCTTGACCTGGATGGAAGGTTTGACCCTGATAGGTAACGGGTGCAAACGGACTACCACTAGCAAATACACAAGTACCCTACAATAACAAAAATTAATAAATTAAACAATTAATTCGAATTGATTTACATTTGTGTGTTGATAGGCTTGTTCTGCTGTACATTCGGCTTTACTTGTCGGATTACTCAATGCAAAAATCACCGGTCGTTTAGTATTCTTAGCCATTTCCTGTAGAATTTCCGGTGTGAAAGCACCACCAATAGCCGCAGCACCGATTAGAATCGATGGTTTAACAGTTTTCACCACTTCTGTCAAAGTTTTAATCGGTGCATGCTGTTGGGCATAATGAACCTTATGACCGGTAACACCACCTTCCGGGCGATCTTTAACGATCAAACCACGCGAATCCACCATCCAGATCTTTGAGCGTGCTTCCGTCTCGGATGTACCTTCCGCTTGCATTGCCATCACACACAATTCAGCAATACCCAATGATGCTTCACCAGCACCTTGGAAAACGATCGTATTATCCGATAATCGTGTCTTCGTAATACGTAATGATGCCAATAGACCAGCCACAGCAACACTTGCTGTACCTTGGATATCATCATTGAATGTACAATAATTGTTACGGTATTTCGCTAATAGCCGGAAGGCATTCGAATTACCGAAATCTTCAAATTGTATCAAAACATTCTGACCGTAACGTTTCACGGTGGCTTGCATGAATTCATCAAGAAACTCATCGTACTGTTGGCCAGTTATACGTTTATGTTTCAAACCAATATATAAAGGATCATTCAGCATTGTCTCGTTATTTGTACCGACATCCAATGTGATCGGTAAGCATTGGTGTGGTTTAATACCGGCTAAAGCCGTGTAGAGAGCTAATTTACCAATCGGTATACCCATACCGCAAGCACCTAAATCACCCAAACCCAAGATCCGTTCACCATCGGTTACAACGATAGCACGAACATCAGTTTCAGGCCTGAAATGATTCGTTGATTAGTTGAAAAATCGAATCAAATTCAGTGAACACGTACCAATTGCGTAAAATTTCATAAACATGCCCCTTATCGTGAATCGTAATAAATAATCCTTTCGGGCGGAAATAGACTAAACTGAATTTCTGACATGCCAAACCTACCGTTGGTGTGTACACTAATGGCATAATTTCAGCAACATTTTCAGCTACTAAACGATGGAATAAATGCTCGTTACGATCCTTTAAAAAAAATTACAATCAAAACTTTTTACAAATTAAATTATAAATTGTAGATGTTACAAGTAGACTCATCAGATAGATATATTTATCTAGATCGTTTTCTAAACGGTCCAAACACAAACGGCAATGTTCAAGTTGTTGGTCTTGTGTCCGAACACTGGGTGCCAACAGGCCATGGATGCCTAAAGCTTGACGCTCTTCCAACGTAAAGGCCAAACCCTAAAATAATAAAAGCGTGTTATACAAACCTTTATAGTGTTATATAAAGTTAATTATAATTCTAAAGGAATGACCCGATTGTATGAGCATTCGTACCACTTTATAGTGGATTTTTTTGCAACTTTCTTGATCGATATCGATTGATGGTCACTGGAGGCAACCGTTTAGGTAAAAATCATCTTGAAATTATTAAAAATTAGGAAAATATCAAACTTTTTCGCTTATCACCGTTGGAACGAAAATCTCTTGAATACACCATTATAGCACCGATTTTCTTATCCAAATACAGTCAAATTGATGAACTTTGATGTAACGTGATGTTTTTCAACAGTTTTCACGGTTTAATTTGAGAAAATTGTAAATTTAATTTTCATAACCTCCAAAAATTCAAATGGTAGCTGCAATGTTGCCAGATGTATTTGTTTGTTTTTGATTATCGCCTACAGATGGCGCTTATCATGAAGGAAAATATACAAATAATTATTAATAGATTCAAAAAAGCATTCAATTTATTATTATTCTCATTATTCAAACTAAACATATTTGTTTTTTAATTAATTGTAGATTACTATACTTGGTATATTATTGTAATATAAAATTTTGACAGACAAATGTCAAAATTTATGCAACTTACGTTCTGAAAGTCCCTAGATTTTGACATATTCGACGTGATAAAATCTTAAGCCTTGGTTTAAATGTTTTAAAAAAAAATTAACATAGTTTTATTTTGTTTCTTAATTTATCGTAGTTTAATTTTGATAGCGAAATTCTTATGAGAAAATGATCAATTGGTAATTAAATCTTCATAGTTAGGGACTTTTAGAATAGTGAGTTGCATAAAATTTGACATCTTTGAAATGTCACACTTTATATTACAATAATGTACCGAGTATACCCTATACACTGAGAGAACGGACTTTTTTGACAGCCTAGTGACCAACTTGATAGAATAAAATTTCCTATATTTAATTCTAAACGCAACTTTTTGTAGCTCTTCCAAGTATTTGGCAGCTTTTTTACTTAACGCATTGAAGAGATTTTCTGTGAGAAAATTTTTTATTCTATTTATTGTATATCGAAGTGGATTTTCCCATTGCCTAAGTGTATTTATAATTTTGTTTTCACAATTTTCGTATTTTGTAAGTAATTTTGAATTTTGCGCCATAGAACTAGTAACTAATCTAGTTACAAAAAAAAACGTCCATTTTCTCGCTGAATTTACTATAGTTAGAAAGTCCCTAATCCGGAAAAGTAGTACTGAAACGGTAAAATTTAAATCTGTACTTCCATCAAACGATCATATTTCACTATCTTGAAAACCTATTGTTAAAATTTTGAAAGAAATAAAACAAACAATAAAATCACCTCAACAATGTCGTGATCTAGGGACTTTCTAACCATAGAGTTGCATAAATTTTGACATATTGTCTGGCGAAATTTTATATTACAAAAATTAAAATTCTCCTTTATTGTATTAAACTGAAAATTGATTTAGCAGGTATTTTAGAATCTCTAAAGAAGTATAAATTATCGAATTTCAGAGTCAATATTGAAAAATCAATAGCAAAATATGTAAATAAACGCATAGGATTTTATTCCAACAGTAGTGCCACAACATAATATACTTTTTGGTTCAAGTAAACATTTAACAGTTAGGAACTTTTCAACTGTTAAGTTGAATATAACCTATCATTTGTAATTTGAAATTTTATACTTAATTTTTGGACGGAGTTTACCAAGTACAGTTTTATATGTTTTTAATTTTAAGTACAATGAGCGCCATCTATAATCAAAAACTAAAAACGCAAATTACATCTGGCAATGTTGCAAATTTTATATTAACGGGCGATTCAAACTTTTGGAGGTTATGAAAATCAAATTTCCAATTTACTAAAATAAAGCACTGAAAACTGTTTAAAACACCACGTTTTATAAATTTCCATTATTTTAATTGTATATAAATCGAAAAATCACTACTACAATGGTATATTTAAGAGATTTTTGCTCCAACGGCCGTGTAAGAAAATGCTCAATATTTTACTAATTTTCCATTATTCGGCGATAATTCTAACTTAAATACTTTCTTTTAGTAATAATCTACCGATATGTGTCAAGAAAATTGAAGAAAATCCAGTCACGAACGTCCTGATCCGCATACCAAAGGGGGCCAAAGTCTTCTCCAAAGGTATTGAAATAATTAACCTCTGGCCCCCCAAAAACTGTCCCTAGGAAATCGGCATAATTCAAGCAATGATTTGCGTCAAACTCAATTTTACCAAAAAATAGAAACAGAGGGGAAAAACGATTTCCTAATAACTAAAACCTTGTACCTTGTACTGTTTCGAACAATACCGGGGGTAATTATACAAATAGCAACAATTATTCACAAATTTAACAAAATTAATTGAAATCCACACCTAAAATCCTTGATTTATCAAATAATTCAGCAGCAATCGAGCAAAAAAAAAACCAAACGTAGACTTTCACTAGAATTATTTATAATAATGATGGTAATAATTTAAAACAATTTATTTATTATAAATAAACAGATATTATGTGGGAGTCGATTAAATTCACGGAAATTGCCAATTTCTACTCTATTTATTTATTTATTTATATCTAATTAGTATTAAAATAGATAAAAATGAAAGTAACCTTGTTTTGTACGATTTTCGTTCACTAATTTCTCTTTTTTTTATTAATAATAATTTAGAAAAAAAAGAATGATTCAGCATTAAAAACAACTCGTAATCGATGCCTATTAGAATTTTTAATTAAATTAAATTCTTATGGAAATTACTGATAAAATCATATCAATCATAGTGTTTATTTAATTTATGTAATTAGTGATAATATTAATCTTAATAGATTATTTATTTGCTTTGCTAGTTAAATATCGATAATGTTTACATAATAAACTATAAAAATTTGCAATAATTTCGGATGTTTATTGCAATAAAAACAATGGATCATGTAACGAGACATCAAAGAATCTATAATTAATCAATTAGCGTTAAGTTAACGTTAACGCCCCAATACAATAATCATAAATCGTTTGATTATAGTTTGGAATGCGGAAAACTAAAACCAGTTTACGCATCTCATCATCATAAATATGCGTAAAATCCTCAATCGATAGTATTGCGTTAGGGTACGTTCATGTCGCAGATGCCCCACGTCGCCAATCACAGACAATATCGTTAAATTGATATTAACATCAAGCTACTAGCATTGCAGAGAGATAGCTTCGATGTAAACGTACTCTAATTGTAATACTTCTCTTGTTTTTCACTAATAGTATTACAGTGCGATATCTTCGACGTGAACGTACCCTAAAAGAGACTGCGATGATTTGTAAAATTCGTTAAAAACGTTGACCTTACGGATTCTACGTGATTGATATCAGGTGTGCGTAAGTTGTAAAAAAATTTCAATCCGGCTTGTATACAGAACGGGAAAAAAAGGTCAAATTAATTCAACAAAACAATTTGGAGATGTTTTAAATTCGTCTCTATTGTTAAAACACATGTAATGAGAGAATGACTTGTAAAACTCTCATAATACGACCCAGTTGTTTATTTACTGTTTCACAATAGAAATAGGAAGTTTAAAGTAAATGTTTAAATGGAAAAAATCGTAAAAATTAAACTGTAAACGAAACAAAAAATAAAGGAATGATTTCACAATTACGATAATCATGGACTATGCTCGAATTCAATTAATGAAATCACACAATATTCAAGAATAAATACAAACAAAAACAAAAAGCTGTGATTGCCATTGTTTTATCGTGGACTTTATACAATGTCCAACAGAATTAACCAATTGTTAAGGCCGTAGCACAATTCTAGACTTACTTAGCAAAAAATATATCGGGACAGAGAATGAGGAATGTCTTAAGGTCAATTTACACGGGGACAGTAACTAAAGCGAGTAACTTAAGCAAGTCACTAAATTTAGCCACTTGCATTGTGTAAAGGTCAATTTACACAGGGACAGTAACTAAAGCAAGTAACTTAAGCAAGTCACTAAATTTAGCCACTTGCATTGTGTAAACATTGGATTTAGTACTAAAGACAGTAAGGACTTTAGTGCTTTAGTACTAAATCAAACGTTTACAGAATGCCAGTGACTAGATTTAGTTACTTGCTTTAGTTACTGTCCCCGTGTAAATTGACCTTTAGATTTAGTACTAAATACAGTAAAAACTTTAGTGCTTTAGTACTAAATCGAACATTTACCCATTGCAAGTGGCTAAATTTAGTTACTGTCCCCGTGTAAATTGACCTTTAGAAACAATGTTTAGGCCCAGTTATTGCTACACAGCAATTCAACTGCTAGAAGGCGTGGCTTGTAGATGACAGTCGCCCGGCCGTTGTCGTGCCGGATCGCGTCCGTCTGCCGCCACCTTTACGAACAACAAGACTAAACAAATATCGAGAATTATTGAACAAACAACACGATTTCGATTATTTACAAACTATTCAAAGTACAAAAATTGATAAACTGTACGGATTCTCCTAAATTAATCACAATAGAAATAAGACGACGAAAAAAAAAAAGAAAACAATAACAAATAATTTCGCATACAAACAATTATAATTTCATTATAATTATCTTTTATTATTAAACCGAATAGCGGATATAACGTAAAAGATAAATATAATCGGCAGAGTAAAACACCACATGATGGAAAAATTGGGTCAAATTAAAAAGGAAAAAAAACCAGCAAAAAATAATCAATCTACGATCAATATGACTTTTAAATTAATCGTTTAATAATTGAATTAACGCGATTCTGTTAGGAAATATCAAAGGTGAGCTGTAATAATTGCTGAATCATACAGGTGAGAATTACAGTCGATCTGAAAAATCTTGGAATTGCCACAATTAAAGCAACATTTTCTGCATCATTTCTACAAACATTTCCGTAATGATAAAGCGTTATCTGTGTGTGTTTTATATAATTTGTTATTTCTAGAATTATTATGATTACCTTATTTAATCCGGCATTTTTCAAACGATCCACCCCACTAGTAACACTGGGGCACACATTATCGCCGCCAGCCCATTGTCCTAAACGGTCCCGTCCCTCTGACATGTTGTCGTTGATAATTTGTTGCTGT
Organism: Epicauta chinensis; assembly: GCA_021725515.1. Classification (NCBI taxonomy): domain Eukaryota; kingdom Metazoa; phylum Arthropoda; class Insecta; order Coleoptera; family Meloidae; genus Epicauta; species Epicauta chinensis. The sequence continues at coordinate 48,010 of JAEDXX010000030.1, forward strand.
TGTTGTTGGAATGGTCTACTCCACGTACCGGTACTATTCACTTTACCTTCGCTAAACACAGAAAACATTTATATTTATATATCGAAAATTGGACGACAGCGTGTTAACGCAAGCGCAACGATTGCGTCATATCTGACGATGATCAGCTGAAATGGCGACGCCTGGCGTCGTCCTACTGTTCGCGAGCGTTTCTAAACAAAATTACTTACAATTCGGCAGAGCGGCCCAAAATTCTGGCAACACTTTCGAGCATTTTTAACTGGCAACGAATTGACAGTCGGGTTAGATTGATTTTCATATGGATTTCCGTTGGTTTTATATTCAATTGATAAGTGATTATCAAATTCGTTATTAGAATGATTATTTTGATCAATAAAATGCTGGACAGAGTCGTATTTAGGGGATTGCGAATTGTCGAATCGAAACACGGGAGAGCCAGAAATATAAACGCAAAAGTCCCTAAAATTGTGCCAATTTTTAACAGTGGCGCCTCTGTTTATTCCTTCATATAGACGCCGTTTGTTTTTTGTAATCCGGGTCTGGATGGATTTTTGTAAAAAAATAGCGATAGACGAGTATTTTTCTAGACGGTTCGGGTCACATTCCGTGCCCTTCTACAAGGTTAATTTGATTTATTGGGAAATGGTTACGAATTGCTTTTAACAATGAGCCTTTTTGCAGTGTGTCCTAATTAAAGGTCGATTTTCGTTACTCCTGATTGATCCGTTCCAAATCATCCAATTGATCATTTATTGCACTCGTGTCTAATGCGTAACCTTGTCTTTTATTTATGTGCAGATAGTACATTTATCAGATCAATAACAATTGGTAATATGCAGAATTTTCCAGCGGTTGTTGCCAACGGTGAAATTGTTGAACAACTTGGCTTTCCCAAATTGTCGCCGCTTTCTTTTAAGTCAAGTCGATTACGTTTCATTATATCGGCAGTCCATCGACTGAAGGTTGCCGATTTCTGGAAGACTTTTACTTCCAGTATAATTGCCAAAGTTTTGATTACGGAGCCTCTTGTTGCGCAATTCTGTGTACGAATCCGGACCAAACTCGATTCGCTTGACTCTAAGCTAGTTTTAAGGTCAAGTTGGTTTTGGTTCACTGATCACAAAAATGTAGTTGAATTCGAATTAAAATTCCCGGATGTTTCGAACTGTTATTGATCTAAGACGATTTTTTTTTCAAAGTCGCACGGCTCTATTTGGTACTGGTCAAGCCACATTTGAATAACTATAAATCCGATTTATAGTCCTCCAAATTTGGGTCGACTAGGCCGAAATTGGGTGTTATAAACATTACCTTTTATCTTTAAAGTCGATTAAATCGACCGAATTTCTGGTATCGCAACACAGCTTGGCTACACTAGCAGCATTCCCCATAACAATCACTTTTACTTTTAGTTTCTATCGACTAGCAAATAGAAAAAATACTGTTTCGACGATGACTACACACCAATGAATAACACCGTTACCGGTCTATCGCCGACTTTAATCGCTAAAAAAAAAAAACATAAATAAAACAACAAAAGAAATTTGATTTATACACGAAATTATCGAAGAAATAAACCGAAAATTAATCAACGACATTTTAATAATGAAGAAGAAAACAATAACGAAATAGAAAAGTGAAATTGGAGCGAGAACGTGAAACGCTTATTAATTGGACATGAATTTATGAAAAATTGATGGTCGTACAATTGAATCTGACCCAGATATGATCGAGAATTTCCCTTCCAGATCGATACAAAATCATCTTTTGCAGTTACCAGATCATATTAAATATACAGCAGTGGCAGTTTTGTCTAAGCGTTTTGTTAATTCTATAGAATATGTCGATCTTTATCTGACACCTTGATTATCAGTCGGGAATGGCTCAACAATCGCGCAAAGCTATTTCCAACAGGTAACATTTATTTAATTTGTAATCTCTTTAATTTACAATTAATACAAATCGGTTGACCAGAACGGAATACTGTTGTTACTTTAAAATGTAGTTGCCTCAAATTAAAACGACTTAAGTACATAAAAACGAAACAAAATACAAACGAACTGAACTATTTAACAATAGAATTGCTCTTTAAATTATTGCAAATAAATTAAAACTTAAAATAATTTATGTGTTGTCTGGAAATTAATCTAAAATTTTGTGATACAATTCACACACTTTTACGCTGATAGTTTTGTGGGTTCCATCTGTCGTGTCTTGATATCAGGTCCACGTGGCCATGGCCAAGTCACCGGCAATGATGGTGAATAATTATAATCGTACTGATGACTTTCCACATAGGCTCTCTTATCTTTAGGCTCCGGATACACTGATGCTATCCCTAAAATTAAAAAAAAATTAAAAGTGCGTGGAACGCCGCGCGTTAGAAGTGAAACAAAAATCATAGATCGCGGTAGGCCAGGAAATTTTAGTTTCGTTTCAGGGGGCGTTGTACATCGATCAATGATACCAACTAATTGGCAGAACTGATAGAGAGAGAGTAGAAGCGACGCCATGGCAACGCCCCCACTCTTCCCTCTGTTAGAGGGGGAGGGATTCCCCTCACAATGTCTCGCATTTTTGTTACGCTTCCGAACTACCCTAGCCTAGCGTGCCTAAAGAAGTTTCACTTCAAAAACTTCCCCCAATAAAATCAAATAAATAACCATTATTAATAAAAGTACCTTGTTCGTAGGCATATTCAAGTATTTTCAACGCAATCTGTACGGAACATTCACGAATCACCTTCAATGGTGGATACAAACTACCTCTACCGATATCCTCATCGGTGACATTATCGGCAACACATTGTGCCGCAATTAAGAATAATTCTTCACGTATATGATGGATACCACCGACAATAACACCAAGTGCTACACCAGGGAAAATGTAGGCGTTATTACCTTGACCTGGATAGAATGTTTTGCCTTCATAGGTAACCGAACCGAATGGTGAACCACTCGCAAAGATACACCGGCCCTGAAATTATACATCATTTCAAAAACAAATTAAAAAAAAAAACAAGTGAGTAGAAAATTGTTTGAAATACTTGTGTATTAGTGTAGGCTTGTTCAGCTGTACATTCAGCACGACTTGTTGGATTACTCAATGCGAAAATTATTGGACGTTCATTGAATTTGGCCATTTTTTGTAGAATTTCCGGTGTAAAAGCACCACCAGCTGCTGATGCTCCAATCATTACAGACGGTTGTACTTCATCAACTACAGCAGCAAAATCTTTCACTGGCGCATGATCTTTCGCATAGAATGCTTTGTGGCCATCTAAACGACCCTCCGGCCGACCTTTAGCTAATAATCCATCAATATCAACCATCCAGATTTTGTCGCGTGCCTCCTTTATCGAAGTACCTATCGATTATTCCACAATATTATTGAATTTATTTGAAAAAAAAACAATTGAAAGTGCGTGCAACGCCGCGCGTTAGAAGTGAAACTTCTTAGATTAGAGATGAAGTTCATTTTTTTAATTGGTTTATTTTCTTTCTGTCGTTGCCTGAAGGCTCGATTTTTTTCTGCATTTCACTTATCTCAAAACAATATTCATATACAATTTAACGCCATTAATTAATTTATAAATACAAAAATCATAAATCGCGGTAGGTCAAGAAATTTAAGTTTAGTTCCAGAGGGCGTTGTACATGGATCAATGATACCAACTTTAGACCCTAGTTAGCAGAACTGACAGAGAGTAGAAGCAACACCCCCACTCTTCCCTCACAGCTGTCTGTTTAGAGGGGGTTAGAAGGGTACCTAGCGCGCCTAAAGGAGTTTCACTTCAAAAATAATAACATTTTTACCTTCCATTTGCATGGCTTTAACACACAAATCGGCAATACCGATAGCAGCTTCTCCAGCACCCAAAAATAGGAATTTATGATCGGATATTCGTTTATTTGTTACACGTTTCGATGCTAATAGACCGGAAACAGCAACACTTGCTGTACCTTGGATATCATCATTGAATGTACAATATTGGCCACGGTATTTATCCAAGAAACGGAACGCATTATGATTACCGAAATCTTCAAATTGTATCAAAACATTCTGTCCGTAACGTTTCACAACACCTTCCATGAATTCATCAACGAAATCATCGTACTGTTGACCGGTAACTCGTGGTTGTCGTAAACCAACATACAGTGGATCTTCTAATAATTGCTACAATTACCCCCCCTCCTCTCAATAAAAATAATTTTATATCATAAAAAAAAAATGATTACTTGATTATTAGTACCGACATCTAATGTTATCGGTAAACACTGATGTGGTTTGATACCGGCTAAAGCCGTGTAAAGTGCCAATTTCCCAACAGGTATACCCATACCACAAGCACCCAAATCACCCAAACCCAAAATCCGTTCACCATCTGTTACAACGATCGCTTTAACATCCGGTTCCGGCCTATAAAATTCAAATCGGTATTATTTGGGGACTATTTGATAAATTAACAAAAATGAATCGACCAATTTTTCAATACATCAAAACAATGTCCACGATCATTGATTGTAATGAATAATCCTCTTGGCCGGCGATAGATCAAACCAAATCGTTGACATGCCAAACCAACAGTTGGTGTATAAACAATTGGCATTAAATGTTCAATATTTTCAGATAATAGACGAAAGAATAATTTCTCATTGCGATCATGTAATTCAGTTAAATATAGATATTTATTTAGATCTTCTTGATAACGTTCAATTGACATCCGACACAATTCCAATTGTTCCTCTTGTGTTTTGAAACGGGCCGGTTGTAGACCATGGATGCCTAAAGCTTGACGTTCTTCCAATGTAAATGCCAGACCCTAAAAGTTTACCAAATCGGAATTATTTTTGTACAAAAATTATTAATTATATACCTTATTAAGTCGTGGATCTCGCAAATGATCGATACCCATCACTTGTGATGGTGTCAGAATATCACCCACAACTTCATGGTAGTCGCGTTTGATTAATTCGTCATTTTTTAGGAATTTTATCGTTTCTAGAATGGCAGCTTTCTGATTTGATAATATTGGACCAGATCGGGATGATAGGCTGGGTCTGAAAAATACAAAAATTACACAAATAAAACAATTCTAGAAGCAGGGTGAATAGGCAACAGGAAAGAGGCACTTTTTGAACAAATTTCGTATCTTGTGAAAGTTTTTTTAATATCGGACATTTTGTAATTGCTCTACGACCAAATTGCAAATGACAGAAAAGCCTCAAAATTTAAATTTTCCGCTACTAAACGGAAAATTGCCTCAAAAAAGATTTTACAATTTCCAAAACAATATAAAATATTGAATTTTTAAGTTAGTTTTTGAAAATTGCCGCCAAACGCATGGGGTTTTCTTCAAACAGGAGTGCCACTACATAATGTTCTTTTTCGCTTCAAGTGAACATGTACAAGTTAGGGACTTTTCAAACATTAAGTTGCATATAACTCAAAATTTTATAATGTTTTATGGAATCTACTGCTAATTAATTAATTTGAAGTTTCCAGAAAATTCCGATTTTTTTTTGTTTATCCAGAAATATCTGGCGCTATACAAATTGAAACATTGAACACTGGGGTTTTTAAAAACCACCACCAAACCAAACGCGTATGTTTTTTTTCATTCAAACAGGAGTGCCACTACATAATATTCTTTCTTGTCTCAAGTAAACATGTAAAAGTTAGGGACTTTTCAAACCTCAAGTTGCATATAGCCTATCATTTTTAGATGGGGTCTATACGCCCTCCAAAAATTACGTATAAAGTTTCAAATTGATTCGAAAATGATTTTAAAATCCCCAAAGAAATATAAAATATGGAACTTCAGGATTAATATTGGAAAATTACCAGCAAAATATATAAACAAATGTGTAAGGTTTTATTCAAACAGGAGTGCCACTATATAATGTTTTTTTTTCTTTCATGTAAACATGTAAGAATTAGGAACTTTTCATACATTAAGTTGCCTATAACCTATCATCTGCAATTTGAAATTTTATAGTATACTCAGTCCAAAAATTAAGTATAAAATTTCAAATGACAGCAATACAATACCAAATTTGCTGGTTGAACGTGAAATTTCAAATGTCAAATGGGCAACTGCACGCTCCAAAAGTCCCTAAGTGTTTGTTTACATTATTTTTTTGTAACCTAAAAATTTGTTATCATTACAATTTTTTTGTGCGTTTCACTTTTTTAAGAACTTTTGTGACCTTCAAAATAAGTTTTGTAATGATTCACCATGTTATTTTATAACTTTTTCAAGTGACACACCATACAGTTGGGGATTTTTGGAACGTGCAGTTGCACATTTGACGTTTGAAATTTCACGTTCAACCAGCAAATTTACTATAATCTCCGCAACGAAAAAATAGTCCCTCTATTAAAGCCCAAAAATTAAAATTCTCCTTTATTATATTAAACTGAAAATCGGTTTAAAAGGAATTTTAGAATCTCCAAAGAAATATAAATTATCAAATTTCAGAGTTAATATTGAAAAATCAGTAGCAAAATATGTAAATAAACGCGTAGGATTTTATTCCAACAGTAGTGCCACAACATAATATACTATTTTGGTTCAAGTAAACATTTAACAGTTAGGAACTTTTCAACTGTTAGGTTTCACATAACCTATCATTTGTAATTTGAAATTTTATACTTAATTTTTGGACAGAGTATAAAAACATTTCTGCGCGATTTCAAAAGGAAATTGGTAATAATCAATATTTGAGTTGCTAACAGTTGCTAATGGAATAATTTGGTGATATTTCCAGAAAATTCCGGTTTTTTTTATTTGTTTATCCAGACACAAATATAATTGAAATAATAAACAATTTGCATTGACCTTGTTTTGTTTGAAAAAAAAAAGGTATTTAATCGTATTTTCCATATGAAACATTTAGTAGATAACGAGTCAGTTCTTATTTGTAACACGACACATTCTATTATTTATCAGTTTATCGGATTTTCAATGGAAAAAACTATGCACTGATAAGATTTCGATTATAATGTTCATTGATTAAGTACTTGGCAAATGATGTCACGTTTAATGCTAATAATAAATTAGAAACGCCCTGAATTTTTACAGTTTCAAACAGGGTCGCATCGAGCTTTCCTGTGCTCCAAGAAAACTTATTTTCGTCGCCCATCGACGTAAAAATAACGAGAGAAAGTTATCGATTATCCAATACAGTACTATAGTATGCCGCCCTAAAATAGAAATGATTGTTATTCGTTCAGAGGTCACAGCTTGCGGCAAAGGGCGCCGAAAAGCTTGGTCCTGGAAGACTTCCGTACGCTCAAAACTAGGAGAAATGCAATAATCTTGTAGCTTCTCTTTTCTACTCATAGAATTACCATAAGACTGTCTTATTTCTACTAATTTCTCCAGCGATATGGCGAGATAATTTATGATCTAAAATTGATTTGCAGGTGTGTTGTAATTCTAAAGAAACTGTAACTGTAGGAGAAAGTAAAGGAGCGGTCAAGGGTAACCATTTTTTGCACTTATTGTAGCCAGCCTACATACCAGTTTCTATAATTACCCCGTTCTTTTTTTTGCATTTCAGATAAACGCCTACAAGTCAAGTTCGCCAAATCGGATCAGTTATACAACAAACGTAAGTCACGTGGTGGCAACTATTGTATACCTAGTTAGTAGGGTGGTCGTTAAAAATTATTTTTTGTCAGCCGCCCTAAAAAAACGTTCCTTTTGATGAAAAAATACGGGGGAATTTTTTTCTTTTTTTTTGGACAACAAGAACACGTGCCGCACGGCCTTTGAAGATTATTTCTTCATGAAATTACAGTTTTTTCAAAATATCTCTTAAAGTAGACGGATTTGAGAAAAAATCATTGAAGCAATTTCATAGGAAATAAAATCCTCCACAAAAAAGGTCTCTTTTGATTTTTTCATAAAGTTCATATTTATGGAGATATTTTCAATAATGAACTCAATAACTCCATAAAATCAAAATTTTCAGACGTATAAACATCTTTTTTCTATTTTGCGTCAATAATAGCGCTATTATTAAACTCGCTACTGTATCGAAATGTGCACATTTCGTAACTAGTGCTGAAAAGTAAAATAGTAGGAATTTTTTTTTCCACTAGATTGGTAACATTTTCATTGATTTTGACAACTGTCAAAAATCATAAAAACAAGATACTTAATATACCGTTTTTCGTACTGATCTTTGGATTTATCGGGTAGTAAATTGCTTCCTGCATTTTCAGCAATTTCCCTTATTTCAGGCGGACTACATGAAAATTCTTCACTCATTGTTAAATAAGCAATTTGGCGAAAAAAACAATTGACTAAGAGTGAAAAATAAAACAATCGAAGTTTCCTAGCTGAATGTTCAATTGTTTTTTTTAGTAACACCAACTCCCACCAATTTCCCTAAATATTAAATCTCGCAATTTTTTTGTAAAAAAGGGCACAAAACATGCAAAATAGAAAAAATAGTATAAAGAACTCGTGTCAGAAGTCGTATATTGCACTCGTCCTTTAGAAAACTCGCGTCTGCGCCGCTCGTTTTCTAAACTTGGACTCGTGCAATAATAGGCGACTTCTGACTCAACATGTTCTTCTCAAATTGTGACAACTCTACCTAGTTAGTATGCCCAAACGTAAATCAATTATAAAGGTGCAAGCACACTAATCTCAGCTGTTTCTATCTAAATCGGTACTTTATAATTTAAAAAATAATAATAGTTTATCGTAATTGCATTTCACGTGCGCTATTTTTACTAGAATTTCGATATTATCAGTAATTATATTATCTGTTACCTGAACACTGAAAAAACGTGCTTATCTTTTTATACAAAAACAAAAGATAGAGTTATAACAATAAATTTATGTGAATTATGATAGCGATAGAAATAACTTTTTTGTCCGAATGGCATAGACCTAAATTGTTGGATTGAAAAAGAGGCCGCAGCTAGTGGAAATCGTCCAAATTTGCAAATTATTTTTAGCCATCATAGTCAAGTAATAAAGCGCTGTTTTTTTTTAGTTCTATCAATTGTAATAGAAGAGGGTGATAATATTACACTAAATGAGGCGTATTTGATGGAGTAATTTCCGTATGTCGTTTAATAGTCGATTATAGCGGAAACACGGCGTCAAGGCTAGTATCTTAGAATTTGTTTTTGTTTTTTTAATACTCATTACTGTAGCACATTACGCCGTCATTTAAACTACAACGGAAAAAACAGGTTTAATTCTAGCTCCCCAGGGTGTTGTAACCGTCTTCTTTCTAATTATTTTCAATCAACATTTAAACATGTAATTAATAGAAACATGTGGCTTATTCAAGGCTACTATAAAAGTGAATTTAAGTTCAAAAATTGGGTACTTTGATAAATAAATAAACGAATCAAAGCCGTGATGTAATCGGGCAATGCTTCGGCTCTTATTGATCCAACTCCCGCGTTTCTCACTGACAATGAAACGCCAATCAACCCAAAAATAGTCGCTTACGAAATCGGGAAGATCTCCCAACACAATTCGATTAGCTAATAATTGTCGATTATAACAATAAAGATACAAATTAAATGAAATAATGGCAAATTAGGCCGGTACTCACATCAGCGACCGCGGTATTAAAGCGAACATTTCTGTGTGTTGTCGTTTAAACTACCAATTTTCGTGTTTTTTTTTCTTTTAAATTTATTGTCAATTCTCTGATATTTGAGAAAAATAAGATCAGACAGCTGATCCTATTTTCCACCACAGAGTTATTGGAACTCCCACAACAACACTAAACATGCGACTGCGCAAATTTTATCACAAATTTACTGTTTTATTTTAATTTTTGTAGCTGTCGTTGATTGAGCAGACGCGAGTCGTTTGTCGGCGTTGACGGGAACATAGACAACTAGACGCGAATACCTGGAATTTCGGCGGTTTTGGGGAAGGGGCAAAGGATTACGCGCAGAATTCAAATTGGCGATTAAACAGGTCCGCTCCGAACCACCCTGGCGCTCGACGCTTGTGAGCGGGATTTCAGAAGGGCGGATTATCAAGACTCGTCTAAAAATTTACGTTTTTTAATAAAATTCTAAAATAAAAGTAACTCATCGATTTCTCAATTTAACCGTAAAAGGAGCCGCATTCTGTACACTTCGATTGGCGATGCTGCTCTTCAACCAATCAACAGTGACATGTTTCGTATCCGATTTGACACCTTTTTCGGGACGTTCCAATTCGTTTTCTAAATGTACACAATGGGTCACCGCGAATTTTGCATCATTCTCCAAGATTGTCCCACCGTACGCTATAAAATATCGCACCAATTCCGGATAATTCTCACGAATATTGTGGGGTAGCAGAATTTTAACATTTTCAAAATAATTAGGTAAAGGATTCGTGAGTTTAACGTTCAATTTCGGCTTCTTTGGTGATTTCTCTAATTTCACGAAACGATCCAAATTATTCTGCTTTTTCCTCTTATTATTATTATTATTAGGTGATGTTTGTAGACTAGATCCAGATTCTGGTTCTTCCTTGAGTTTCTCCATCAATCCATCCAGATCGCTATGTTCTTTGGAATTCTTAAATAACGCCCGTAACTCATCCAAATTGGTGGCACTCTCCCAATTCTTATCGTCACGTATCCGTTGGACACGTGGAAACCGTATCGAGATACCATCAGCTGTATGTACATCGTGTTGTTGTGTAAATTCCGCTCCACATATCTCCCAAACGGGTTGTTGTTTTGGATCGCGTGCAATAAAATCGGGTACCATTGTTTTTGTACATTTCAACCATTTCGGTATTTTATTTTGATCACCACTAATTTTAATCATATTCAATTGATTCTGTAATTGTTCTAAAGTTTTATCATCATGTCCACTACTAACTTTCGTGACTGTATAGAATTTATCGGTTGTTGGATCATAACAACCCATTAGAAATATCGACATCATGCCACCTTTTTTACCGGTACCATACCAAGCACCTAAGACAATCAAATCGGCACTATCTGCCATTGTACCACCGAAAAGGTAGTCTTTTTTCATTTTTAACCAATGCCGTTTGCCTGGCTCATAGACAGTATCGAAACCTTTCAAAACTAAACCTTCCAAGCCCAATTTCAACACTTCACTCAACATACGTGCCAAATCGTCTTTATTGTGGATTTCTTTAATTTCCGAAAAGACGATATGATTCGGTATTTCGATCATAGTTTCTTTTAGGATCTTTTTACGTTGTTTTAACGGTTTCTCCGTTAATATTTCACCATTATAATAGATACAATCGAAGACGAACAAACAAACGGTGGCATCTTTGAATTGATTCTTCTTATGAACGCCTAATGTACCGAACGGTAATGGTTTACCCGTATGGGTATCAATCATGAGAATTTCACTATCCAAAATTAAATCTTCACCATGTGGAAAGGCACGCGGTATGAAATTCTTTAAATGACCGACTTTATGCGCCAGAACCGCTTTAAGACTCCTGGAGAAATATTTGAATTCATGACCGCGTTTATGGACTTGCACGCGTTCCCCATCGTATTTCACTTCCGAATAGAAACCTTGCGGACAACGAGACATGGCGTATTCCACCGATTTACACGGTTCAGCCAGCATCGGTAATACGGGTGTCATTAATTGTATTGTAGCTTTAATGCTGGTCTGTTGATTATGGTCGAGATTTAAGCATCGTTTTAAAACTTCAGGTAAATCGCGGGATGATTGATAAGCCTCGTAAGCATCCGGATGGACACCATCTAAAATATGTTTAGCACCGGCATTCATACGTAGATCATGTTTGATCAAACGTATGATCACTTTTAAATCGTTTGCCGTACATTTCTTTACGATCTTTCGAAAATGTTCAATCTGATCATCTTCGCGTGTCAATTGCGCTAGAATATCCAGGAAATTATCGATTTCTTGTAGAGTTAATAGACTTTTTGTGGCCGGTTTGATAGTGTGACTTTTCTGGAAGAATTTCTGTATAGTTTCACTAACATCACCCTGTTCTAAATCTTCCAACATTGCATCGTGGTTGGTCTGAAAGATCCGACTGAATAATTTGATTAATTGTTTACTCTGTAGATTATAGACACGTTTAACGAAACCTGGTAATAATAGGCGACACCACAGGATTATATCACCTTTAAAACCATCACCATCCGTACCGTTTGTCAAGAATTGTTGGACGATTTTCGTTTTCTCCAAATAACTACTGACATTTGTGATGTCGGCGACTAATCGCCGGAATTCCCGGAACGCATTATCTTTATGTAGACGATCACTTGGCGGTTTTGTTGTTGTATCGATATTAGTTGGTTTCGTCTGATTATTTGTTGGTTTTGGTGTAATTTTAATACCGTACTTTTTTGCAATTGTTTGATTACATTCATCGATCTTCTTCAAGATCATCTCTTTACTATCGGCATCATCTAATTGTTCCCAACCGTACAGATCGTCAGTAGTTTCGATACGTTTCGTTGTTGGTCGTTGTTTTAAGAATATCTCAAAGATACAATCGATATGATGCCAGGCTTTCATTAGACCCGAACCAAAGGGATTTGGTGCTAATTTAGCTATACGTATGTCGCCTTGTGCACATTTCTGTTTGCATTTTTTACAAACAGCCCGGCCTTGTTTGGCTTTTTCAATTATAAAAGATTTACCGTTGTAGTCTTGCTGGTCTTCTTCTGACATCTGGAAAAAAAACAATTGAAAGTAGTAGGGGTCATGAATACAAAAAAAAAGAATAAATTTGAGTGAGTCGTCTTCGCCGCCACCAAATGCCACCAAGATTAGTAAACTGGTCTTACTGTGGGGGCGATGTTTAACATTATTTTGTATACTTCAATATTTATTCAGTTTTTTTTAAATTTTTATATAATTGACCCCAAAAGTTCCTTACTTTTATTGTAATCTGTTTATTTATTTAATTTCTTTCCACTTGATAATTGTGTATAGGTTATGTTTGAAATGTGACCTTGACAGATGACAAAGATCGGCATCAGAGATGGGCTTATCCATAACTTAGCGGTAATTTTGGTTGCCTAACCACATGGCGTTTTTTTTTAATAATTGAGAATAGTTCAAAATTATTTCAAAAAATTGATAATTGCCAAAATTTAGGCTTATATTAATACTTTTTTTTTATATATACCTATCTATTTATAAGAAAAATAATAAAAAACAACTGTAATGAATACAAAACATTGTTTTGTAAATTTTCAGTCATATATTCAGTTTTTAAATTTCTAACTAAAAAAAGTCCAAAATTTACCCTTATTTTTTGTGAAATTTGTCTATTTATTCATTTTTTATGTGGCCTTGACCCTGGCAGAGATCGATATTAGAGATGTGTTTATCAATAAACCAAGCGGTAATTTTGGTTGCCTAGCTACTTAATGTTTTTTGTTAGAATAATTGGAAATAATTGAAAATTTTGTATTTTTAATTTTAAAAAAATACAAATTACCTTTTCCTTTTATGGCGATTTATTTATTTAATTATCTCAATAATTTTTTATTTGTCCTTCACGGATGACAAATTAATTTATAAAGCAACCGTAATTTTGGTTGCCTACCTTTCAAACTAAAATAACTGAAAATTGTTAAAAATTATCTTAAAAAAAGTGATAATTTACATAATCTAGATTGCTGCCAATTATTTTTTGTTTCCTAAATATTTATAAAAAAGAAATAGAAAATTGACTGGAATTTTTGGGCAATAATCAAAAAACATTTTCATTTTTAATTCCTTATATTATTGACGCAAAATCTCCCGATTTTCAATATCTATTTATTTAATTAATTCTTTAATAACAATTATAGGTTATGTTCAAAATGTGACCTTGACAGATGACAGAGATCGGCATCAGAGATGGGCTTATCCAACACTTAGCGGTAATTTTGGTTGCCTAACCACATGGCGTTTTTTTTTTAATAATTGAGAATAGTTCAATATTATTTCAAAAAATTGATAATTGCCAAAATTTAGGCTTATATTAATACTTTTTTTATATATATCTATCTATTTATAAGAAAAAAATACCAAAAAACAACTTTAATGAATACAAAACATTGATTTGTAGATTTTCAGTCATATATTCAGTTTTTAAATTTCTAACTAAAGAAAATCCAAAATTTACCCTGATTTTTTGTGCAATTTGTCTATTTATTCATTTTTTATGTGGCCTTGACCCTGGCAGAGATCGATATTAGAGATGTGTTTATCAATAAATCAAGCGGTAATTTTGGTTGCCTATCTACTTAATGTTTTTTGTTAGAATAATTGGAAATAATTGAAAATGTTGTATTTTTAATTGAAAAACATTACAAATTACCTACTTTCCTTTTACTTTTATGGCGATTTATTTATTTAATTATCTCAATAAATTTTTATTTGTCCTTCACGGATGACAAATTAATTTATAAAGCAACCGTAATTTTAGTTGCCTACCTTTTAAACTAAAATAACTGAAAATTGTTAAAAATTATCTTAAAAAAAAGTGATAATTTACATAATCTAGATTGCTGCCAATTATTTTTTGTTTCCTAAATATTTATAAAAAAAGAAATAGAAAATTGACTGGAATTTTTGAGCAATAATCAAAAAACAATTTCATTTTTAATTCCTTATATTGTTAACGGAAAATCTACCGATTTTTATTTATTTATTTAATTCTTTGATAACAATTATAGGTTACCTTTAAAATGTGACCTTGACAGATGACAGAGATCACCATTAGAGATAAGCTTATTAATCGACTAGTAATTTTGGTTGCCTAACTATCCGGCGTAGAATAATAAAAAATAGTAAATAAATATTCCAATTGATAATTTTCAAAATTGTCATTTCTATAACTACAGTATTTGGCCATTATTATAGAATACAACAAAAAGCAGTGCGAAATTAGATTGAAAATAAGAAAAATATCCGAATTGCTACTACTCAGCCGATAGAATGGGGCGAGCCCCGCTCCAGCGCCGATTTCAAGGCCGGGGCCCCATATCTGACCGATCTAGATGGGTACGGTACATACCCATATAAAAAGCCACCTATATTTGTCCTATTCTACATCAATAAAAAAAAACACACAGATATAAAACTTGGCTCATTTCGATAATTACCACTATTATTATGAAACAATAAAAAAATATATGAATTTTAATTAGTTAAAGTAATAAAAATAAAAAAGAATGAGGAACTAAATTGACCAACACAAAAACTTAATTAGGGTGTCTTTCTTAATAATTGTCAATAAATAATTAATGATGGACAACCTTCAGGGTTAATAGAAGAATCTTAAAAGAGTTATAAACAAACATTTGAGACGGAAGTTGAAGATTTATAATTATTGATCTGTGAATCGAATAATTAATACAAAAAAAAACAACGATTCTCAACCAAACGCCTTGCTGTTTACAAATTCGTAATTATCATCACTTTTATTCGATCGAAATTAATTTCCTATCGTTAATAATCTGTATTAGTAATTAAACTTTGATCAATCTTATCATTGTTCTATTCGAATATTTTTCAATGAAAAATTGAACACGTTGGCAATTTTTTCTTATCTTATTTTGTTTTTTTTAAAATGGAAAAACGCTAATTGTAAATTATAGGAATATTTAATAGAAAAAGTCTATTGTTTTATGAAACGATTGAAGGTCGAGAATTTTACAATAATTCTTAAAAAAAAAACAAATACTGGCACCATTTCCGGATGTAAATATTCTCTAAAATGATAGTAATAATAATAAAGCAACAGGATATTAATTAATTTAAATTTGGCACCAATTGTTGTTATTGTTATAAAATTACATAAACAATAGTTGAAACAGATTACAATGTTATCAAGATATTAAATAATAATTATCATTATGATAATTATACGGTTGATAAAGAATCGTATGGAAAAAATAAATAAATAAATAAATAAATAAATAGTAATAACGCTCGATTTGTTTTCGATCGGGTACTGTAGTTACAATCACATTGGCGGGCAGGCAAACATATGAAAATTCGTGATTGTTTGTAATTGTATCCAACCAATCAAACGAATTTCTTATGTCATAGCGCACCAATCGTATCCAACCAGTCTGACATCATTATCTAAAAATAGATTGTTGTAGTAGTGTGTGTGTAATGAAAACCGCACATGGGAGTGTATAATGTTTGAGTTTAGCAAAGTAAACGGGCGACGTTACATCGTTGAACGAAGATAGAACGAGCAAGAAAGAGAGAGAGAGAGGTTACTTTTTTTATTATGCGATGTTTATTCTAGTTAACGCAGAAAATTTCAATTATAATAATGAAAACGAGTTTTATTATAAAAATTGTATAAAACAGTATGTGAATGAATTGTTATATTATCAAAAATTATTAATCCATTGTGTATTTTTGTATAAATATTATAAACTATTGTTGACACAATATTGTGGTTATACGGATCGTGATTGGGACTACAGGTGGTTATTTGATATAAGGTAAATGATTTATAATTACCCCCTCATTATTTAAAAACAAAAATATTTAGGGATTTTTTCGTTATTAAATACGAAACGGTAGCGAATTTGCTAGCCGACTTGATTTACCAATAATTTATAATAATTATAATAATTACATAATTTTGAATTAATTAAAATTTCTAATTATTTTAACAGTTCCGGTATATTTACTATTTTTTACAATTTTTGTTAATTTGTAAATTTGCTGCAATTTGGGGACTTTACTTAATTTAAATAATACCAACCGTAATTGACGGAAGCCAACTATGATTTTTCAATATTTGAGAAAATTTAGTTATTGTATCCAGCTTCAATACTTCTTCAACTTAAAATACGAACAAAATCCGTACAATTTTAGAAAATCAATAATTTTCTTTTATCATCAATTATTTCAATAAAAATCTGTCAGATTGAAGAACAATTGCTACAACCGGTAATTTGATGTGGTTTTAAATACTTGCAAATAGGGGAATTTCGATTAGTACCAACTTTAATTGTATTGTTTTCCAAGCCGACTTGGATGCCTACTTAATTTGAAATAGAAACAAAATTCGTATAATTTTTATATATTTATCATCATTATCTCAATTTCCAATGTTTGCGAGATTGAAAAACAATTGCCACAATCTGGGGATTTTTTTTGTACAATACCAACTTGTGGTTTTCGTTATTTGTGACCTTTGATTACTACCAACTGTAATTCCAGGCCCTCTTTGATGCCTCCCCAAAAATGTTATCAGATTTTTTACTGATAACAATCATGACGTTGTTATTTTTCATTTTTTTTTCGATTATCTTTATCTAAATCTCGAGTATTAAGCCGAATTGATAAAGAATGGCAAAACTTATTACAATTAATCGACACAAAAAAAAAACGGTTTAACTGATAATCAAATTGGTGATAACAAGTTGATAATTTCGATCAGCATAATAAACGTGATAAGGCCGGAAAAGCCGGCAATTCTCCGATAATAGGGCCGATCTTTTAAAGGCCGAAATAGGCCATTCCATTAGAAACAACAATAAATAAAGATATGCTAAAAATTGTTTATAAAACTAACAACAATCGAATAATCTCAGGAAGGATATAGTTTGCATAGTTTTAACACACCACCCACATTTGATAAATGTGATTTATACATATATTTATAACAATTCCAAACTGGAAATTATAAATAATAGCAACAAATTCGATATTTTTTCGTTTAACTAATTGATTAACAAATTCTGTTGTCGTTGGATTTGAGAAAAATCGAGTTTTTCAAGGTTCTCCAAGTGATATTAATCAAAACGAAATAGAACCACCACCTACAAACCTTTCAACAATGATAGCGATCATTAATAATATTTTTTTGTTATTATTATACATATTATTATTATTGTTATTGTTCTTAATGGTTAATAATTGAAAAATTCAAATTTAATTTTGATAAATATAGAACGCAATAAATCGATTAATGTTCCCCCGCATGCAATTCACAAATTAATCTTAAATGAAGACGACAATGATGAAGAATAACGTTGGGCAACGAAAATTAGAATTGGGGGAGAAATGTAGAAAAAAGAAAACAAATTTTATACGATTAATAAGTGGATTTTTAATGGGGTAGAATGGGTAATAAACATAATGGACACGCGATTTTTTTTATTATTTTCCCAATAATTTATTACTACTTTTTCTATATATTTATTTATGTTGGATTTTTCATTGGAACGTTTATTTTAGGTAAGGAATTCGGTTATATTAATTCTATTTTTAATAGGACAAAATTGATTTATTAATAGTGCAATATATCAAGTGCACGCGTGCAATAATTTCATTTATCTATCAGTTTATTTACTCTTGTTTTTGCGATTATGGAATTTTTTTATATTTCTTTCATATAAAAAAAGTAGTTTCCGTGACTAGTTTTACGATATATGTATATGCAGTTCGATTTTGTTGTTGTTCTTCTTCATCGTTTGTAATAGTTCATTGGCCGTTTTAGAAGCTTTACACGTGCGAAAAAATATAATCAATATTTTAAACAGTTGTTGTGTGTCTAGTTGGACGTGACTTGATTCGAATGAAGTAAATTATATCTTCAAGGGCCCCATAAAGTTTCGCTAATCTTGAAATTCGCGCTTATTTTTGGATCTAGAAAGCTGCGCAAAAAATTGAAATAATATGAGCCAATCGGCGCCAGTTTTAAACTACAACAATCTCAATCGAAAATGTTACTAGATTTGACAGATTTGTCACTAGCACTCCACAGAGCAAAAATACTACCACCTTAATAGTGTGGGTAGAAATAAATAACAAAAAGTTGGATCTGATGGCCGTAATCAAGAGTAAGAGCCAATTGAAACGATTACAATAGGCGCCAACTTTAAATTCTAACCAATCCCATTCGACAATTCTAATATCAGTATTGTATAGTTTTTTTACACTAATTGTTACTAGATTTGACAGATTTCTCACTAGATAATCCACGATTTGAGTTTATTATTTTGCGCAACTGAATATTTCAAAAATCCCTAACTTTTCTTACATAACTAAACGAATAAGATCATGAGATACGTTGGTACACATGAGACAAAAAGACATTGCGTTTTTGTTGACATATTTAAGCGATGTAGCCTCAAAATTATATAATTTCAGTTCATGAATTGTATAAATCTTATTTCGAATCCTTCAAATGTGGTTTTTTGAAGTTTTTTAATTTAGTTAGAAAAAGCAGCATTCACTATTTTTCATTGCGTAGGTTAGTGACATTGGAAATTTTAAACTTAAAAAAATAGTACATGTCTAATAATAGCGGTAAAAAAGTGTTAATTTAGCGTCCTGTCGTGGCAATGCTGATTATGAGTTGTTTTTAAATAGATTCGCATATATTCAAACCTACTCGTATGAATATCACTAAATTCAGGCCTACCAACTAAAATCATAGATTTTGAATTAGGCCGGAATATATTCGAACCAACGCGTATGAATATCACTAGATTTACTACCAATTAAAATCATAGCCTACTGTAGATTTTTCAGATAATTTAAGAGAAAGTACATGATAAAAATTTGTTAATTACACTTTGATTAAAATGCAAATTTTTCTAGCAAAGTAATCATTAGTCCAAATACGTACACAGTTATATAACCACGACTAGTCTGTGAATTTTCGAAAGGTAGTAATTATCGACAAAAAAAAAACCTCGTGGACCAATCAATCATGATTTCCTAATATTAGCAAAAAATTTCCCCTTTAGTTGAAAAAAATAATAAGAATCTAAACCAGTTCTTCTCCATTCCACGTGTTTGTTTGTTTGATAAAAATCTGCTTTTCTTTTGGTACTGATGTGATCATAATATGAAATAAGAATATGAGGTGTGTGTCCGCTATTAATCATAGTACTTATAAAAGGTACAATTTCATGTTAATACTGGCCTATTAATAGTAATTGATTTAATGTAAGTCTAGTAACAGTAGAAACAATAGCTGGTAAAAAAAAATAAGGAAACATATCGATTACTATTACTCCCGGACAATAGGAGCATTCCGTTTGATACTGGTCAACACCCACAACACCTACACAACAACACGCTCAATTATTACAATAACTAATTATCCAGTAGGTAAATACATGGATGACTAGATAGATAGTAAAATTGAAAATATAATGACCTTAGAAAAACAACAACAACAACAACAGAAAAAAAACAAAAGATGATGCGTACGTACGTAATTTTCTCTAAATATTTTATTTTAAGCAAACAACAATGCTTTAAATTAATACTTGCAATGATTCCCTGTCGCTTTACAAGGTCTCCTCTGAGCAACATCTTCGCATAATTATTTCGTTTTGTATAAACGCGCCTGGGGCGTGTTCGAACACGTACAGTCGACCGAATTCTATAGCGATTCGATGCTAAATTCATCAGCCAAACAGTTCCTAGATTTAAGTTGGTATCCTTGAATATAGTGATATTTTTAGGGATTTATTTGTTTGTGTCAATGTACTATGTTTAACGAGACAACTTTAAATCTAGTAACCCTTCGGTCAGTGAATTTAGTATACAGCGACTCTAGGGTAGACAATGATTTTAGTTGGTAGACCTGAATCTAATCATATTCATACGCGTTGGTTAGATTATGTCCCAACTTTTTACAAAAACTAGAGTGGCTTTGATTTTAGTTGATAAATCTGAATTTAGTGATATTCATACGCGTTGGTTCGCATTATATTTATAAACAATTCATAATCAGTATTTTATGATTATTTTATCTATTTTAACGCCATCATTAGGGTGGTATTACTTGTTTGAGTTTATAATTTCAAATGTCACTAACCTACGCAATGAAAAGTAGTTATTGTAAAAGGGTGGTAATTTTGAATTTAAAAAAGAACATAACCAAATTAAATTGAAAATTAGCCATAAAGAGAATAAAATAACAACTAACAAAACCGCATACTTTAAATTATGGCTTTTTTTTAGCAAATAAAAACATTAAACAGTTTGAGTTTTGAGGTTACTGTTTTGTTAGTGTCTTTTTATCGTTTCATGTGTACCAACATACTTTATGTCGTCATACCCTTCACTTATAGAAGAAAAGTTAGGAACTTTTGAAACGTTTGGTTGCACAAAATTACAAATTCAGTTCGGCTAAGTTTGTGAAGAGTTCAACTGTCCTCATTTCGCTGTTCTATCACGTGACTTACGTTATCTAATGTCATTAGAGATTGTGTTTTATCTTGAAATGGCGAAATATCAGCTGTGTTGATAAATTTGTGATCGTTTTTTTTTTTTGTTTTAATAAGACTGATACAAATGTCGCCAATCTATCACCGAAAAATCGAACAAAACAAGACCTTTTCTCCGTCAAATCATTAATTAAATGAAATCAAATTCTATAAATAGTAATTTACAAATCGTTGTAGATAAATTGCGTTTTTTCTTTTTTATTAATAAATCCACTCGGATCCCTCTAAATGAGTAATCTTTTGTGATTTCCCAGTAAAGTCTGCATAAATTTCTTACATCATTCATACACTCATTCATCTGATAAAGATCTTACTATATAATAATTAAAATTTGAATTAAATAGGATGTGTGGTCGGTGGTATTAGAGCGGGATACGTCGTCAGGCCGTCTACTCGCGGATATTTCCTGTCTTTTTCAAAATAATCAACATAAACACACCAATAATGATGAATAATACTAGTGACGTAACCGTCTTAAAATCCATAAATTAAAAGTAGGTCGTAATTGAAACGAAAAATTATCGATTTTGATTTACATGTAGATCACGCCCGGTTTTCTCTCTCTTCTTTTGTTAATTTGCCGACTAACATTTCAACCTTTTACGTATTGAAAACAACCATCTGTATGCATGCATGCTATTTTGTAAAGTTTATCTTGTTGGGTGTACGCGTACGATTTACATTTAATTTGAATTTTAAAATAATCCACTCTTTAATTACAAATCCGATTCGCTTTTACAAAGCGGCAATTGGGCACGTAAGTCATGTGATTGTGGAATTTTGGTGGATGCGCCCCGAATATTCTAGAAATTCCCACAATATACCCGCATCATCTACGATTGTGTCAGTTTTTATGATGATGGAACGTTTGCCTTTATAAAGAACCATCAAAACAACCCTATTTAACAAACGAATTACGGTCATGGTTTCTTTCCATTTCTTAGAACAAACGGACTACAAATTATAAACAAAACAAAAAAATTGTAATAAAAACGAAACGTATTATTAAGAGATTTATTGATTTTGTAATTGATAGTTAATGTTTTGAATAGTTGAGAAAAAATGTTAGCCTTGATGAGGGAGAATATCGAAAAAATTCATTATATTTTAGACTTTGTGTTTGTGTGTATGTGTATGTGTGTGTGGGAAGGAAACAGACCATGTGTTATAACGACCCATAAAAATTTTAAATATTATTACATACGGTTTTTATTCGTTTTTATGTGCCACATATGCGTGTTATATTTAACCAAAAATTATGTAATTGTTGGAGTTTCCCAGGAAGTTTTCCAACAACTCCTGCAAATCAATCGAACTGTGTGCCTTATTTATCCAGATATCAAGTGAAAGTATCATTTAATTGTTGATAATAGAGACTTTCAACAAAATCGAAAAAAAAGAATTGTGAAGATTGAGGCCAATTCCTGCAGATAATTCCTGTAACGTCCTTGATTTCTTATAAAGCACAACATCTGTGTGTGAACATGTTTTAATTTTTATTAGTATTATTATTATTTTTGAATGCCTTTCTTCTTTATTGTTATTTATTTAAAATATTAACAGTTTGTACGTCTGCAAGATAAATAGAAATGTGGGAAACATAAAGTTGCAAACAAATATAAAGATTAAAAATAATTTTAGTGGTTTCTAACGATTTTAAAATTGTGTTGTGTACAAGTTTATCGTTTCCTTTTCAATATATATTTTTTTTAATTAGATTCGGCGAAAACTCGAACAGGTAAATGATGCTTTTAGGTGATGGAGCAGGATGTTGTTGAAACCGCAAAATGTACCAATTGTTTTTTTACACAAATCTCAAGGTGTTCTTCAATATTTTGTTTTCTCTAATCAAATTAATAAAATCTTCAATAATTGTATAAAGAAAAAACGGTAGCAATTACGTTTATTTCTCTATCAAGCTGCTTGGTTCTGTCAAAATCTCCATAATTTCTGTCAAATTGATCATTTGTTTTTTGCAATAATTCAATCAAATTGTTTAATAATTAAAAAATTGGATTATTTTGGGGCATTTGCCACACTTGCGACCCTTATTTTTCTAATTTTCATCACATTTTTAGATTTTTGATTTTTTTTTATGGGAAAATGGTAAACCATAGACTGAATCAAGTTGTCATTTGTTTATGAATAAATCCGTAACCTTAACTGTTAACATTACGAATTTATTCGAAATTTTAATAAAATTCCCTTCGGATTAATTAAAAATTGCAATAATTACGTTTTTTTTCTTCAATTTTTAATAGATTATAAGTGGCAGAAATTTCGAATCAAGTCGTTTGCTTGGTGGCTGCTGTCAAAATTGCTCCAATTTGCTCATTTTTGCAGGAAAATACAGGAAATTTTCGTAGATTTTAATTAAATCTGAAGTTTTTCTTAGAAAATTTCAGAAAAATCAAATTTTTTTGGAAAAACAATAGGAAACTCGCCAATGGTAGTCTTTTGTTTCTGTCAAATTGATCGTCATTTGTTTCTCGATTGACATTATTAAGCAATGGAGAATAAATACGAAAATTCGTTGGGATTTTAGGATTTTTTTTTTAATTTTTCTAATTTCACCATAGTTTTCAGTACGTTTTAATTTCTTTGATAATGGGAAATAAATAAAATCGAAATTTGGTGAAGTTGCTTGATTTTCTATCAAAACGATCGCCTTTTGTCTAAATCGCCATTTGTTTGTAAACAATTCGTAACTTTCAAAAATTCACGAATAGTTAATTTTTAATAAAACTGCTGGAAATTTATTCAAAATTTTAACAAAATTCATTTCTAATTAATTGAAACTTGTAATTTATTTAATTATAGTTTTCATTTTTGATTATAATCGGCAGAAATTTTGGATCGAGTCGCTTGGTGGTGTCTATTGTCAAAAATCACCCCAATTTGAATGAATTTACAACGAAAATACAGGAATTTTTCGTAAGAATTTCAATTATATTCGAATTATTTATTACAAATTTCCAAGAAAAAAATCAAATTTATTGGAAAACCAATAAGAAAATCCAGTTGGAAACTGCAACAATTTTCTTTTGTTTCTGTCAAATTGATCGTCATTTGTCTCTTGATTGACATTATTAAATAATGGAAAATAATTATGAAAATTAGATTGGATTTTAGGAAATTTTCAATAAATACGGTCCTGATTTTTGTAATTTTCAGTTTTGTCCATTTTTTTTTCCATGAAAAACAATCAAATCGAAATTTGGTCAAGTTACTTGATTTTCAATCAAAACGATCGTCTTTTGTTATTGTTTGTTTGATCGTCATTTGTTTGTAAACAATTCATAAAAAATTCACCGATTAATTTTTAACAAAACTTCTGGAGATATATTGAAAATATCAACAAAATTCATTTCTGATTAATTGAAACTTGCACTAATTACGATTTTATTTAATTATAGTTTTCGTTTTTGATAAATTATAATCGGCAAAAATTTTGGATCAAGTCGTCTGGTGGTAGTTGCTCTCAAAAATCGCTCCAATTTGAATGAATTTACCACGAAAAAACATGAATTTTTCGTAAGAATTTCAATTATATTCGAATTATTTACTGGAAAATTCCAAAAAAAATCAAATTTATTAGAAAACCAACAAGAAAATCCAGTTGGAAACTGCAACAATTTTCTTTCTGTTTCTGTCAAATTGATCGTCATTTGTCTCTTGATTGACATTATTAAATAATGGCAAATAATTATGAAAATTAGATTAGATTTTAGGAAAATTTCAATAAATACGATCCTGATTTTTGTAATTCTCAGTTTTGGGTAGGTTTACATTTTTTCCATGAAAAAAAATCAAATCGAAATTTGGTCAAGTTACTTGATTTTCAATCAAAACGATCGTCTTTTGTTATTGTTTGTTTGATCGTCATTTGTTTGTGATAATTCAAAAAATCACCGATTAATTTTTAACAAAACTTCTGGAAATTATTGAAAATTTCTACAAAATTCATTTCTAATTAATTGAAACTTGCAATAATTAGGATTTTATCTAATTATAGTTTTCTTTTTTGATAAATTATAATCGGCAAAAATTTTGGATCAAGTCGTCTGGTGGTAGCTGCTCTCAAAAATTGCTCCAATTCCAATATTCGAATTATCTACTGGAAAATTCTACAAAAATTAAAATTTATTGGAAAACCAATAAGAAAATCTAGTTGGAAATTGCACGGTAGTCTTTTGTTTCTGTCAAATTGATCGTCATTTGTCTCTCGATTCATTACCACTAAGCGTTGATAAATAATTACGTAAATTGGATTATTTTAGCAAATTTTCAGTAAATACAATTCTTGTGTGGAATTTTCAGATTTGGGTACTTTTATAGGTTTTTTAATGGGAAAAGAATCAAATAAAAATTGAATCAAGTTACTTATGACACTCGAAAGTCCCACTCTAGATTTTAACGTGTTCAAACTTTATTTAACCCCCTAGGGTGTGAATTTTCAAAACGTCTATTTTTTCAAGCTTCAATATTCACCGGTTCAGGCTGTATGTTGTCCGATAATCAGTCATCGTTATTAAATGTGTAATTAAGTCAACTTATCGCATTAAGTAATAATAAACAGACATATTATTTAAACAAAAATTATCTTGGGTTATAAATAAAGAGGAACCGCGATTTTTTCGACAAACATCCGATCAATCTCTATGTACCTTTGACCGTAACATTTCTCTTTGTCTACTATCAACAATTGACCCTAATCTTTTCCAACACAAGACAACAACAACAAAAAAAAAAGAGCGACGTGCTTTACACCCACGAAATTTTCCATAATTGTATTAGTTACGTTTCTCTAACGAAAAAAATTCGAAAAGCTTCTACTCTAATCGAGCGAGACTTATTTGCTTAAACAACCATAACGGTTCAATTTTTTGTACGGATTGTTTGACGTAGAAATTATACAAACCAAAAAAAAACAACAAACGCTTAAAGGTGTGTGAAGAAAATTAAGAATAAGATAGAATCTGCTGATCTTGATGTAAGGAAATGTGCTAGCCGAAGAGGTTTGTTGACTTTTTTCTGTTGTAAAGGAGCGCATTCCAAGGATTTTTTATGTCGAAAGAAATTCCTATTATTTACCGGTATTGTCGGCTTTCATATAATAATTCATGTCGCAATTACCAAAAATTCGCGTGTTTTTTTTTCTTTTAAAAACAATCACAATTGGGCGGGGTACAACCAGAACTTTTGCGCATTTGCCAAAATTATGATTGACACTAAAACATGAACATGTCGACGATAATTGATGCAATATCAAAAAAAGCCTTGAATTTAACAACACAAATAATTAAAATAATGCACTTTTGAACGTTAATTACAAGGTTGTTGGTGTTTTGTTTTGTTTTCTTCTATAATCAAAAAAACAAGTAATAAAATTGGAATTAATTAATGCAAAAATTATAATATGTACTATGAAAATAGAAGAAATGTGATTAATGTAAATGTTTACTTTAATATCTCTCTATCTCACTCGAATCGTATAAATATTTATTTACAACCATAAATTTCCGTTTCTTGTTTTTCTTATTTTCTCTCTCACACAATTGCTTGATTAAATGTTTTCATTAGATAAAAAATTGTAAACGTAAGTCACGTGGTGGATGATTACAAATTTGCGATGATCGTAGAAAGTGGAGGAAACAAATGAATAATTGTGGTTAATTTTCCAAGTATAGTTATGAAATCATTTCTATCGTTGAGGTTTTCTCGTCTTTTTGTTGTGAATATTTTGAAAAATTCAACACCTGCTCACAATTATTTGGGAATTAATTCGTCTGTCAGAAGATATGGAGGTCATCAATTTATTTGTCTAATTATCATTAAAGTCGTAACTACAATTTTGTTTTGTACACGAAAAATTAATAATGACCCTCAGTTTGTAGCCGGATCCGGATAGATTCCAACTTTCTATAATGTTGAAAAGTGCCCCTTTTGTAAAAGACCAAAAAAAAAAATTGTATAGTCTGTTGTTTCTGTATCTATCTCATATAAATCTTGTAATAATGTCGAGCTTATGTGGGTGTGGTAGTTTATCTCTTTCCAAACCATCATAATCGATAGTTGTCCTTTTCAAATAAATAATAAATAATGACGCCCACGGTTTTTATGTAAATTTTTTTTTTCAGTGTGTTTTTTTTCCCAATTCCACACAGCGGGACTTTATTTTCGAAAACTGTAATTTTTTGCTTCTTTCAAAGTTATCAAATCCAACGCGGGGAAAAAGGTGTGTTTTCTCGTTGTCTCTACACAATTATTGTTGTGAAAAATTCCAAAAATTCTTGACCTCAATTGATAATTTCCATCTTTATAAATCAAATTACAAGGTTAATTTCTTTATTGGAGGAAATTGATGCCTCCAGTTGTAATTTGATTGCTTCAACGAGCAACAAAAAATAAATAAATAATCGAAGAATATTGCAAATAATATTTATAAAAAAGAGAGAGTAGTGAAAAGTTTTTAAAATATTCGAATTAGAGGCCCTGTTTAGGCTTCCTTGTTGCAAATCTAGAATAATAATAGTGTGCGGAGGACCTACTTCTCTACATATATAAATTTTTTTTACTCAATTTATTTTTATTATAGAAATAAAATGATTCACGAATGTAAATAAAACATTTTTCAAATATTTTTAATGAATAGATGTGACTGAAAGTTGCATTTACAATTTTTTTACTTTCGAAAAAATATCGCCGACTTCAAGGCTACACACAATGTGCTATTATACCGTCAAAATACAATGATGGACTAAAATTAGCGTAATTTAAAATGAAAAAGTATTAAGTGCAACCATGCATTACCAATTACACACATACAAAAAAACACAATTACCATTAACACAAATACCTGTAATTAACGTGAATTATTGTAATTGTTCGCATGAGATAGATAACACGTAAGTCACGTGACACGTGTGAAGATATTTACGTTTTTTTTTTGTGTGTTTAGATTTCGGGCGGTCAGTGTATCAAGCAGCCTTCTATAAATTCTAAACAAACTTAAAATTAGTCTCAAGTATTCATTCAAGGACTTAATTTCCCGGAAAATATTTACGAAACTTGATTTATTGTTGCAGTATAAATTGATACACGTCAAAGATGTCAAATTTTATGCAACTTAGTATCATGAAAGTGTCTAACAATTTTAACATCTCACGTTTGTCACATTTAGGGACTTTTGGAACATAGGTTGCACAATTTTTTATATCTGCCAAAATGTTGTCAAATATTAGGTAGAAAATCCCTAACTAGTGTATCATCTCAAACATGTCAAAATCTAGGGACTTTTGGAACATAAAATGCAACATTTTTGACGTCTGTCCAAATTTTATTGTCAAATATTGTGTAACTCAGTATTCCAAAAGTCCCTAACTCGTCTATCATTTCAAGCATACCGTAATCTAGGGACTTTTGGAACATAAGATGCAACATTTTTGACATCTGTGCAAATTTTATTGTCAAATATTGGGTAACTCAGTATTCCAAAAGTCCCTAACTCGTCTATCATCTCAAGCATACCGTAATCTAGGGACTTTTGGATTATAAGTTGCACAAGTTTTGACGATTTGTCAAAATTTTACAGCGCCTACTTTGCACAATTTTTTATTTGTCAAAATTTTATTGTCAAACATTAAGTAACTCAGTATCTGAAAATCCCTAACTAGTGTATCATCTCAAGCGTGTCAAAATCTAGGGACTTTTGAAACATAAAATGCAACATTTTTGACATCTGTGCAAATTTTATTGTCAAATATTGTGTAACTCAGTATTCCAAAAGTCCCTAACTCGTCTATCATCTCAAGCATACCGTAATCTAGGGACTTTTGGATTATAAGTTGCACAAGTTTTGACGATTTGTCAAACCTACTTTGCACAATTTTTTATTTGTCAAAATTTTATTGTCAAACATTAAGTAACTCAGTATCTGAAAATTCCTAACTAGTGTATCATCTCAAGCGTGTCAAAATCTAGGGACTTTTGGAACATAAGATGCAACATTTTTGACATCTGTGCAAATTTTATTGTCAAATATTGTGTAACTCAGTATTCCGAAAGTCCCTAACTAGTCTATCATCTCAAACATGCCACAATCTGGGGACTTTTGGATTATAAGTTGACGCTTTGTCAAAACTTTACAGCGCCTACTGTAGATCGAAAAAAAACGTCATAAATTAGAAGATTAATCCCCTCTTGGCTTGACTCAAAATGATCGATTTAGAAATTGTCATAAAGTAGGTTAAATATTAAATAAACCACACACGATAAAAATAATGGTTTTTTTTTTCGTATTCTATTTATTGTAATTTATATTTCTATAAATATATGAATAAGAGAAAAAAAAAACAACCACACCTTAGAGAAATTGTTGGAAGAATTTAGAGAAATTCGCATAGATTATTTGGGGAGAAAATGTCGAAATAGAAAACTGACGTAAGTCACGTGATTGATAGAGCGTCTTTATTGGGTTATTAACGCTAAAATGGCGCTCGCCTACTTTGATCGACAATTCAATTCGTTTCTGTGGTTGTAAATCAACAGATTTATGAACGAATTTAATCAATTGTTTGATAATAACTAAAAATAGAGAACCTCAATCTATCAGTTTTATTATTGGCAACGTTTCTTATATCACAATTCATTCAAAAAATTGTCTTATTTTTGTAAATAATAAATAGAATTTTATGAAATGACCCTCAACAATTTTAATGAAAGTTGTCTTTCAGTGGCACTGACGATCAATTTGACGATTGTAAATACGAATGTGAAAATTACACAATTTGTTTAGAGACAACTTGTTACTTTGAAGAATTAATGCTAATTTAATATTTTGCTTTTTTCGTTTGTCGTTTGTTTATGTTGTAAAAACGACTACATAATTAAGTACGGCCAGAAAAACGTGATAATTCAATTAAGTAACCTCGTTAAGATGGAATTTCGAAAAGATCATCCTTCAGACGACCTTGCATTAATCAAAAACAAAACAAAAAAATCATCTATTATCTGTTATCGATCATAATTGTTGATCAATAATCAGTTAATTATATTAATTGATAAACAAATAAATAGATTTGTGAAATTTTCTATTTGTTTATTTCAATTTTATATTTTTGTTTATGTCGGGATATCCGAAATAGTTAAATTGTCGAACAGATGTCGATTTAAAAGCTTTCAACATCAAACAAGAAAATCGGATTCCAGCCAAAAAACGAAACGATATTTGCAGATTTATTTGTAAACAAGCGGAAATTGCAACATATTCGTATAGAGCGGTGGGGCGACGTAAGTCACGTGGTGTGCTTGGCGGGTTAAGCGTATCGCACACTTATCCGACACGTCGCGACACAACACGGCAATGTCTGTGGGCGATATCCTTTACTCGATGTGATTTTTCGAAGTGTTGAATTGATTGCTGGAAAAATTGATTCATTTTTCTTTCCCTAAATACCGGCTTTATCTGGACATTTTCTAAAAACTGCAGAAACGCTGATAATCGGTAAAAACGGATCTAATTTGTGGTAAAATCGATTTCCAGGAAACCAATTAATCTTTCCACTAAGTTTAGTATTTGCGGGTAACTTGGCGATTGATCTAAAGTTAAAAGAACGTAAGAAGCCACGTGCTGCTTGCTCGACTCGATTCTTCAGATAGAATTCGACAAAAATCCGTATGCCACGAAAATTGAGTCGAATTGGCTTCTTTTCTATTATGACTTAAGTCACGTGATGCTTGGCGTATTAAGCATATCGCACAATTGTCCGACACGACACCACTTTGTCTTTGCCAGAATAAAATGTTGCCTAAATAGGCGATAGGTTTTACTAGGTGTCATTTTTCTAAGAGTTATTGATTAGAAACGGCACTATTTTCTTGGAGCTGAAGAAACGTTGATAATTCGCAAAAACGGCTCTAATTTGTGATAAAATCGATTTCCAACAAACCAATTAATCTTTCCAGTGAGTTTAGCATTTTCAAGTAAACTGACTGAGCGACTGAGCTAAAGTTAAAGGTGGTGTTCGCTTGGCTCGTTTCCTCAGATCGAATCTGACAAAAGCTCGTACGCCACACGATAATTGAGACAAATTGGCTTCTTTTCTATAGGGTTGTGAAGGTCAATTTACACGAGGACAGTAACTAAATTTAGCCACTTGCATTGTGTAAACGTCTGATTTAGTACTAAAGCACTAAAGTTTTTACGGTCTTTGGCTAAATTTAGTGACTTGCTTTAGTTCCTGTCCCCGTGTAAATTCACCTTAAGTCACGTGATACTTGACAGATTAAGCTTACTGCACACTTGTTGTGTCATTTTTCGAAGAATTGAAAGAAATTTGATTTTTCTTCCCTAAAAAGCAAGCAGAGATGGCGCCCGCGTCAGTTTTGTTTTCTAGAAACGTTGTTAATTCGCCACATTTGCCAGTAACTAAAGTGAAAAGGACGTAAGTCACGTGGAGTCCCCTTGACACACTCCGCTCCTATGTTGCGATAATTGGCACGAATTGGCTGCTTTTCTATTACTTGGGCGCTCTTTGTGGGCCATTTAATTAGCCCATTTTATTTCTCTTTGAATAGTTATATTCACCATACCATGGAAATGTTGAATTGAAGGTTGGTAAATAGCAAAAAAACTCTCCTATCTTGATAAATTCCTGCTGCTATTTACTGTTTTTATTTACAATGCAAATGTTACGAAACCAACTTTTATGTGTATTTTAGCGTTGTTGTTTTTTTTGTACTTTTTCAAATAAAAATTCTATTGTATTGTTCTTTTTTTTGTTCGTTATTGTTCTGTGGTCGTTGGTAGATTTATCCGGACCGGATGTGGTAATTAACTTTACTCAAATTGTTATTCTGAATTAATTCGTTGGTAGAATATTTTTTTAAGTGTTTTGTTTGTATTAAATTAAACACTGTTGGACGCTTTTCCTTAATTATTTCCGATAAGTTTTCATATTCATGACATTTATAAATGTCTAACCTTAAGTCAAGGTGACTTAAGTCTCTTAAAAACGTTATATGTAATAGAAATCTTTCTTTTTTTTTGTTGCAGATTGAAACCAACGATTTTGCCCCGCATCGATCCACACGCAAGCTAAAATTTGGACAAATTGTGCAAAAAAAAGACCGTGTCTTATCTATTCAATTGTGATATTTTCTTGTTGGAAGAAACAATAAAAACCGTGATACTATGTTTAATTTAAATTTAGCCACAACGGCGGCAAATGCCGTCAATAATCTTCTAGTTGATAGTACATGTACAACACCGCGTACACCAGAAATTCTCAATTCGTTAATAGCCATGACAAATCCGCTGGATAACTATACATTCACAAAATCAACAATATCATCAACAACAACAACATCAGCAGCAACAACAACAACAACATTATCAACAATAGCACCTCCTACGAATATGTCAAGTGATTCGAATAGTTCGAGCAGTAGTCAATTGGAATCACCCACAACAAATCCGCCCAGTGTACAACATACATGTTCGCAATTAATTAAAGCTGGACTCAAATTGTCGATCGAACAGAAACGAAAACATCATCAAAACGATACGAGCAGTGGTGGTGAGGATCTACTCGATTTAGATAAATGTAAAAAGATCAAACGGAACGAATGTAGCGAATCGGAGGAGGATCGCAACAAACAGGACGGGGTGAGTAGTATATCCCTACATAAATTATGGGGATAAATAAATATTTGTTGTTCAAGTGTGTTATCATTGTATAAACATTTGAACAACAAACAAATCAAGTATTCCGCAAAATTGTTGCAAAATCCGGCTTATAGTGGAGCAATGTCGACTTGGCGCACTGCCGAAATCTCGATCTAAATCCACCCTCTGTTTGCTATCATTGAGTGAGTTGAGAAGATAGAAAGACTCTAAACTGTCAATGCTTTGCATAAACTGAAAAAACAATCGTCGACTCTGTTTTACACGATCGTGTAATAAAGTGTACCTTATTAAAGGGGGCTTAAGCTTCAGTTAAAAGGCCTTCACATAATCCAAAGCGGACTAGCAATGTCGAAAAGTAGATCTAAAGAAACAAAATTTTTATAAAAAAAACATCGACTTACCCGACTGTTTCCTTTGGTTTTATTGCAGAACTGTTATTTACACTGTTTGGAGACCGATTCCGTGTTATCTATGAACCGTGTAACATGAAATAAATGATTGAATTCAATTTATTAGCAGAAAACGGCACACTTCAAATATGTCAAATTTTACGCAACTCAGTGTACTGAAAATCCCTAACTGTGGGGATTTAATTTAGTGCTTAAGTGTGTCAAAATCTAGGGACTTTCAGAGCGTAAGTTGTACAAGCTTTGACATTTTGTTACTATAATGAATGTCCCTAACTTTGGGGATTTCATTCCAATTTAATTCCAATCAAAAATTTTCTCATGAAGGTTCTATTAATAAAATAAAAACGATAAACTAATTTTTTTTTGGAGACAGATCTCATGTTATCTATGAACTGTGTAAAGTGAAATAAATGACTAAATTGCTGTTGTAGTATACTCGATTCATTATTGTAATATAAAATTTTGACAGACAAATGTCAAAATTTATGTAACTTATGTTCTGAAAGTCCCTAGATTTTGACATGCTTGAGGTGATAAAATCTTAAGCCCTTGTTTATATGTTTTTAAAAAATTAACATAGTTTTATTTTGTTTTTTAATTTATCGTAGTTTGATTTTGATAGCGACATTCTTATGAGAAAATTATCAAATGGCATTGCGATGGAATTAAATCCTCATAGTTAGGGACTTTCAGAATACTGAGTTGCATAAAATTTGACATCTTTGAAATGTCACACTTTATATTACAATAATGTACAGAGTATATCAGACGGGCACATTTCAAAGATATCAAATTTTATGCAACTCAGTGTACTGAAAATCCCTAACTGTGGGGATTTAATTCAACACTTATGCGTGTCAAAATTTAGGGACTTTCAGAGCGTAAGTTGTACAAGTTTTGACATTTTGTTAGTATAATGAAAGTCCCTAATTATGGGATATCATTCAATTTCAATAAAAAAAAAACTAACAAACAAAACAATTTAAGTTAATGCTTTAAAAATACATAAAAAAGGCTTGAGATTTTAGTATCTCAAACACGTCAAAATCTAGGGATTTTCGGAATATAAGTTGCAAAAATTTTCACACTGTCAAAATTCTATAATAAATCCACGATTTGAGTTTATTATTTCATAACAGAAATGTCACTAATCTACAAAATATTCCATTTACTTATTAAAGAAAGTTAGGGAATTTTAAGTTATTTAGTTGCAGAAAATTATAAACTCAAAGCGTGGATGAACTATACAATAAATCTACGATTGATCTAAGTTTTGAGTTATTATTTATGCAACCAAATACCTTAAAAATCCCTAACTTTCTCGTATAAGTAAATAAAAAAATTGTATACCCCATCCGCTGAGAGAACGGACTTTTTTGACAGCCTAGTGACCAACTTGATAGAATAAAATTTCCTATATTTAATTCTAAACTCAGCTCTTTGTAGCTCTTCTAAGTATTTGGCAGCACTGAAGAGGGAAAACTCAGATTTTCTGTGAAAAATTTTTTGTTCTATTTATTGAATATCGAAATGTCTTTCACCATTACCAGAGAATATTTTTAGAATATTTATAATTTTGTTTTCACAATTTTCGTATTTTGTAAGTAATTAAGAATTTAACGAGTTACAAAAAAAGTCCGTTTATCCGTTGGATTTACTATAGATTAATGACACTTCTTTAACAATCGAGTAAAAAAATGCTGTGGTAATTTGAAATTCGTGTAGAAAGCGATTGCCAAGCCGATTTCGCTCCACTATAAACCACCAAAATACCATGAACTCTTTTGAACACATTTACAATTCCACATTTAAACAACCGATTACCATAAAAACACCATTTCGAATTTCCCTTTTGGTTAACCTCGTGTAGGTTTGAATGTAAGTGGTTCCCACCACAATGTTGGCGCTGTATGAGGAAAATCGTTTTCTTCTCTTGTCCTTGGTAATGAAAAAAAAATTGTACTATGGACGCCTATTGATTTTTTTTGGAACATTTCCAATACAACCTGTCAGTTGTGTGTTGGTTTTAGAAATACGATACTGTTTCTCTTTATTATTATTTTTTTTGTTGTTGTTGTTCGACTTCTAAAAGTTTGCCAAGTCCTCTTGTCCGCCCGTTGTGATTTTTAATGTTGGCAAAATAACAAATAGAAAAAATATTTAGATAAACAAATAAACTTTCTAACTGGGACACGGTGATATGATGTTGTGTTGCATTCGATGAGTTCTTTGATTCTTTTTTGGAATTTTACCATTTCTTTCGCTAATTCGTATGTTTCTGATGGTTTTTTTTTTGGCCTGTCAAGGCCGTATATTTTAACGACTCATTTGAAATTCAATGTGCTATATCCTGGTGATTTGTTGTATTGTTTGGATTTGCAAAAACGCATAAATTATTCGACTTTACACGATTTCTTCTATTTTTTCCGCTCGCCTCCTCTAATTATCGTAGGATCTTTTTATTTCTATGTTTACTTGTTGTCTCGTTTATGTAATCAAAACAATTTTTATACGGTTTTTTTTATTGCCAATTTGTCCTTGTGCAATATTTCTCGCCAAGTTTTCTTGAATTTTGTAAAAATTAAATTTTGTAATTTTTCACTTTTACAGATACAAAACAGGACACATTATCAAAATGATTGTTTTCGAGTAAGTTTAATTTTATTTTTATAATTTCCACTTCTCAATGCATGATTCTATCGTGTGTGCGTGTACACGCATTGTGAAACTCCCTTGATAATCCGCCAATTTTTTTTATATTTTCGTCCATGCAATTTATCAAACTCACTTATCCTCTTCGTTATCTACGATATTCAAAAGAAGTAGATTTTCTGTATGTCGGGATTTTCCAAGGACGACTTTCTCCATAATTCATGACTTGCCGGCTAATTTAACGAATTAATTCGTACACCAGACACGTCTCCATTTTTTTTACAAAACAAACAACAAACTTTATTTTTTTGTTTTTCCAGTTGACGCCCGAGGATGAGGAACGGCGTCGCCGCCGTCGTGAACGCAACAAAATCGCCGCAACGAAATGCCGTCTGAAGAAGCGCGAGAAAACCCAAAATCTGATTGCCGAATCGGAAACATTGGACGCCCAAAATATCGATTTGAAGAGTCAATTGCAAGAGTTACAGAACCAGAAACGGACATTAATTGAAATGTTAACATTACATCGGCCACATTGCCAACATAATATACCGCAAGCGACACGTGATAGCATCTATCGATTGCCGGCATTGATTGATAATGGTGTAACAACAACAGCTACAACAACGGCGACAGCAGCAGCAGCAACAACAACAACCACCATCAACAATATCGACATGAATTATAATCGACAGATCAACTATACGCGCACGAATTACGCGAAACCGCCAAGTATTATTGTGGAGGATGTTAATGATTATCATGCACCACATCTAACGAATCTGGATAATCCGATCAATAATTATTATAATAATCAGTGTCACAGTTATAATAGCAATCAGAATTATAATGCGACCGGATTGGATAATGGATGTATGGCTTAATTATTGTTGTTACAATACGGCAGTCGGTCTAAGTGCTTAGATTGATAGCCGCTGCTGTATATCTTAGAATAAGTGCTTTCCAGTTCTGCCTCTCTCTAAAGCTGTTGTTGTTGTTGTTTGCCGGTGGGAGATTTCGGGAATTGTTGTTGAAACTCTGGAATAACTCTAGAAAATCTGCTGTTATTTGTGAAGTTGCAACTGTACAAAAATCCCTGAGATGATATCACAAAAGTAGGGACTTTTGGAGCGTTCGGTTGTATAACCGGCAATTTTCCACCACCACTACCAACCTCATTTGTTACCAGATCTGATTGATAGCGTTGAAATTTTTATAGATTTTAATTTGTTGATTATTGCAATTTGTATAAAATTTTAACAATCATTCCAATCGATATATATATATTTTCTAGTTATAGTATTTCTTAATATTTTATCAAAAAAATATTTATGTGTTTTTATTTTGTCGTCTATTTTATTTTATATATTTTACTGCCAAATTTTTACACATTTATTATTATTATCGCGTTTTAATCTACTGTTTTTAATTAACACATTTTTTAATCTTTAAAAATTGTACCTTTTCCATTTTTACCTCGTTTTTTTTTTGTTGTATAAACCGAGGAACAAGTTTCTTTCGGACCTGTTTTCTTGTTAACTTAGTTGCTTAGGCAATTTTATTTTGGCATAAATTTGCTTTAAGAGACCCATTGATGCTTCCTATACTTCACCAGTAGCTTCCATATTGCTTCCAATGCACACAAATTGAAAACGAAACAGTGCCTTATTGTTCTGTTGTCAACAATAAAATGGCATATGTTCACCGTATTTTTCTATTATTATTATTATTGTTATGTAATCGTAAAAAGACAATTTATTGAGAATTCGTTTTGTAAAACTTGTGATATTTGTAAAGATGTGTGCAACATCTGCAAAAATTCTAATTTCCATCTATTTGTGCCATCACCCTCCTATTTTTATTTGTTTTTTTTTTTTGATAATAATAGAAACAAAAATAAAAATGCTTCAATCTGCTTTAATATCAGAGAATATGTGGAATTCTTGTTACCTGTACCATTTACTATTACTATTATTATTATTATTATCATAGACGGGTGAATTGTTTATATTTTTTTAAAAGAGAAAACTGTGCCTTATTCAGAATTTTTTTTCGGAAAATTCATAAATAAAATAAAGTTATTAGAAAATTTTTCTGTCTTTTATTTATTTATTTAATAGTGGTAGTCTAACAAATGAATTTGTCGTTTTTATTTTCAACTAATAGAAAATCATAGAAAATATTTTTGTTTTGTTTTGTTTTTAATCTAATTAGAGAATAAATTAGAAATCGATAATAATTAAGAACCAACAATAATGTTATTGATGGGTATATGGATGAGTTTGACGAAGAAACCAATGAAGCCCATGATGCAGAAACCGATGGCTGTTGCAATGGCGATCTTCTGGAATTCTGTAAAACAATAAAACTTTAGAATTTCGCACAAATCTGTTGGCTGCAAAAATATGACAGGATTTGCCAGAAATGCTCATAAAAATATAAGTTTCTTGTGAATCAATCCTTAAAGGAAGATTTCGTTAACAAAGCTGCTCATTAAAATAAATACTTTTTGTAATTTGTGTCATAATAGCTCTATTATTAAACTCGCTATCTGTGAAATCCGTACTAGTGCTGAAAAGTAAAATGTAGGATTTTTTTTCACTAGGTTGGTAACATTTTCATTGATTTTGACAACTGTCAAAAATCATAAAAACAAGATACTTAATATAACGTTTTTCGATTTGATTTTTGGATTTATCGGGTAGTAAATTGCTTCCTGCATTTTCAGCAATTTCCCTTATTTCAGGTGGAGTACATGAAAATTCTTCACTCATTGTTAAATAAGCAATTTGGCGAAAAAAACAATTGACTAAGAGTGAAAAATAAAACAATTGAAGTTTCCTAGCTGAATGTTCAATTGTTTTTTTTTTAGTAACACCAACTCCCACCAATTTCCCTAAATATCAAATCTCGCATTTTTTTGTAAAAAAGGGCACAAAATAGGCAAAATAGAAAAAATAGTATAAAAAACTCGTGTCAGAAGTCGTATATTGCACTCGTCCTTTAGAAACTTGGACTCGTGCAATAATTGTCGACTTCTGACACTTGTTCTTTAATATACTATTTTGTAATTTGTGTTACACCTTTTTCTGGAAGTGTTGTATTGTCTAATAAGTTGTACTTCGTTTCAAGAGAAATCACCGGGTGAACGGGGCAATATGCTCATAAACCTCTCTCTCAGCTTCCTAATGATCTCTAGTTTTTTCTGTGAGGTAATATTTGACTTTCTAGAATTAGATACAATTCCTCAGAACTTCATTTGAATCATTATGGAAAAAACTGGGTTAATAGAACAACATCTTTGAAGAAGACACTAAAAATATCAAAAGCAACTCCAGTATTAAACAGCAAATGGATTTAAATCTAAATTAGAAAGATTTGGGCTCTGCAATCATAGGAAGCAAAACATTTTAAAATTCTGTCTCTCCTGCATATTCTCTCTCATTTTTACTGTCTCTTTCACTCTCTCCAACCACCCACAAGCCACGCCTTCAGACGGACGTTCATCATGAAATGGTTTATAATAAAGTTCGTTTTCCTTCACAATTCGTTGTACAATCGATTGTAGCGTGTGTAGAACGTTTTAAATGTTGTGATCGCCTCAAGCACACCACTTTATATAATTTTCCGGTGTTATTTTACATTTTACGGATATAGCGAACAATTTTATTAATAGTTATTTAATAATAATGTGGATTGAATTAATAATACCGTTATCTGTTCCCATTATTTTTTTGTTAATACCAAGATACGAACAGTTATGTTAGTCGATTTTAACACGTTGACTGTCATTTGGGATGTCAGAAGGTGATACGCGAACCTCTATGGATGCCAACGTGTTAATAAATAAGCAAATCTAAATTAGCAGGAATTTTATGCGTCGATTTCGAATGAATGCAGATATTATGTTGAATTATTACATAATACAGGAGGAAATTGTTGCGGCCCTCTCAATCTATCTCTTTCAAGTTCTTTAAAATCATTGTTATTTGAATAATCTCGACACGAGCCGCACAAGCTGAGAAACGTTGTCGAGGATCAATGCACAATTTTTAACAATTCGAGATACTCTAGGTTATTTCATGTAAACCAGCAGATATAACGGGCAGCAAACAGATTCGAAACTAGTCTTTTATTAGAAAAAAATGTGGTTTTTGTCTTGCACCAAACGTGGCTATAGATTTGCTTAATACATTATTAAAAGACCGGCCACAAGGGGAGCGCAGACGGGCCCCCAAAGTCTACATTTTTTTGTAGAGAAGGCCGGCTCTGGTTGCAATTAACATCTGAATTAAGTATGCTATAAGCAAAGGGTTACTAGACAGACGTCCCGTTAAACAAAGTACGTAATGCCAGTATTGTGTGTACAAAAACAAATGAATCCCACGAAATATCACAATCCTGGGATTACGTGCTTTGTTTAACGAAATCTGGCAACCCTTTGCTCGTTGAATTTAGTGTAGCTTGGGCGATGGTTGCTCTGATAAACGGTGTAAAATTAGGAGCGCAATGTTTGCCAAAATATGTTGTTTTTCTGACAACCAAAATCTCACCTTTTCTGTCTGGTTTCGTACATCTCTTCACTAATCGAATTGAATCCTTAGCGAATTGTCTACCAGGCTCAATGAATTTTGTGATTTGATCCATATTTCTACAATGGCACACAAGTAAAAATGAAATTGTGTAAATCAATTAATGGAACTATTTTAATATTAAAAAAAAATTGGTTAATTACCTATTTTACTACGCAATGTTTTGAGTTCAATTTACCACAATTAACTGTACCAATTTAATCGAAAAACTGGACGTAATTCCGCTGACGTTTACAACTTTCTGAAGTGAAAAGTGGCCAAACACGCATCCACGACGACATGACGTGTCAACATTCGTTTGTTTTATAAAAATATCGAAGGGTATGCAACACAAATAACAACTGTGGAATGTTGGTAGTCTATAGTCGCCACTGTTTTGTTAGAGATCGTTTCATGTAACTTTATAAAGTTGGCAGATATCGATCGCTTGTGAAATTATTGAAAATTTCATACACGACTATTGAATTAAAAGTCTCTCAAATGTACACCGTTATAGCTCTGATTTATTAATAAATCAATGAAAAGTGATGTTTTTAACATTTTTCAATGTTTAATATCAGAAAATTGAACATTTATTTTCATAAACTGCAAAAGTTTGAATTTTCAGTTAATATGAGAATTACAACGTTGCCAGATTTTATTTGTTTTGAGTTGTTAATTATAGATGGCGCTCATGATACCAGAGTAACATTCTATTATTATTGCCAGCATCAATATTATTTTTACTATTTTTATTATTCCTCCTTGGTAATGTTTGTTTTTTTCTTTCTAATTAATCGCGATTATTTATAAAATTCATGTACATTTATGTTTTCCAGCACGATGAGCACCATCTATAAGCAACAATTGGAACCAAAAGATGGCAACGTTGCAATTTTCATATTATAACTGATGATTCAAATTAAATTTGTAATGTTCTGAAATTCAAAACTGAAAACTCTTAAAAACCATCACATTTGATGAAATCTCATTATTGTGATTGTAAATGAGTCGAAAAATCGCCGCTGCAGGGTTGTAATTAAGAGATTTTTGGTTCAACGGGTTGGGTAAGAAAATGCTCAATATTATCCTGATTTTCAATAATTTGGCAACGATCTTCTACTACTACTTTCTTTTAGCGATAATCTACCGATATCTATCAAGAAAGTTGAAAAAATCCAGTATTGTAAAGTGGTGCGAGCGGTCCTTCTCCCACGACCTCCGGAGCTTTAGCATGAAACAAACTATAATATGTATCCAGACTATTGCACCAGATCCGCAGGAATGTTTGGTTTTATGTTGGATGAAATTATAGTTCCACTTTATCGGCTCGGCCTACCAAGCGTATCCCCTGAAAGGTGCGCATTTGTCTAACTATCCTAATGTGGATCTCGCTGAATTCAGTTTTATAAACTTCTGCATTTAGTAGACTTGTCAAAACGTTTTTATTTATTAACAGATTTACGCTTTATCTATTATAAGATTTATGAGGTTAGAGCCTTGGTCATGACCTGCTTAAATCCATCCTTGTACAGCCCCATTTACATCCCATACACGCAAAATGTGTTCGTTTACATGGTCGCTTGCAGTTTAAACTCGACCTCCGTCCACAGAATCATTGCTCTACACCAGGGGTGGGCAATATTAACAATAAATGAAAACAAAATCTCAAAATATGACGTCATTGTGGATTATTGCGCCGTCCTTTTGCTTTCAAAAACGTTGGCCACCCCTGCTCTAGACTAACACAAAGGTCCATTTAACTGGAGGAACCCTGGGTATATCGTATAGTCGGTAAAGCGACTTAAGAGATTAAAGCCGTCTCCTAAGATTGTTGTGGCTAGAAATAGTAGTTGTTTAAGTGCTAGTTAGAGTAAAATGTGACTTTATCCTCTCAAGTCAATTCTCCGGCTATAAATTATTCTGTGGGTACGTACCGATCCCCAAGGTTGCGGTGAATCTGTTACCACACATTTGATTCTATTATTATCGAAAGAAAATATCAAAAATCCAACGGTCGGTCTGGTGGAACTAGCAGACTTAATTCCGCACAAACGGCCGGATTTTTCAATGGACTTGGCTCTAGCCTCGTGCCAGTCTATCGTTGTGTACAATTTACAGTTCATTAAAAATTATTTCACCATTATCAATATGATAATATTGTTATTGGTATTAAATTTAAAAACCAGAAATTTAAATAGATAATCATGTGTCTAAAGGTCATTATACCGATTATTATTGAAATTTCAATGAAATTTTAGTAAACGTTTCACTTTTTAAATTGGTGACAATTTACAAAGATTCACATTACACCGTTTCCTCATTATTCCCAATTTAAACCGAATTCTAATTATTTTCTAACACAAAACTGTGGAAAACAACATTTTTATCCAAGCAATTTTATTTAATCATAATAATTCCAAAAAAAATCTTAAATTACAAAACTGGCGATTATTTAATTTTCGCAGGTATCAAAGCACATACGATATCATTGCCGTCTTTGTCTTGCAATTCCCATTTGACATCAAGGGTCAGCTAAATAAAAAAAAAAAAACTTTAACAATTCTGCTGACTTTGACTCGAAACTTTTGCAATGGAATTTACACAACATTAGAATTAATAAATTCCAAAAATAAAAAACAACAATAAAATCATATTGTTGTCTCCGATTAGCATTGTTAATAATAAATAGGAAAGTTTCTTTAGTTCAAGGTAAAGATGACAATTTTTGAAAACAAATTACTCACTCGTGGATATATTGCAAGTACAGGAAATGTGCTTGTGTATGTATAAGTTTGGCCAGACTTCATTGGGCATGTTACACCACTATCCTTACAACCATCTGGATTTGGTACCTCGAACGGTGCTGGTATACCCATGATAATGCCATGTACATCGACTTTCATTTCATCTTCTTCAACATCTTTGAAATAAGAATAGAAAACGATAAATAAATCATTTATTATAGGTTTTGAGATGAAATACTTGGTTTGAAAGTCAGATGAATGGTGGCATTAGTGCCCCGTTTTAAAACGCATCGTTCTTCCATATCGCCACAATCCGAAACCGATATCGATTCGATAGCGCCCGATTTTGAGCCTTCAACAAAATTATTAATAATTTTAATAGTCGCCGATCAAATCGTGTAATTGTCTAAACTAATGAATTGTCATTAATTTTGCAACTATTGACAAATAATTATTGCTACTTACCACAATCAGTCCACCCATATGCATTATAGCCGAAACACGATATTGTTAATATAACAATGGTAAATTTATACATGTTTCAAAATGTGGCCGTTTCTCAATTAAATCAAAGATCTTGCCGCGTCGATTGTTGTACGTAGACTGACAAACAAATCGTAATGACGCTCAAAATATATAATGGTTATTATCCAATTCGTACATGCACAGT
This sequence comes from Epicauta chinensis, assembly GCA_021725515.1. Lineage (NCBI taxonomy): Eukaryota > Metazoa > Arthropoda > Insecta > Coleoptera > Meloidae > Epicauta > Epicauta chinensis. The sequence continues at coordinate 91,976 of JAEDXX010000030.1, forward strand.
CAAAGACAGGAAGCCATATTATCCAGAAAGCTATAATATTATAATTATTGAATAAATACGTTAAGGAATTCAAGGTTGATCAAGTGATTAAAAGAAAATTTTCGGAAAATCGGCACACGTAATTCGAAAAATCTTTACCAGATCTAAATTTGGAATATTTTCGTTTATTATCAAAAGGTCAAGTGATAGTGATGTTGTCTAACAAATACTGAATTGACGTTAAGAATCTTTGATGTATTAAAGAGAATTGTCCACAATTTTCAAATTATAAAATAATTGTTAAGAAAGGGATGAATTCGTTGCTTTTTTGGGGAAAAACTAAATAATTTTTCTGAAAGTTTCTCTGAAAAAAATTATACAAACACAGAATACCCATGCAACGAAAAATCAAGAATAAAATGCTGCATGGTGGCTTTTGCTAAATTTCTAAGAGAAATGGTCTGCTTATTGCAGAATAAGTGTGTACTTTAGGTGTTACCAAAAATTAGTAAAATAAATTGGAGGTTCTCATCTTGCCTGTAACCGCCGACAATTGTGGGTTGCCTTCTAAACATATTTCTATTCGTTTCTAGAAATCTGCTGGTAGTTGCGTGCTGCCAGATGTTAATAAAAAAAAAACGCTCTACCTACTTATTTCGTTGATAGCTAATTATTTTTTTGATTAACCCGCTTATCATAGCAATAAAACCACAAATTAAAAATATTATAAAAGTATGACAATTTTAGTTATTTTTGAGTTTATATTGAAAAGAAACTACTAAAATCATACTTTGTTTTGATGCAATGTGAAATAATTAGTTTTGAGACAAGACAATGCTGGTCCAACCAGGGCCGGACCGAACTTTTCTGGCGCTCCAGGCAAGCTTGATTTAGGCGCCCGACTCTGGAAATTAATGATATTTTGAAAATAATCCAAAACTAAACTTAATCTGATCGAAAATTGTTTGTCTTTTGATAACAGGAAGAAAGGAAACGATCGTTTGTGTTCAAAAAGACTCGCGGTTTGATTCCAGTCAATAACTGCATCATTTTAACAAAAAATAAAGAAAAATATACTTATTTGAAAATTTACCATCTCTATAGGAATCCTGGAGATACAATGAATTATTAATTAACAAAAAAAAATCGCAATTATCGCAGCAACATTAACACTACAAAGACTAGAATACAAATGAAGAAGTATCACACTAATCTAAAAAGGGTGTTAAGTAAGTGTCACAAGTTCGGTTCTCATCAAGAACGTATGTTCGCGATTAATTCAATCTTCACAGATACAAAAAAAATGTGTCTTGTGAATGAGAATCAGGCTACTTAAATAAAGGGCACAATTCAGTTAAAGAGACAATTGGAAGCTTTAAAAGAACTTGATTGATGGATTTGATAAATTCCAGGTCCGAGGAAAAATGAAATTGTAGGGTTACCAATTTTTGTACTTAAAAAAAAAATTGAACCTCTTTTACGATCTACGAGTTCGGAGGACCTGACATGGATCAATTGTTTATCACTAAATTTGAACCTTTTCCGCCGTCAATAGTAAATAACATTATTCAAATTGAGTCAAATCTTCCGTATTTAGCAAATTCATCAGACTTGAGACTGTTCTACCGTTTTTTTTCTTTAATAAATAATAGGCGACTTTTAACAAAATTCTACTCAGGACGCACTAAAGTGCCGCTCCCAAAGTTATGCCGCTCCAGGCAGCTGCCTGTTTTGCTGTGGTCTCGAACCGGCACTGGGTCCAACTCGCTTTGATGTTCTAATAAAAAAGGAGAAAATCCGTCAATGGTCACATTCGAGAGCTTACCACAAGGAAGGTGCAGAGCCCCAAAAAATATATCTACATTTTATATCTTGTTCATATTTTTATACACAGTGGACTTTGGGCCCCCAAAACATCACTTACACCTGGACTTCTTTGTAGAGAAGGTTGGTTCTACATCAAACCCTACAAGCAATAAAGGAAACAGAAGAACAAAAGGTCGAATAATCAATACAACTAGTGCAGCCGACTAAGTTTTACATGTCTTTTAATTAATTGCAAGTAATCTATAAACGAAAAATGTTTACCAATATCGTTTATATCATCCAATAACTAAATAAAATCTAAGGTAAAGCCAGTTTGTTGTCGATGTAAATAATCGTTTTATTAGCTTAATAACAAATCGGTTCTTGCTTTCATCTAAACTGTTAATCAAAGCGTTTTTTGGAACTAAAACGTAAAAACCTGATGTGGAATTAGTGACTTTTTTTACTTAATTATCTAGCAATTTATCTTTTTTACAGTGATTATTTCTGGCCTAAGCAAACGAGGCAATTGTCTAGAGTTCATATCTTGAGCGGGCCCGTGATGGTAAACCACCAAAAGTAAAATATACGTAAACATTTTTTGTTTATACATAATTGAACATTCTTAAATTAGACACTGTCTTTTCGCAGTTGTTTCTACTTGTAATACAATTCTCTATAAATAAAAAAGCCCGGATATTACCAAAACTAAGGAACATTTCATCGGCAATTATTAGAGATGCATTTTGAGTGTTCCTCCATGGAAATTAATGTTTCAAAGTTGCGAGATCTTTTCGCAAATTGGAAAACAGTCCATTTTTGTAATGTAGCTTAGTTCCTGCACTCCTCATCAATTATTACAGAGTGTATTAAAGAATTTCTATATGTATATTGGTAATTGTTCAATTTCTGTTGGTCTGAAACGTCTGAAATCAAAGTTGGTATAATTAGTGAGGTTAGATTTGAATAACAAAAATTATTACCATTGGAAAGACTTTACCAAGATTTTAATTGATTTATTTGTTAAATATTTTATTAATATCACCCAAAAAATTTCGTCTTATTTTATTATTTTTCATTTTTGAACAACAACGGCTAACAACTGTCAAAAAACCAGGACTACCAATTATAATGTAGAAAAGTTTCCAAACACTGGCGCCAAATTATGAAATTTATTTCTAGAAAATTAGTTTTTTATTCACGGTATTGTATACAAAATTCATCAACCAAAGTTTCAGTTGTACCCTGATATGTATTTTTAGGGTTTCATTGGTTCATATCTTGTACATTTTGGGATTAGTATTTTTTACGATCTGTCATTCATTTTTCCGTGTTCACTTAATCATTTAGGGATTAGTCATTAAATTTGCTAGATTTGTAATTATACAAATTTTATAAAAAGCGGGCTGACACAAACAAATAAATGCCTAAAAATGTCACTATATTCATGGGTACCAACTTAAATCTAGGAACCCTTTAATGAATCTAGAATACCAACTGAAATCTAGTAACCATTTGCCTTCTGAATGTGCTATTTGTACACAAAATATTCAATTGAGATTTGAACCCGAGTCTCTTAATTGGGAATGCCCAAATTTCTTATCGAGTACAATAGAAGAAAAAGTTGGCCCTTCCTAATTTTATATTTTGTTTTTTGTACTGCAAATCCTAAAAAAAGTAACTTTTATTGGAAGAACGAAAGAGATTGGTGAAAATAGGATACTCTTCCACAAAAATCGTGCACAAACCGGTGGTAAACCTCAAAGAAAAAAGCCCAAACAACTATCTAAAGTCATCAAATTACGTTAATTTCTCGTATATAAAAGCGATAATTTATTTCAATTTATTAAATAAACCAATAATCTCGACGATAACTACCTACGATTTTGAAGCAACAATGAAAATTCAAGTAAGTAAACTCAATCTACTATTCTAACATCAAATGGCACGTTTCAAAGATGTCAGATTTTATACAACTTAGTATAATGAAAGTCCCTAATTCTGGGGATTTAATCCAACTTCTATGCATGTTGAAATCTAGGGACTTTCAGTATATGAGTTATGGAACTTTATGTGTCAAAATTTTATATTACAATAGTGGATCGAGTCTAACAATTTTCATCTATATTTCTTTATCTACAATGTATTTACTATTAATAAAGGTACTACTAATCTGTGGACTTTTACTGATAACTGGAGCCAATTGTGGGTATCTATCTCGAGCTCCTGTTATTTCGTATCCAACAATCACTGGCCTTGCTACGCCTCCGTACGCTAGTGGAAATAGTGGTGGTTTTCGATCATCCCTAGGCGGATATGGAGGAGGCTATGGGGGCTATTATGGTAATACAGGCGGTTATGGTGGCCATTTTGGTTAATTGGAAATATTAAACAAGCAGGCCGTAACGGAACACTCAAAATATTAGATTGATCATCAATTTTCTAATAAATAATTGTAATTTGCTTATAAGGCAGGATTTTCGCCTAATAAACCACAAAAATTTCTGTTATTGTATTATTTATTAAAATTAGGCAATTGAATGTTTTTTTTTTATCGTACGCAATCGATAATGTAACACCAGTGGTCGTGTTACGAAAGGTGCCACATCTGCGCCACTGGTTCTTCTAATAAACATCTATAATATATGTATAAACTCTAATCGCAACAGTGGCGTCAATCAGAATTACGTAATCGATAATTTTTGACTTAAGTTTAACGCTTCAAACTAGTTCAGCCACTTCGGCCTGCTTTGTTTTTTTTTTTGATTAAGATCTCTTTTGTTCGATCCTAGGGTTTCTAACAATCTCCTTCTCAAAGGTTACTTGATCCACGAACCTTCACAATAACCTCAAGTTCTTCGGCAAGGATAATACGATTTTAATGATTCATTAATTATGCGAGATAATTGTGAAAATTTCTGTTGAAATTGTCCCACTTTTCCAAATATTAATATTTCGTTGGCATTTAGAAAAACGTAACAATTTCCACAAATATCACCAGATTGGCAAATTATCATCAATACATATGATAATTTCCATTTTTTTTTTGTGGAAATAATTGCTAAATTTCCAAGATATATAAATAGAGGCGACGTGAAGATCCAACAGTTTTCTTTGACGAAAATCAATCAAGCAACATGAAAATTACGGTAAACACTTCAAATTCTAATGGAACATTTACTAATTTACACTTCAGTGCCTAGTTGTGTTGATTGTCTTCAGTTTAAGTACAATCAATGCAGGCATCTTCCACAGCGCTCCAGTGGTGTACGTGACACGATTAGCTCCAGCACCGATTGTTCTACCGTCACTAACAGCCGCTCCACTGGTTGCTCCACCGGCTCCAATCGTTGCTGCACATTTTCCGATCATTACGGCACCAGTTGCGCGTCCACTATTGGCTCCGCTAGTTTCCAGCTTATCGACGAATTCGATTTGGTGACCGCAATGGAGGCAAATCTGTAAAATTTTTGCAATAAATGTTATTCAACAATTTGCCAGTTTATTAACCGATATTTCCACACTAGTGGATAAAGTATTTTATTCACTAGTGATTTCATAATAAATCAATGAGATCTCAGAACGAAGAATAATTTGTGAAGAAGCGTTTCAACAAATTACTAGATTGATAAGCAATATTTCTATGGTAAAGAAAGATTAGTCACTAGTGAATAAAGCGAATAAAGCTTTAGCTAAATCTCTAAAGTACGTCTAGTGGATAAAGTAAATTATTTTTGTTAACGATAGTTTCAACAAATTGCTAGTTTTTAAACCAATATTTCCATGGTAAAGAAAGATTAGACACTAGTGGAAAAATTGTATAAGGCCTTACTCAAATTTCTGGTATTTTATTCACTAGTGATTTAATAGTAATGAATAAAGATTTGTTCTCAAAATGAAGGCAGATTTGTAAAAGATTTTTATTATTAAACGTCATTCAACAAATTGCTAATGGCAAATTAGGCACTAGTGGATAAAGTACGAGTAGTGGATGGATGGATGGATTGTTAGTTAATTAACCAATATTTTCATGGTAAATTAGACATTGGTGGATTCGTAAACTATGACTAGTGGATGAAGTATTTTATTCACTAGTGATTTAATAATAAATCAATGAGATCTCAGAACGAAGAATAATTTGTTACTAGATTGATAAGCAATGGTAATTTCCATGGTAAAGAAACTAGACAGTAGTGAAAAAAGCGTATAAGGCCTTACTCAAATTTCTGATATTTTATTCACTAGTGATTTAATAGTAATGTTTTCAAAATAAAGGCAGATTTGTAACAGATTTTTATTGTTAAACGTCGTCACTCAACAAATTGCTAATGGCAATTAGACACTAGTGGATAAAGCATAAGGCGCATAAGGCGTTAGCCAGATTTGTTAACTGTGACTAGTGGATGAAGTATTTTATTTACTAGTGATCTAATAATAGCGAATAAAAATAATGTAATGTCAAAGATCAAATTTTAGATTTTTATGATTGATCTTGTGTCAAAATAGACATGGAGATTAAGATTGAGATCTGTATGAAATTCGCTTTGTTTAATAAATAAAGTGGTTTAAATTAAAGATCTTTATCAAAATAATAATGGAAAAAATGGCAATTTAGAAGAGAATTCTCCGTAACTTGATACAGAAAATTAGTGTTGTAATAATACTAGTTTTACCATTAAATTACTTAATAACTCTTTGAGATAATCCAAAGATTAATAGAATAACCGGATTTTATGTGATCTTAATTTTTTTCATACGCCAAATTTAACGGTTTAATTGAATTAATAAGAAATGTTGGGGTGTTGTTTGACATTTAGCAAATCTGTAACAACCAGTTTTTTGTGTCATTAGTGGGTGAAGGACCATTTTTCGGCTAGACTATATATACTGAGACTATTTGGGCAAATCAACAATACAACCATCAACCAACCAACCAACCAACCAACAACATGTACACTAAAGTAAGTTGAATTATTATTTTTTTGGTAATTGCCAATATTGACTTGTTCTTCCAAATAGGTTTTCGTAGTCTTTGTCGCTTTGGCTGTAGCCGCAGCTAATGCTGGATTGGTGGGTGCACCAGTCGCCGCTCCGTTAGCCACCAGTTATTCGACCACTCATCAAGTCCATGCTGCTCCGGTAAGCTATGCTGCTCCAGTAGGCTATGCTGCACCGGCTGTGGCAGCGTACGCTGCGCCCGCCGTAGCTCCAGTAGCGTACGCCGCACATCCAGCCGCTTATGCTGCTCCGGCTCTACCGATCGCCGCCCGATTCGGCGGTTATGCCGCTCCAGCCGCCTACTCTGCTCCAATCTGGTAAAATTCACATTTTGTAATTATCGACAATTGGAAATAAATATTTATCGGTAGTATGTAGTGTTTTATTTTCTAACTGACAAGGAAACTATTCAATGTGTAAAACTCCGATTTTTTTGAACTTATATGTTGTTGTTCATCAAAAAATAAGCGATGCATATTTTTTTAGCGGCCCTTATTGCGTTTTAAGGGGTGAAATGGACGCCCAAAGATTCGTCAAAATCCGGGTGGTTGTGTAGTTTTGCATATAAGGATGATAGCAATCAGTACCAAACCACTTTTACGTTATTCGTGATATCAAATAATAAAAATACACACTTTCAGATACCATCTACCTCTGTTATAAGGGGTAAACGACCCCTTGAAAAACTTTAATCCTCCATAAAAAAATATTGCATTATCCGATTTTAATGAAAATAACGTCATTTGTTAGAGTAAAGAAAAATAAAGTTTTCTTAATACTAACAGTTGAAAGTTGACTTTACTTTACTAATATCTTAATGGTAAAGTGACTAGTGAAGAAAAGTGACTTTTCTTCACTATTGACTTTTAGTTTTTATTAGGGGTACTAAAAATGATGTTCAACAAGTTTTTTTGTGGGACAAAATCGACGCAATTCTTTTTTTTCTCAATACCACACATTTTTAGCAATTCAAAAATACACAGATTAAATTTTGGAATATAAGAAAAAAAACAAAAAATGCCTCTATCTTCAATTAAATTATATATTAATTATTCCCAGTGATTCAATTTAAATTAATTTCGGTTAATTTGAATTTAAATTTCGATTAAAAACAATTGCGTCTATTATATCACAGATCGTCTATAACCCCAACTAAACTATACTCGGCAACTGTCTCGGTCTGACTGTGCTGTTCGATGCTGTTCGGTGTCAAAAAAAAACAATAATAACAATGGCCTTCTCGAATTGTCGAGAATGTCAAAAATGTAAACAAATGTTTCTATTTTTATATATAATATAATTCTAGATTCAATATATACAGAATGTCTCGTAAGTAATGAACCACCTTGCAGAGTCTGATATGAAATTAAATCCTGATTCGAAATGTCTTTTATAATTTACTATTAATTAAATTCAATAACCATTCAGTTGCGTGCTGTAGCAGAGAAAAAATTGAAAACACAAGCGCGTGAGGTAATCCATTTCTTACGAGACAGCCTGTATATATAAATAATATATTAAAAAATTAGATTAAATCAAAGGTCGTTAGTATTAAAAAAAATGTTGTACTTTACACGGTGGGAAGTGTCTTTTTACACTCGCGGATTTGGATTACTCGGCCTTCGGCTCGTGATCCAAACTATCCGCTCTTGTGAAAAGTGTCACTTTCCCACCTTGTAAAGTAAATAACTATTACCTGTTTTTGGATTTTTTGAAAAAAACAGTTTTAAGGGATGAAATAGTAGATTATGTTATTAGGCGCAAAAGTGGAACTTTGTGTGCTGAAGCTGACTGTTGTCAACATTAGTGAGGCAGACACGTCAGCTGAAGCACACAAAGACACTTTTGCGCCGAATGACATATACTAGTTTATCTTCAAACGTCTTAATTTAACATTTTTTAATATTGAAAAGTTTTTAAAAATTAAAATTTTAACTGATCACAATATCTTGGCAGTACTGCTTCCATGGCGATGCAAAAAACAAAATTCATACAACGAATAAAATTAAACGCCAGTGACAGATTTTGTCATTTTGTCTGCCTAAGCTTATAAAAAAAGAAAAAAGCGCCTAGGCACACAAAATGCTATTTTTACCTTGTCATTTGAGTCATAAAAACTGTCACTTTTATGCCGTTTGAAGATAAAATTTATTTTTATATTTTCATGAGAATGACTAATTATCAGCAGGAGGTTTTATTAAATAATTGTTCACGTAAATATTTATAGAGTAATCCAATACCAAACCGCTATAAATCAAATGTACAATAATTTTTAGATAATGTATTAAATTATTTGTGTTTTTTTTCATCCCTTAAGGGCGTACGTAATAAATGGATGAATTGTGATAGTTGTTTCTAACCTGTATTTCCAAAATACTTCAAATCAAGGAGTCACCAACCTAAGCAACGGAAAATCCCTAACTTGATCTCCAAGTTATTATTTTAGAAAATTGCAATAAATAATAATAACAAAAGATCTAGAACGTTTATTGAATTAATTTACTTATTAATAGTATCCTTTGAGTTAAAATTTCTAATTGAACTGATTAATTTCACACGGTAAATAACAATAATTATAATTTTTTGGAAAATTAATTTCGTGGTTAAATTTGGGATTTTTTGAAGTTAAGGTTGGCGATCCTTTGATTTGTAGTATTTTATTCATTCATTGAGATGTGTGTATATTTGAAGGTTAAGATAATCGTCACAATTCTGTTGCCAATTTCGAGGGTGGAAAAATTATGCTTATATTTATTATATTATCTAAAAACGATTATACAGCGTGTTTTTTCTAAATAGGAACAGCTGTGGATCTCCCAATAGCCGTCAACTAAGAGAAATAAAAGAATTTTTCCCTTCGAAATCGAAATTTGTCAAATAACTCTCACATTTTTGAAAATAACTATAGCAAACCATATGGGTGATTCCATCAAATAAAATCATTTTTACGAGGCGACCCATGCCGATTTTTTTCAAATTTTGTGGAGGTGTTCTCTACTTTGACAAAAAAATTCCCTGAAAGTTTGAGTTCTTAATATGCGGCCGTTTCGAAGTTATGAATTTTTGAACTTTTGAAGAAACAAAAATTTCAAATTTTTCATCAATTTTTTTGAGGTAAAAAACCTTCTTTTCAGAATTGGTAAAATGTAGACTTTCTGTAGGAAAAATTCTGAACTTTTTTATAGGAATATTGAATTTTTCATATATGCAACGGAAGACCCTTTAAAATCCAATCAAAGTGAAAAAAGCAATTTTTCTCCCAGTGCGGCGCGTGGTACATCAAATTTGATCTTTTTTTCTGAAAGCTGAGAGTTTTTCCCACAAAATATGTCATTTTCGCGATGTCCATATTTTTTGTTTTCTTATAATTAAGTAAAATGTAAAATCTTGACAAATGGTGGAATGACCCATATATACTTGACAAATAATTTAACAAAACCTCCCGCTTATAATCAGTCATTGTCATCAAAATATAAAAATACATTTTTCATCTCTTAAGACTGTTTTTTTCAAAAAATCCAAAAACAGGTAAACTTTATTTTTCTTTGCTCTAATAAATGACGTTATTTTCATTAATATCGAATAATGCAATAATTTTTTATGGAGGATTAAAGTTTTTCAAGGGGTGGTCTACTCTCTTATAATAGGCGTAGGTGGTATCTGAAAGTGTGTATTTTTATTATTTGATATCAGGAATAATGTAACATTGGTTTGGTACTGATTGCTATGCAAAACTACATAACCACCCGGATTTTGACGAATCTTTGAGGGTCCATTTCACCCCTTGAAACGCAATAAGGGCCGCTAAAAAAAAACAACAACATATCAAAAGCTCAAAAAAACGGAGTTTTACACTTCGATTTGTTTCCTTGTGAGGATTACTTAATCGGCTAATAGAATTGTTGATAATTAGATCAACGACAAGATGAATGTTGTAGCCATAAAAACACACTGTTCGTCGCTTGATTCGTGATGCAATCGCACCAATAAATTACAAAACGGAATAGGAATTTACAATAAACTTTCTCTGCTATTTTTTTTCCGTTTTCCACAAATTTTACAACAGATCGGCACGGTTTGTGTTGATTTTTCCAACATTTTCTTCGAATTTTTTTGCAATCGCCCATAAACAGTCGTTTGTGACCCGATTTCCGCAATAATCATACGCAATAGTCGGTCGATCTAACATCAGATTCCTGATGAAAAATTGCGATGTGTGTGTGTGTTAGAACTAGTTCTTTGCAATACAACAAAAATATTGCCTATTTGGCACAAATGAAGGCCGTATTCTGCTATAAAACCGTACCAGAAGCCGTCACAGAAGCACACAGCAATTGCACCGATTTCAAGAAGCATCTGCACAACAAAAATGCTACGTTTCGTAAGTTGATTATTTTGCCACAATTCTCTGTTAATAATTCGATTGTAGACGATTCTAGTTTCGATGGTGGTGCTGGTGGTTAATGGTGGTATTATCAGTGATCCATGGCTGGGAGCGGGTTCATCATCGATCGCGATCGGTCCACCAGTGATCACCAAAATCGTGGCACTACCGCCGCCTATCATTGCCAAACCGATCATTGCTCCATGGCCGGTGGTTAGTAAATCGATAATAGCGCCAGCGTCGATTCCATGGGCCGCTCCGATCTGGAAAGCTTGAATTTTCGTTTGTTTCGGCGATTGTCTGATATTTTGTAAATTATCGAATAGAATGTAATAATAATTATAATAATAGAAAATAATAAAGGTTGCAACAAATATTTGTGTTTCTATATTATTGTTGACGGAAATCGGTAAATTTAGATTGTTTCTCAATAATGCGGTTTGAATCGAATACATATCTTACAATAGGTGTGGTTTAATTGAAGTGTAAGCGAACAAAAACACTTGAAACGTTTTGTAATTCAAGTCTTCAGGCCAAATACAATTCAAGGATTTTCCGCTTTTCCTCAGTTCTTCCGATCGTATCCAGGTTGCATAATTCGGACGCAATTTCTACCACCTAGGAAGCAGGAGAGAGGTCAAGAGAAATCAAGCCACATTATAGAAAAACAAAATTTTGTTGGTTGAGTGACAAAAAAAAAATGGAAGGGCGTCGCCCAACAAGGTTCGTGAGAAACGCTACAATTTTTTTGTTGTCTTCATTTATTTAGAAATAATTTTCATAAAAATCATGAAGGCCGAATTATTCGTATATAAACTGGAAGGCGGCGACCAGTTGGTATCGTTCTATCTACAACTCTTCACCAATTAACAACATGAACTCAATCGTAAGTCGATAATTAAGTTACCAAAAAAATTTGATTAAAACTTCAAAAAAATTTCAGTTGGTTATCGCCGTTTTGGCTACATTGGCTGTTGCGATTCAAGCTGGCGACCTAGGCCATGGCGTTGTCGTTAGTGGACCATCCGGTATTGTGACACCACACGGCCCCATCGGCCCGCACGCTCTCGGTTTAGGCCATGGTTTAGGACACGGTTTGGGATACGGCTTAGGTTGGGGTGGTTGGGGCGCAGGTGCTCACGGTCTCCTCGGCCACGGTGTTGTCGGCTATGGTGCCCATGGTGTGGCCGTTAAAGGACCCGATACAGTACCGGCTGTGATTGCCGGACCGGCTGGTAAAATCGTCGCCGATGGTTTGTACGGTGTACCAACACACGGCCATTGGGGCAACTGGGGCCATTGGGGTCATCATTGGTAGATTGTCAACGACCAAAGGATAATGGAAAATGTTGTTTCTGCACTAATATTTTGTAATACTCTGTTTTTGTACCTGTAACTGAAGATTCAATAAATTGAAAAACCAAAAATTGGATTTTACTAAGCCTTTAGACTCGATTATTTTTATTGAATCAAGAAAATCGCAAGAATTTCAAAATATTACCAAAAAGTGGTATTTTTTGGACGGCAAAATTGCTAAATTTTGAAAATTTTAGGCCGGAGTTAAACTTGCTTTAGAGACGCTTAGCTCGGGTTGTGCCGGAAGAATTCAGCAGGGCGCTTGGAGATAGAGTCGCCAATCATAAGGGCATCTTATTTTTATTCCAACAATAAGTAAGAATTAGGGCGCTAGATAAGACCTTGCCTTAGGGAATTTATACTTTTGCGCTTTGTTGTAATAACCTGCCATACCTACAGGGCCGGCCTAAATTCTTCTGGCGCTTCAGGCAAATTTACCCAACAAACTTAAGACTGCTTTATTGTTCTTTTTTTTTTAAACCCAAACCCTTTCGATTTGGCTGAGAATTTGCCACCATTTTGTACCTCAAAATAAAAAAGGTAATCATCAGAAAAATTTCGAGTAATTTCGAAAAATTAAAAAAAATAAGACGAGTCAGTATATTTTTTTCTTATTTTTTTTTTAAAAACTACATTCAAAAACAAAAATAATAAAAAAAATATTGTTATTTGATCGATTTCTTCAAATTGCTCTAGTTCGCTCAAAAATCGATCAAATTATAACTTTTTTATATTATTTTGGTTTTTGAATGTAGACTAAAAAAAATAAGAAAAAAATATACTGACTCCTTTTATTTTTTTTTCAATTTTTCGAAATTGCTCGAAATCTTTCTAATTATTACCACTTTTATTTATTACTACTATCATTATTTTTCAATAATGAAGTTCTCTCTAAAAAATTTTTAGAAAGGTCTTATGCCAAATAAAGTGAAAAAACAAAATTTTTTCTTCAAGTGGAAAAAAAATTTTTTTTCAAGTGCAAAAAAAAAATTGAAATCGGAAAAACACCCTTCTAAAAATTGCAGAGAATTTGTAGAAAATCTCAAACTTTGATATAAAAAAAAATAAAAAAAATAATTAAAGAATGTACCTAATCATCGAAAATTTTGCAGTTTTTTCCGAAAATCTGAAAATAAACATTGAAGATAACTTTGGATCATTTTTATTTATTTTTTTCGGAAAAGTCCATCTAGAAACGAAGATTTTGAAGAAAAAAAACCTTCCGATACGTCAAGTTTTGAAAAAGTTACGGCTATTTAAAAAAAGGAGCCATTTTTTTGAAATTTTTGTAACTTTTTTTTGGGTGGGTAAAAAAATTTGAAAAAATTCTGAGAAACGTCTTTAATGAGGTACAAAATGGTGACAAATTTTCAGCCAAATCGAAAGGGATCGGGTCCAAAAGTGGTCGATTTGGCGAGGAATGCCGCATATGCTTTAAAAAATGCGCCCCAAAAAATGCTTTGCTGTGACTCTGTGCGTAGCTGAAAGACTCCCAAACTGCCCCAATTTACGCTCCAACAACTGCATGTTAGTTAGGAGAGACTAACTTTTTGGTACAAAAAGGCCAACAGAACCGTTTAGAAAGCTTGCCTCTGGTCGAACAAATCTCAAAAATATACACTACGAAGAGTACTGTAGATCGTAAAAGTTTCTACTACATATTTATGCAAGAAATTGCAAATAAGAACGTGTAATAATAATACCGGAAAATGACTAAGTAAATTCCCAACTGATCTATATTCGTATAAAAACATAATGACTTTTAATAATGATTTATGCAGTAATTGGCTGTACCTACACTCGACCTTAACCGTACCACAACAGTTCGACGTATCGTTAATGGTCGATTTTCCATTTTTTTTCTCTCGCGTAATTTAGAGGTAACGCCAGATCCTTTCCCCGATGTAGTTTAAATCGATCAAGGGTCACGCGCTCGAATTTATCGATTTTTTTTTTCTTCTAATTTTTCCAATCTTAAAGGTTACATATTCCATAATAATGAAAGAAATTAGATTACTACTATGATAAAAAGTTGCTTATTATGATTGTTAAACAAAAACGATCGATAATTAACTAATTAACACAATGGATATGCGATTGATTGATTGGAATTGTTTGTAAAAGGGAGAATGGTTCTTACCCTGAATTCCAAGGATTAATGAATAAATTTTCCAAAGTTTCCTAAAATTCTCCTTCAATCTGATTATGATCGAAATTTCCATTTTATTCAAATTAACAGAGTTACGTTCTATATTGTAATAATAATAATAATAATAATAATAATAATGATAGTAATTAATTGGGTATAATTTTGAGGTCTAAGCTTGTTAAATATCCAATCTATATATTTCTTATATGTATATGTAACAATTATTGAATTTTTTTTTAGAAATAAACAATTCCTTAATGTAGTGAAGGTCGTTTTTCTATTATATAAAGCGGGGTGAGCGTGGCATAAGGCACAGTCAACTCTTCGAGTTCTCTAAGCCAACAACCAACCAACAAGAAAAACCATGAATACTTTGGTAAGATCTGAATTTCTTTGAATATTCGAGAAAATCAAAATTTTCCCCTACAGTTCGCCGCCGTCTTCGTCGCTTTGGCCGCTGTAGCCACCGCCGCCCCATCCCATGGTGTCGGAGCCGTTGTCACCGGCCCAGCTGGTGTAGTTACCAGCCATGGTGCCATCGGTCCAGTCGGCCACGGCTTGGGTCTCGGCTGGGGCAATGGTTTGGGCTACGGCTGGGGTGGACACGGTGCTCTTGGTGTCGGTTTGGGCCATGGTGTTGCCGTTGCTGGTCCCGTCGCTCATGGTGCCGTCGTCGCCGGACCTGTAGCTCCAGCTGCTGTTGTCAGTGGACCAGTTGCCGGTCCAGCTGTTGTCAGTGGTCCAGTTGCCGGTCCAGCTCTTGTTAGTGGAGCCGTTGCTGGCCCAACTGCTGTTGTTAATCACGGTCTTGGTCTCGGTCTTGGACGTGGTTTAGGTCTTGGTGCTGTTGGTCTTGCTGGTCCAGCTCTCGGTGTTGGACATGGTGTAGCCGCCATCACCAATGGAGGTGGTGCTATCAGTGCTACCGCTCATGGTGCCGCCATCCACGGCCCACCAACTGCTCCAGTTGTTGTTGCCGGTCCAGCTGGTAAAGTTACTGCTGATGGTTTATGGGGACCAACTGCCAATATTGGTTTAGGCCATGGTCATGGTTATGGTTGGCATTAGGAGTATTAATCGACGAACATTCAACAACAACAACATTGAAACGTAACGGTGATAATAGTCGTATTGGAACATATTGGGCCTACAATTATTGTTAACGTTATCCGTTTCAACGGCTACGATCCATGATTTACCCTCCACAACTGCCTCCCCTAGGTCTAAGAGCATTTTGTATAGTATTTTTTTGTAAATTATTTATACTACCTTCAAATTCCATAATAAACGGTCAAAATAAATGACTTGTGATCACATTTATCTGATTTTAATTATTTACCTAATGAAAGAAAAAACGTATTACAACCGACAACCTTCTAGAATATACCAAGTATAGAAATGTTTTACGATTAGGTAAACATTGGGAAATAATAATCATTGTAATCATTTCAATGGACAACAACTCGAACGAACCAGTGAACCGTAAAGATAGTCATATGGCAAGATAAAAGCGTTAAAACAACAGGAATTAAATGGGCGTTTACCATTTCTCAAATAGCACACAACCTACAGAAGCGATTTTTCTATTTTATCTTTCAAAAAAAAATAATAATAAAACTAGAAAATTACTAGGAATTGCTACACATTTAAATTGTCCGTAAAGGTTAAAAGTGATTTAATTCGAATGGTGGAAAAGCATAAATATATGTATTGGAGTCGGTAAATTCATAAAATTTAATTGTTTGAAACAATTTACTCAACTACAGGAATAATAATCGAAAAAGAATTAGAAATAGAATTTGCCCGGCGCATCCACCAAAACGCAACATTTTTTTAGAGCCTGTTTCGCGCCTCTCTACCCGTCAAACAATAAACGTATACAAGATGATCATGGTCGGCTTGTAGCGTTATTCAATTATCTGTAAAATTATGTCGAAAAAAATGTGTTTAAAGAGTGCTAAAGAAGCTCGATTAAGTCGTATTTTATTCGAAAAATAAAATGTTTATCAACCATCTCGCCACTTCTCGTCACAATAGCTAGAACAGGGGTGTCCAATGTTACTCATAAGTCAACTTTTGTAGTCAATTATTGTCCACCCGCGCAACAATATTGAAAAAAAATTGAAATAAGATTTGACCGGCGCATCCACCAAAACTCAACAGTTGTTGTTGTTAAAGAGCCTGTTTCACCCAACTTGGCCGTCAAAATAAACATAAAACGATGATTGATAACCACAGAATGGCTTACAACGTAAATTAATTGGTTGACGAGAAAACGCATTTAAATAATTCGTAAAGAAGCCCGACGAGACTGACTCGCATTTTATCTCGGCGCATCCACTAAAACGCATAATTTTTTTAGAACTCGTCTTACGCAACTCTACCCGTCAATTGTTAAAGATACAATGGGGGATGATAAGAGCTGGTAACGTTATTTAATTGATGGTGAAATCAGTGACGATAAAATGCGTTTCAATAATTGTAATACGACGAGATTTACTAACATTCGTAAAGTAAAGTGTTTATCAACTCGCCACTTCTCGTCAGAACAACTAGAATAGGGGTGTCCAATGTTATTCGTAAATCATCTAATCAATGATTGTTCACCCCTGCTACAATTCAAGTTCTTTCCAATTACGGCTCGATTAGCATTTTATTGTAGAAAAAACTGGTTTACAACCATTAAATGACTCAGTATCCTGTTGTATGGAAACAATGCGACAATTATAATGATCTCCGACATAATTAGCACTTGTTTTTTGAATAAAGATAACCGTTATTGCACTTTTTTGTAAAAACAACTTTCCAACCGCATAAATCGTTTGATAATGATTCAGACCTTGTTAGGATTTCAAATTATGATTAATTGGTTAAAAAAAATGATTTAGGGGAAGTCAAAAATATGCCAAACTTTGAGTCGTTATCGGGGATCGAACCCGGACCCGGCATGGTGCACTGCTATGTTACCTAGCGTTTTTTTTTGGTTGAGCCAAACTATAAGGCAATTTTCTATTATATAACATGTTGTTTCCTTAATTACAATTAATTGTAGTGTGGGCAACGCAGATTAAAAACGATGCAATTTTATCGGAGAGTTACAAAGCGCAATGTCGCAATTTCGATATGAATAACTCCACATTTACGTGTACCAAAGACAAGGCGTGGTACACCGTTTTTCTATAAAAATCCAACAAGGTTGCATAGCGGTTATAGAAACTAAAATATAAATAACAACAACGCGCTAGTCACAGTTCACCGATTGTGCCATGAAGTCAATGGTAATCTCAAACCGAACACACGAACAATCTGATAACATTTTCGATTTTGTTTCCAGTTGTTGCTATTGCTAATTGCGGCAGCAATTGCCAGTCCAGCACCCAGCCATCTGTTGCCCGTCCATCCGGGCGTCGGTGGTTTCTATAGGGGCCCGAATTCCGAGACCATCATCAAAGGCCCAGATGGTAGTGTGATCACAGCGGCGGCGGTTGGTGGTGAAGTCCAAACGCACCTCGAACCGATTGTGGTGGCCGAACCGGCGGTGGTACAAGAACTAGTTGCCACAGTAACGCCGGTTGTAGAAACCGGCCGACCGCTGGTTCAAACAGTTGAAATTAACGCGCCGATAATCGAGCCTAAACAGAGTTCAGAGCTCGTGGGGCCTTCAGGAGTGATTGCGACGCATGGTTCGCATTCGATAGTTGCCGGACCAGCTTCTACAACAATTACAGGTGAATTTTCGATTTAAGAAGAAGGAATAATCGATTTTCTTAAATTAATTTTAGGTCCTGTCGTTTTGGGTGAAACTGTAATTAAAGGAGCACCAATAGTGGCGCCTTCTGTTCCGATTTCTGTCTCAGTTCCGGTTTCATTACCAAGCCCTGGAGTGGTGGATTCTGTTGCAGTATCCTCGGCGCCACAAGCTAGTGCATCGGCTTCATCATCACCTCATTACTCGGTCGCAACAGCATCTTCGTCATCATCGGCTGTAGCTACAGCAACGGCTGGGCCTAATGTTGCTTCAGCATCGATAAAAACACTACCGGTACATACTGTAGTGTCCACCCCCGCTCCCTTTATACCATCATCAGTAATTCTACCAAATTCGCACGGAATCAGCATTAATGGCCACGTCGATTTAGCCGCAACCAATCAAATTCGTCTACCGAGTTATACGTTAGCACCGCCACTTGTAGGTCAAGTCAAGACCATTTCCGCAGTCACACCACTACCGCATTTCGTATCAAGCACTCCAGCACCGGTCGTAGCAGTCAGTCCGACTCTAGCAACAGTTCCTGCTGTATCCACATTGGCTTCCAATCATGTCACACCGATAATAGCAGCACTGCCTACGGTGCAACGTGTCGAAACCGATGTGACACCGATACGTCACGTACCATTGAGTGAATCCGAACAGATTGTTTTAGCCCAACAACAGGCCCTTTTGAGGAATGAAATCAAATCAAGTCCCGAAGTGGTTCATGTCACCCCAATTCCACATGCAATTGGAACGTTTGCAGCCGCCGAACAACAAGCGATTCTAAATGGCGAATTGGCCAAACATGGCGTGGAACCGTTGAAGTGGCATTTGAGTAGTGTGCCATGGTCGGATGTGGCGGAAGTTGCGCCGGATTGGGCGCGATACGGCCGCGATACTAAGAAAAATGGGGAACAAGAGGATGGAGCGAAGGCGGACGAATAATTAATTCAAACTAACAAGTGTTTTGTAAATTTAACATTTTTATTAGAACACTAATACATTTGTAGATAAAATCGTTGTTTTTCTACCCTCATTTCTTACTTTGGCGAGTTTGTCATGATTTTGCTAGGCTTCTTTGTGCCTTCTGGTTGCTGTTGCATTGCCTCTTACAATTAGTCCAGGCGCTGGAGGTAGTTGAGTATGCATGAAGGCGGCGACGCAATTTTTTTTAAAATATGCTTCATTTACCCTTAATTGATGAGAAAGTGTTTGATGCTAAGCGAAATTCGTGTTCAATTTTTGTTTATAACAAAAAATAAAAAAAATAGAGTTATCAGCTCAATAATTGCGTAATTATTTATAAAATTTAATATATTATGAACTAAATCGGTAGAATATTTATCAAATAATAACTTAGAAGTCAAATATTCATAGTATGCCGTATTTGTTTATAATAAATCCATTTGTTACTAAAAACGGCCAATTCGATCGTTTTATCATTATATTACTTTAATGGTACAAAATATGAAAAAATCATAGGGAACAATTTTGTAGAAAATTTAATTTCGAACAAATCATGTCATTAACAAAAATTCGAAAAACTAACAATTCTTATGTTATAGAGCTTTAGAGGTCAGATTCTCGAGCGCAGCGGCACATTTATACCTTGCGGACAGCGTTTTTCGACTTTGTCATTATATAAATAATTAACTAATTGTGATAATCACCTGATTCTGATTTTATTTTGTTTACAACTTAATTGTTTACATTAAATTTATGAAAAATTTCATGAATTCGATTAATTTATATTTTAAAATTAATTTTAATCTATACGCGTAACACTTCAAAAAAAAATAGTATTCTCATATTTTTTTTAAATTTATTAGAGATATTTATTTTCAATAACTTTTTAGTTGTTCGAACATGAGTTAGCCACGTACAATTGTAGAAATATATTTTTCTACCGTGATTGTCGAATGAAAAGAAAGAAAAGGTGAAAATCTTGGACGTGTTTCTTATTTATTTATAATATATCTTACTAGAGAGAAAAATGTTTTAAATAATTGATTTTTTAAATTTTATCTAACAATTGTCATTTATTTTCAATAGAAGTAACTGTTTTAAGTAAATTTGTCATATAATTAAAAAAAACTGTTATGTAACAATTTTTTCGAATATCGTTTAAATAATCAAAATACATTCAAACTGAGAAGCAATAAAGTTTCGACATTTTTTTAACAAATTTTGGTAGAATATTGAATTTTGAACAAAACAAAATTAGAGTCATGTGATTATCTCAATTAGTTAATTATTTATATGGTGACAAAGTCGGAAAACGCTGTCCGCAAGGTATAAATGTGGCGCTGCGCTCGACAATCTGACCTTTAAAGCTCTATAACATAAGAACTGTTAGTTTTTTCGAATTTTTGCTAATGACATGATTTGTTCGAAATTAAATTTTCTACAAAATTGTTCCCTATGATTTTTTCATATTTTGTACCATTAAAGTAATATAATGATAAAACGATAGAATTGGCCGCTTTTAGTAACAAATGGATTTATTATACAAATACGGCATACTATAAATATTTGACTTCTAAGTTAATATTTGATAAATATTCTACCGATTTAGTTCATAATATGTAAAATTTTATAAATAATTACCGAATTATTGAGCTGACAACTCTATTTTTTTATTTATTGTTATAAACAAAAATTGAACACGAATTTCACTTCGCATCAAACACTTTCTCATCAATTAAGGGTCAATGAAGCATATTTTCAAAAAAAAAAATTGCATCTCCCCCTCCATGCATACTCAACTACTTCCAGCGCCTGGACTATCTGATTTACGCATCAAATTTACGGGACAGGAAACCGATCAAAGCCTCTAATTTGCGCCAAAACGACCACATTTTGTTTTACGATTAATGAGGTGCAGATTAGAATCAACTTTGTACGATTACGTACTCGTTCTGTTGCAGTTTTTATAGAATAATTTATGTGCGTTTCTATTAATTTGCTGAACAAAAAAACGACCACCTTGAGGTAGCTGCTACTTAGTCGTACCTGTGATGGAGAGAAGGCGAATCAAGAGCCAAGTCACGTTTATCAACACCGCAATAGTGGTGCACACATAAAGGCAAACAATAAATCCTTGAACACCTTCGTACAATTAATCAAATATTCAGTTTAATCAAATCAAATTGGTTCAACACAGGTGTAGGAGGAATATTTACATTTTCTTATTAAATTTCCAAACGTTTATTCTTTACAAATTAATGAGATTTTAGTTATTGCTTTATTTCTTCTTTTTTCTTTTTTTAAATAAAGACACAAATCATCCTAGCATATTGCAAACGAAAAGCGTTTAACAATAGAATTTTGAAACTAGTCCGTAAACATTGCAAGAATCTCCACCAATTATCCGATTGTATCCAGAACGTTTACCATCCCCAAAGACCATGTCCGGCCACTACAGCAGGTATTGCAGCTACGCCTCCATTTGTGATAACAGTGCCGGAAGGTCCAGCAAGAACAGCACCACCATGGACCAGAGCTGGTGCGGCGGCAACAACACCAGGAACTACAGCGGCCGAAATAGCGGCTGGAGCAGCTGCCACAACGCCACCATCTACTGCTGCAGCAATAGCACTACCATCCGGACCGGTGGCAGCGGATTGCGCTGACGGCCCTTTTATCACAACACCTGGTGCGCCCACCACCACATGCGGAATGATCGAAGCCGAAGCTACTGATAACGCAGCAATTGCAATGAAGATCTATCAACAAAAAAATAATGCATTACCACTTGTTTTATTGCTTATGTATTCTTACCTGAGCGTGCATTTTGGGGTGTTTTCTTGGGATTTTTCCGTTTCAATGATAGTCGCTGGCGATTCGCTTATCTTTTATAGTTCTTCGCCAGCCTTCTGTGGGTGATGGATAGCTTCCGTATGCAGTTGACATAGGTGCATTTTTGCACAACGATTGCATCAGATTTATGGTGACGTTAATGACTCACCTTGTTCTGGACAAAAACGGACAAAAAAAACGCAGGAATTCCTTGGGTAATTGGAAAAAATTCAGAGACGAGCCTACAAGAGATTGTCGATTGGATATCAATCGACGATTGGAATTTTCGTAGGACTTCCTGATCGACAACTATTTGAATAATTTTTCAATTTTCCCATTCGAAAGTCGTGCAATTGGTCGATTCTCCACCCATGTCGCACATGTCAATGAAAATAATAATGCAACAATTAGATAAATATGCGTAAGAACTGGTTGAAGGTTGAATGATTTTTTCTAGAAAAGATTTCTGTATAAAAAGCCAACCAATAGCTACCCCAACATCAATTCCAACTAATCACTTCAAACAAATCTTCACCATGAACTCCTTGGTAAGATAGAATTAGCATCATCGATTAATAGATAAATTAATTGATTTTGTTTAGGTTATTGCTGTTTTGGTAGCATCCGTTGCTATTTGCAATGCATCCGTTATCGGTTTGGGAGCTGCCCATTTAGTCGGTCCAGCTGCTCCAGGTGTTGCCTTGCAAGGTCCAGCTGCTGAAGCCGCCGTGACCGGCCCAGATGGCAGCCATATCGCTGCTGCTGCCCAAGCTGGCGCCGTTGCTGCTGCCCCAATTGCCGGT
The DNA here is from genome assembly GCA_021725515.1 of Epicauta chinensis. Taxonomy (NCBI): domain Eukaryota; kingdom Metazoa; phylum Arthropoda; class Insecta; order Coleoptera; family Meloidae; genus Epicauta; species Epicauta chinensis. The sequence continues at coordinate 115,003 of JAEDXX010000030.1, forward strand.
GGTGCGGTTAGTGCCGCTGTGGCTCCCGGAGTTGTAGCCGCCGGACACGGTGTCTGGGGTGTGCCAGCTGTTGCCGCCGTTGCTCCAGGTGCCGTTGTAGCCGGACCATCTGGTACCGTTGTCAGTGCTGGTGGTTGGGGAGTTGGACATGGTGTTTGGGGTAATGGTGTCTGGGGCAATGGTCACTGGGGACACGGTGTTTGGGGTGGTTGGCATTAAATTTAACATTGAAAGTCTAGTGGAAAATTGAAATTGTCTGAAAGGGTTGATTTTTCTGATATTTTTGTACAATAAAATTGCATGTTCTTATAGAGATTGTTGATTTATTTGCATTTGGCGGTCAATATCATTGCCACGGTTTTGTATTGCAACCGCACGTTTCCTTTTCATAGCAATATCGTTAAGAATTTGACCTTTAATAATTGGTAATTGCTGCCTTTTACTAGTTCTTTCAAAGTTCTAGATTTTAATTGCGTTTCCTATAAAAAAAAGTGTTTACAAGACAACGCCCATCGCACTCGGCAGCATTGCTATCGCCAGGGCCGGCTCGAGCCCTCCGAACTCACCACCCCTTTCCGGAAAAATCGCCATCGAGCCGGCCCTGGTAATTGCACAAACAAAGAAACAAACGAAATCCATTATTGATTTCAATTTTCTCAGTTTATTAATAATTCGCTTTTCGATTACGATGCTGATAACGAAAATTGGAAACAAAACAAAATTTTTGATAAGAAACACGAAATTGATTTATGGTAATTAATGTTACGGTTGATTTGTAGACCAATAATTGACAAATTTACGGAGATTTTAATTGAAAAAATCCCAAAAAGAATACACAATTATCTGTTCAAAATAGATAAAAAAGGAGAGACGATATAGCAATGAAGAAAATAATGAGAAAGGCCCCGTCAAAACATGGATTCATTATTATGTTCTGTGATCGAACGAAATCGGATCACATTCCATGTCAAAGTGTACGAAAAATTCCGATTTCACAGGTGATTAAACGTGCACTTTAATTGGAAAATTCGATTTGGATTTCGCAAACATGTCTCTAGTTAATAAATAACGCAAAATGGAATTGGAAAAAAAAATGTTATGATTACATTGACATTCGTTTCAAAATAATAGAGGTATAAAATTGGGCTATAATGGGCTTTACAGTCAGTTTGTGGATAGCTCCTTTGGAGATCACAGAAAATATGGAGCTTTTGGTATTTGATTTTAATACAAATTTTTTACTTTATCGTCAATTTTTCTTTTTTTTTGGTTTTTTGCCCAACAGAAGGTCATCGTTTTGGCGACATTTTTTGTGATCACCTATGGTAGAGACTTTGAATACTCGGATACAGGTGATTTATTCCAAACCTTCGATTTGGATGATGGCGATCTAACTTCATCCCAATCCCAATACGTAGCGGATCCGTATTATGGGCAAATCATCCCGATCCTAGATCGATATGGTAATTTTCGAACGAATATACAGTCGCAATTGCAGAACCAACAACAAAGTGCTGGTGGTGTTAACAAATACTACGATATCCACAGCGGTAACGATTCTTTGATACGGTAATAAATTTGGAAATTAATTGTAATTAATTGTAGGTCTAGGTGGGATTAGTACAGTTGAAGGCATCGGAGCTAGTGCCAGTTCCCAGTCGCAATCACAATCCCAAACACAAATCGAACAATCCGGCCTATTGGGCGGTAATTTGGCGCAATCTCAAGCCCAATTACAAGGCTATGGTGGCGGTGAAGCCGAACAATTGCAGCGCCAATATCAAGGCGGCAGTATAGCCGATCAACTACAGGGACAATACCAAGGCTACGCTGGCGGTAGTGCCCGCCAATTACAAGGCCAATATCAAGGTTACGGCAGCGGTGCCGATCAATATCAAGCCCAATTGCAAGGTGGCAACTCACAACTTCAAGGACAATTACAGCGATACGGTGGCGGTAATGCCGAACAATTACAATCACAATTACAAGGCTACGGTGATGCTTCCCAATATCAAAACCAATACCAGCGTTACGGTGGCGGTAATGCCGAACAATTACAAGCACAATTACAAGGCTACGGTGATGCGTCACAATATCAAAACCAATACCAACGATACGGTGGCGGTGCCGAACAATTGCAATCGCAATTACAAGGCTATGGTGATGCACAACTTCAAGGACAATACCAAAGATACGGTGACAGTGCGGCACAACTCCAATCACAGCTACAAGGTGATGGGGGACAGCTTCAAGGTCAATTGCAGCGGTATGGCGGCGGCGATCAACTTCAAGGACAATACCAAAGATACGGCGACAGTGCGGCACAACTCCAATCACAACTACAAGGTGACGGTGGACAGCTTCAAGGTCAATTACAGCAGTATGGCGGCGATCAACTTCAAGGTCAATACCAACGGTACGGCGACAGTGCGGCACAACTCCAATCCCAACTACAAAGTGGTAGTGGACAGCTTCAAGGACAATTGCAGCGGTATGGCGGCGATCAGCTTCAAGGACAATACCAAAGATACGGTGATGCTTCCGAACAACTCCAATCACAATTACAAGGTTACGGTAGTCAAGCCCAGGATCAATATCAACGATATGGTGGTAATTCACAACTCCAAGGACAGTACCAGAGGTACGGCGATACGGCCGAACAATTACAATCACAATTACAAGGATACGGTGATGGTGGAATGCAAGGACAACTCCAACGGTATGGTGATGGTGGACAGTTGCAATCACAATTGCAGAACTATGGTGCCAATTCACAACTCCAAGGACAATACCAAAGATACGGTGACAGTGCAGCACAACTCCAATCACAATTGCAGGATGGTGGGTCACAACTTCAAGGTCAATACCAACGGTACGGCGATACAGCCGAACAACTCCAATCACAACTACAAGGCTACGGTGATGGTGCACAACTTCAAGGACAATTGCAGCGATACGGTGGCGATTACCAACATCAAGGCCAATACCAGAGATATGGTGATAATGCCGAACAACTCCAATCACAATTACAAGGATACGGTGGTCAAGTACAGGATCAATATCAACGATATGGTGATGTTTCACAACTTCAAGGACAATTACAAAGTGGCGGTAGTGGGTCACAGCTTCAAGGACAATTACAAAGTGGCGGTAGTGGATCACAGCTTCAAGGACAATATCAACGATACGGCGATACGTCCGAACAACTTCAATCACAATTGCAGGGCTATGGTGATTCAACAACACAACTTCAAGGACAATTGCAACGGGGCAGTGGTGCCGAACAGCTTCAAGGCCAATTACAAGGTTACGGTATAGGTGGTAGTCGATCAGGACAACTCCAAAGCCAATTGCAACACTACAGTGGCGCTGGTGCGGAACAACTTCAAGGTCAAGCGCAAGGCGATGTGTTACAAGCCCCAAATTACAATATCGACTCGATTAAAGGGTCGCGCTTCTTAGGAATTCGGCCGGTAATTATCCAGAATTATCTAGATTTATTATTAAAATATTTACGTTACAGGCGCACATCACCGGACGGTATGGTGGTGTATCATCAATTGGAGATGTAAATTGTTTTATTGTGTAATTTTCAACACTGATTTTGTTGAATTTTCAGATTTACACGCCACTGGGTTGGAGTGGTGTTGGAAGGAAGGGCTATAGCAGCGGCTTAAATTTTGGAGTAAGTCGACTTTATCGCAATGAATTCTAATTAATTTCGTAATTTTTTAGAAGGATTATCGAGGCTATGGAACGATCTATCCGAGTGTGATTCCAATCAAAAAAACTGTACTCTACACCACTGAAAATCCCCTGCACGGCGCCTACAAATATTCAAACATAATCAGCTCAGGATTGGTTGGATTACCAACGCCCTTAGTGGTAAGATTAGCTGTAACTTGCTCTAGTTGTTTAATCAATTCGCATAAATCCCCAGAGACCAACTCTACAAGATTATAAACGATACATCATCCATCGGCCGGTAAGTTGATTATCTAGTGAAATTTGGAAAAATGCAAAATTTCGATTGTAGCGCCCCACATACACCGGAGTTTATCCGTTAGCGATCAGTGGCGGCGTACAAGCATTGGGCGGTCTCGGCAATACCAGAAGCTACACAGCCCATTACATCCATCCAACCCTTGTAAGTTGAACGATATTGATCCTGATCAAAAGCCTTAAAATTCGGTTACAGACGCGACTTTTCGGCGGCACAGAGTATCGCACACCTGTAACGCATTCAGCGATCGTCACCAAATACCAAGGCCTCTCCGATTTGGATGTAATTTTGCCTCGATTGTTAATTAAACAAACAATTGATTTCGGTTGATTTCAGTTGAACCGCGATTTCAAGCATTACAGGATCATCCGTCCTAGTGTGGTGAGGATTTTGAAGACGACCGGAACTGGCGGTTATAGCGATTTTAACGTAATTCTCGTAACATAGATTTTGTTCAAATTTCAATTGATTTGTTGTAGTTAGGGGGCGGCTACGGATACGGCGTGTCGCAGCCATGGTCGAGATTTGTAAGTCTTTCTATTAACAAAAAAATGCAAAGATTAATTCGAATTTTAGTCACAGGCACAACTCCAAAGTGCTGGCGGTATTTACCCTGCTTCTAATGTAAGTTGTAACAATTCAGTCTTTATTAATTAATCAATTATCGATTATAGTATCAATCACAGTATCAGAGGAGTGCTTTAAGCTCACCTGTAAGTATTGCTCTATTATTTTGTTCTGAATCGCTAAAATTTCTAATTGTAGTTCTCCCTATACAAGCCAAGCGCCTACTCTGACGCTAGATCGGTAAGTTCTGCCATAATCAATCGAAGCAATCGATCGATTTGTTGGTCTTTTGTTTAGTTACAGGCACAATACCAAGCAGGCGGCGTTTATCCATCTAATAATGTAAGTATAGTTGAATTTTTCTAAGCATAAATTAACCAAAACTTCCCAGTATCAAAGCCAATATCAAGCCGGTTCGTACCTATCGCCCTCCGTAAGTATCGCTACAAAATTTTGCCCGAATTTGGCCTAATTTTTCGACTTTCAGGTACAAGCTCAACTGCAATCATCAGGACTTGAATCATCACCGAATTCGGTAAATTTGCTTCTTAATTATGTTTTCTTTGTGATTAATCGGTGAATTACAGTTGCAGGCTCAGGCACAGATGCAATCGGCCGGCTGGGATACGTCACCAAGTTCTGTAAGTTTTTTTGTTTTTTAAAGAATTTAAATCAATTCCAATGATAAATTGTTGTAAAACAGTATCAAGCTCAGATGCAATCGTCCAGTATTAGTAAAAGAGAAACAGCAACTGATGCCGAGATCACTGACACGTATCCAACAATAAAAACCGAAGAATTAGATGCAGATTAAACAATTATTATTATTATTATTATTATTATATAAAAAATGTCGTCAAATATTAGTTATTTATGTGAGCTATTTGAAAATAAATTGAATTGAATACATTTCTCTCTGTTTTTTGTTTTTCTCGAATTGGATCTCTAATTTGGTTCACGATCAAGTGCGCCTTCACCTGGTTTCGTTACTTGTCACATTAACCTTAAGATCGCTAATTGCGTTCAAATTTTTATTAAACGAATAAGAAAACTCATAAATTCTTCACATATCCTTCAACGATAAAGGGCGTATTTGATTTACCATCGTTGAATCGTAGTTAAAAGGGTGAGTTTAGGTCAAGGTAGAGCTACATTTAGTTACTGATATCATGTGACATTTCCTGCTATTATGTACTAGTGATGAAAACTAGACTATATTTATAACACAGTTATGGGGGATTCCCTAGTGTATTAAAAAACTTTTAGAACAATTTCCTGTAACAGGAAAAAGTATTTATAGGGATAGGGAATGCGGAAATAGGTCAAGGCAATGATTGTGCCTAGTAGGAAATCAATTAAGAGATATTTCCTAATGATTTTCCCGGAAATAGGGAGAAAGAGAGATAAAGTGAGAGATATAGATAGGGAGGAAGAGAGAGAGAGAGGGTGAGAGAGAAGGAGACAGAAAAAGGAACAAAGGTAGCGATTAGAGAGATGGGGTGATGCAAGGAAGAGAAGGAATGAGAAAAAGAGAGTAAGAAATAAAGAACGAGAGATAAAAAGGCGGGCGATAGAAGGAAAAGAGGGGGTAAGGAAATAGAAGAATAGAAAGAGAGGAGAGAAAATAAATAGACCGAGAAAAAGAGAGATGCAAAAGGTGGCGAATAGAGAGAAGTGAGAGATAGAGAGAGAAACAGATATAAAATGGGACATAGATGGCGATGATAGAGAAAGGAAGGAAATGGTGAGCGGAAGAGAGGAAACGAGAGTGAAATAGACACAGCAATAGAGGGAAGTAGAGAGAAATGGAAAGACAAAGATGGGTAGCCGAAGAAAGAGAAGAACAGCTGAAGAAAGAGAGCGAGAGGGAGAGGGAGAGAGAAATTGAGCCAACAATCAAACTACTGCTTAGATTTCGTGCAAAATTTAGAATGGGTCATACGCTTAATGAATACTCAAAAAATTCTAATAATGAATATTTTGTGTCGCTTTATCAATAATGTGATCATCAGGAGCGGACAGGCCGTTGCTCTTTTGACGGGTTTGAAATTGACAGGAGTGATTAACTACATTTGGAGAAAATTTTGTAGCAGTGCAGGACGAAGGCCCCCTATTTGGGGCGACAGGTGATCAAATTTGGAGGACCTCTACTCAACATTTATTCACGTAACTCTTTTTCTGTTATTATTGTTTTTTACAGTCGCTATGTATGCAACCAATAATACACACACTTTATTACGTATGCAATAATATACGGTAAATATCAAGACATTAGAGACATCAACTTGAGAGGTAGTCCAATTTGACTAGAAATCTACTGTTTCTAAAGGCCCAAATAAATCCATTATTTGCCTTTGTTTTTTGCATGAAATAAAAGAAGAGTATCCTATTTCTAAAGGCATTTATTTTTGCTATGTCTTTAGAGCATTGAGAAATCATAATTATAGTACATTTCATGATAAATTTCCGGGAGTGTCTAACACAAACTCCGCCTTCAGGTGACGAAATTACATGAAGCAGGCTATGAGGTAAATTATGCACTCGCTGAAGACTTTGGCGATGAGAGGAAGTCAATTGACAGAAATTTGGAACCGATCTAGTTTTAAGAGACCCAAGCACGTTATCTGCCTCTTTCTTAAGTAGTTTTTTCTATGTATTTAAATCTTTGGAAAATGCGGAGGAATTTCTAGGTGGATTTTTTTTTAATAATGAAAAACAAAGAAATTTGTATTACTTGGAAAAACGTAAAAACAAAAACAAAAAGTTTATCGTTCGAAATTAACATAATTAATATAATATTGCGTGTTGCAATTACTCGACAGTGTAATTAGCACGTTTTTTTTTTGTATGAGAATGTCCCATATGAAAGCAACTGCATAATTAATTACGCAACTAGCAGGGACAACAATAACGTTGCAGTTTTTTCCAGTTTTTTATTTATTAGAAAAATGGGTCTCGAAATAATTAGCTCTAAGCCGTTGGCATCTACAGCGGCCGATTTAATTCCGGTAGCGCTATAGGCCTTGTCGGAGAAGGCACCCTTTTCGTGATACTAATCTGCATTTTCACGGACAGTCAGGCCGCACTGAGAGCTCTCCACACGTGGGCTTGTCTGAGAGTGTCACACGTTATTAGAACAATTGGCTGGGAGCAACAGAAATGTTGTGCTATGCTGGGTCCCAGGATATTCTGACGGTGGGAAAAACAAGAGGCCAACACTTTGTCCCGGAAGGGCTCATACATGGGCCGGAGTCGGCTCTCCCCATCCCCAAAGCTCATCAGAAACGGTCACTGGAGAAATGGACCTCCTCATCCCACTTGAAGGAATGGAGAGAACATAAAGGATTACGTCAGGATCTTCATCGAAAGGCCTAACGCTAGGCGTAGTAAGGATTTGCTGAGACTTGGTAGAAAAGATTTCAGAACAATTGTGGGACTCCTTACTGGACACTGTTCCATGAATCAACATCTACACACGCTTGGTATCAGTGATGACGAGATGTGTAGAGCGTGCTTAGAAGAGGAGGAAACTCTTCATCATATACTCTGTGAGTGTCAAGCACTGGCTGGCCTCAGAGAACAACACCTGGGACGGCGATTTTTGGAACCAGAAGACATTCGGAAAGCCGAACACGGCAGGCTACTGAGCTTCATCAGAGGATTGGAACAGTCGTGGTAAGGCTCTGGCAAATGGAGGTGCACACAATGGGCCAGATGGCCTCAGTGTCCGGCCCTCATGTAGGACCCCTCCAAAAAAAAAGATACTAGAGAACATTACTTATGAAGGAAAACAGGTCCCAAGATTTTTGGTCTTTTCATATAGGTTTTGTAGCTAATTACATAATTGCTTCATACGTCAAAGACACCTCAAGACTGGCCAATGCAAAAAATATTTTATTTTCAATTTCTTCAGGCAGAGCACACCTTTTTGTCGTTTCTAAATTTTTGTTAAAAGCCGAAAATTTGCCGCCCTATCCGGAATCTGATACATCAACTGTTCTATTGCGTTATTCTCCAATTATAAAAGAACAACAGAAATTCCTGCATCTGAAGGAGTTCTACCAAAATTCTAGGCGCGCCACCTAAAGGGTCCAAGACTAAGACGACTCTATCAAATCACTACTAACTTTCGCGAGCGCAAACTTGTCACTCTGTATGAATCGAATTCATAGAATTTCCCAAATTAACACACCCACACTTTATCCGAAAAAAAAAACAAACGGAGAGACAGAGCGCATGCGAATCCCGATTTAATAAACATTCACTTGAATATTGGGCGCGTATTTATAACAGTAGCATCGAATTCGATATTTGCGAATCATCCCATCAAATAAATAAATAAATAAGTAAATAAATAAATAAATAAATAACGAAAAAAAATTAAAGTTATCGATGATTTAGTGTTGTGCTAAATACAAAAAAAAATAACAATTAAATATGTTTCTGTACAAAATAGCAATTGTTATCCTTGGTAAGTCGCAAAGTAAATTTATTATTGCAAAACACAACCATAAATTACAATCGACATGCATAAATAGTGCAATTAAGTGTGTAATTTTTGATAAATTCGATTGGATTCTAACCGCACACACAACACAATTCGACCACGTAAAAGTGCCAAATTTTAAATAGAAATCGTGCACAATACCATCATAGACACAAATATTCATTCACTCTGTTGTCTAATATCAATAATATCAATAATAATAACAATAATAATAATAATAACAGTAAATATCATCTTATGTAGGTACATATTTAGTAAATCGATATATTTAGACGAGTTACACTTCGATCTAGAATTCTAGCAGTAATAAGGCCAGAATTGCCGTAGTTTTATAATTTTTCGAAAGATTGATTGAGTGGCTTATTATTGTCGGCGAGACACACCTATTTTCGTTTAAATCAAATTGTGTAAAAAATTCGAAACAATTCTAATCCGATTTGGCAAAATTACAAATATTTATCGACATTGACATTATTATTATTATTATTATTACTATTATTATAATATAACAAATATTTTCTATACTAATTTTACAATAAATTCCATTGTAATAAAAGTGTGAATATGTAAAGATGAGACCCAGTTTAAAAATAGAGTCAAATGTAAAAATAGTGAAATCGCTGAAAATAGATCGATTTTTTTTTGGTCTAATTTTGGAAAACTTGTTAAACCGTTGATATAATAACATTCGATAGTATTAAGCAGATTTTATTATTTATAAATCAAATTTGGAGCAGATTGTATAATAAATAGGGAAATAGGGGGAAAAGTGCGGCTTGCGGCGCTATTCTAAACGTGCGCCAGTCTCGATCTCTATCCGCAATTTTTGCAGCATCACACGATCACGCCTTCTCTGTATTCTATACTCTGTTCCAAAAATTAAGTATAAATTTTCAACAGATGGAAAATTATAGACAACTTAATACTGGAAAAGTTCCTAAAATTTACATGTTTACATGAAAGAAAAATTATATTATATTGTGGCACTCCTGTTTGATTACATAATTTGGTGTATTTTTTTTTAATATTAACCAAGAAGTTCGATATTCCATATTTCTTTGGAGATTGTAAAATCCTTTACAAATCAATTTTCTGTTCAAAACAATAAAAAATCAAAATTTTGGGGTCTTAATACAGGAACTATTTTTCGTTGCGTAGATTAGCTCCATTTCTGTCATTTGAAATTTTATACTTAATTTTTGGATGGACTATAGGAGTCTAGACTTCGAAAAAGTTGAATACTGGGAAGGGCACCAAAAACACGTTCTGGTTCCAGGCGAACCTTCTTCCGGTGCTTCTCTTCAAAATAGTCAAGTTGCACAATTAGCCATCGATGTTCAGGCTATTGCACAGGGTGGCCCATTTTCGATGGTCTCCTACAAGGATAGTACTGTCCTACTTTTTCATGACTAGTCATATGGTGAAATTAGAGTTTTGCTATGTTCTTTTGTTTTAGAGTTATTTCGAGATTTCGAAGATGCCTTTTATCTCGTATCTTTCAAAAATGTTGACGCTTTTTCCACTGTTTCTAGTGTAGTTTTTAAATCTGATTCTATTTAGCTAATTATATTTTCTCTAGCTTTCACCGTTTTTGAAATATAACACAAACTTATGTTTTTTTAAATGGAACCTATATTTAATTTATGCTTATTTTTTTCTGATTTCAAATATATATAGTTTGATATAGTTATTATCAAAAATGCGGGAGTTATTTTGAAAATTTCGATTTCGCAAGTAGTGATTACAAAAATTATACTCGAAAGGACTTTAGAGTGCCATGAAACAAATTTTACCTATTGCAAAATAAGAAAACAAAAGAATAAATCAATAGCAACCAAAATAATAGTTCGTTGACAAGCTAAAAAACAATTGTTTCATAGCACTCTAAAGTCTTTTCGAATATGATTTTCGGAATTTTTCCCTTCGAAATCGAAATTTTTCAAATAACTCTCACATTTTTGAAAATAACTATAGCAAACCATATATATTTGAAATCAGAAAAAAATAAGCAATTTAATGAGCGATAGATTAAATATAGGTTCCATTTAAAAAAACATAAGTTTGTGTTATATTTCAAAAACGGTGAAAGCTAGAGAAAATCTAATTAGCTAAATAGAATCAGCTTTAAAAACTACATTGAAAACAATGAAAAGAAAATGAACTTTTTTGATAGCCTACGAGATATGAGGCATTTTTGAAATCGCGAAAAAATAAAATAACTCGAAAACAAAAGAACATAGCAAAAATCTAATTACACCATTTGAGTAGTCTCGAGAAAGTAGGACAGGAATCTACCATACGTGATTTTGTACGAGCCCTCTTTACAGGAGATATCCTGCAAACCCACCGAAAATGGCCCACCTCTACAGATTTTTCTAGAATGGAACACAATGCTGTACAAAAAATTAAGTACAAACGCCGCTCCTAAAATTAATAAGCTGTGTTGTGGCCTCGGGCCGGCCCTGTTTCTAAGCCACTTCTTACATAATTAGTTGCAATGATGTAATGATTGTGTTTACAGTCTCACTTGATACCCTACATTGTAGCCAAATTGTGTCCAAACAATTACAATCTATCTAAATTAAAGAAACGGCTATGTCATTGTTGATCTTTGATTGTAAAGACAGGCGCCGGTTTTTTTTCTTGAAACAAACAAACTCTTCATTCTGTGATTGCTTTGACCGTGACTACTGATTGTTTCCAATAATAAAAACGCATTAATCGTGTTCAAAGTTAGCATTAATTGTGCGAATAGAAATTGAAAGTTTCGCGCAAATATGTATTTTCTAATTACATATCCAGGCCACTACCATTTATTTTCACAGTTATAAATAAACCACGACATTTTCTAACGCAGAAATGCCATCTCGAAAATCTGATTTACAAGAACAGCCTACAATCGATTTTATTTGAAAATCAATAGAAATTGTGACAACAACAACCTTGACGGCAAGAAGTCTATTTTTATCAAACGCACCCATTTTAATTAGAAAGAGAGCGATATGGTTGGATTGTTGGGAATTTTTCAAGTGCGACCATCGCGTGCCCAACCTCCTGGGAATGCTGTAATATTGATAAGAGTATCATGTGAACAACACATCACGTGCACTGGGAAAGAAGACAGAAAAATATAGAAGAATTTTTTAAATAATTACAACAATTTCTATAATTTGGCGGTTTGTTTCTATTGGAGTATGCATCGACGCTTTTTTTTGGCGTCTTAAAAACAAGCACCACTCTCTCCACATCTCTACTAGCCTGTCATCTAGAATTCACCATCGTCTTACCCCTTTACTTTTACAAAAATTTCTCAAATTCCTTCTACTGCGGCTATCGACGATGTGCGCGCGAGACCGCACCACTTTCCTCTCTCCACCAATTCCCCACCTTCTCCAACAAACACCAGCGACCGCCTCCAAATTTCTGCTGCTTTGTTAAGTTGCCTGTTTAATTTCCGATAATTTTTGCATAAATTAACTTAGCGCCCGTTCGAATAATTGCCGATTGAGAGAGAGAGAGAGTCTCTTGCGAATGCTGATGACCTGGTAGTGCACTAGCACCGCCACGACAACTTCTGTCAGTCATGTTTTTGGGCAACTGATCGACACGTTTCTCTGTCTGTCTTCGATTATTTTTGATCAACTCTTCGAATTGCTGCGGCTCTGATCGGTTGCCAACCGAATTTCATCGTGGATGGTTCCGCCTCTTCGTCGTGGCAACTTTGTGTGTAGTAAATAATACTGCCCGAACGGTTATGAGCGCCTGGTCGGGATGGTCTTGCTGTTTTTAAAACACTCCCACGCTATTCCGATTAGAAGGAGAGACAAGACGGACGAAACAATAAAAAGTGGAGGAGAGCTGGGAAGAGAAAGAGAGAGAGAGAAACTGTTTTTCCAAGTGAATAACGATAATAATAAGAAGAAACTGTGAGAGACATGTTGTATTGATTGTGTGCGTGCCACATGTGTGTTGCCGGATTTGGTCACATATGTAGACCATCTCTTGCCATCTCCTAGAATCCTGTCACCCATATGAATTTGATTTCCAATAAATTCACGCATGAGTGAGTCGGTTGCACTTGTAGATGTGGCGTCCACCACCACATCAAAAAGAAAGTTTTTTAAACAAGATAAAACCTGCTGTTTAATCACTAATTCGATAGAAATCAATCCTGAAAGCTGCCGTCTCCAGCTTGCTTGATAACCTGGAATCCTGTCATTTCGCGGGTCTACTTTTGCTATGTCGACGGACAATCTCCGAATAATCTGCTAAGGTTTTCTTTATTAATATGAAAAAGCGACTAAACTACAATGATGATCAAAAAAATTTATAGATTAACATGCACATGTGCACTCTCCTGTAATCCTTGCCGTATACGATTGCCGAAATCCTCATCAACATTCGAGAACATACGAATGGCGCGGTCCTGCAAGAATCCCGCCGCAGTCCGCAAACTATCCACGATATTGTTGATCAAACGTGCCCGTTCGTCCGGTTTCAGGACGCGTTGATACAAGAGGCGCGCCTGTCGGAAATTATCCTCATCGCCATTATCGTAACGCGCCCCATTACCCACCACCGGAATGATGGGTGTCAATTGTTTGGCACGTACATCATAACCAGGTCCACCGAAACTGTTCGGATGGTAGTTCGGTGCACCGTCCATATTATCATCGACACGCATCAAACCATCACGACTGAAACTGGTGACTTGACTCAACGATCGATTGACCGGGATCAATTGATTGTTGACGGATAAACGGTAACGGTGGGCATCACCGTAGCTGAATAGGCGGCCCTGCAGCATTCGATCCGGTGATGCATCGATGCCTGTAATTAATCGAATTTAAAATTGTTTCACAATTAGGGGGATTGTTTAAGGGGGTCCTCTGGTTTAATAGATTCAAAAAATCGATTTTTTTTTGCATAAATTGTTTCCTTAAAGTGTCTAGAATGTGGAGGTAAAGTCATTTTTCGATATTCGAAGCCATTAGAAAGATACAGCAGTTAGAAGGGTCAGGTGTTCGGGGCGTTGAGCGAAGCGCTCTATACCTGAGACCCTTCTGAACAAATAAATACTTAGGGTTAATGTGGGCAAAACGGGGTAGGCGGGCACAATGGGGTACCCCAAAAATTCAGTTAAAAAATGTTTTTCCCATTAAATTTCTCTAAAATGGAGGGGTACCCCATTTTGCGCGCAAAAAAATTAATTATGGCAGCTGAAAATTTGATTTATCTACTTTAATTCCATTTAAAAAAAGGAAAATTCAGCATATTTAAGCTCCTGAAAACTACTTAAATATTTTCTTAAGTACCCCGTTTTAGTTATAACTGTACTTGAAACTTTAAACGTGTTTTTCTCAAAACCATGTTTTTCAAACTTTCCTCCATCATATCTCAAAAACGGCTTTGCCGATTTACTTCAAATTTGTAGGGTCTACTCAGTACATCTAGACGCATCGAGTGGACTATTATCATCCCAAAATTTTGAAAATTTCTATTTTTTTTGCATCAAAATCGTTGACAAAAAATACATGAAATTCGGACTTTTTTGTTCCGAAGTCTGTCAAAAATGCAATTTTCAAAAATTTTTTTGTTATCGTAGTCCACTCGGTGTATTTAAGTGTACAGATTAAAACCCCGCCGGTTTGTTTTTTGTTTCATTTAAGCCAATCAGCTGATATCATGGAGGAAGTGGGCGTCCATTTTTTTGAGGCGGTTGTCTTCAGACCACTATAACTTTAATTCTACTGAATATTTTTCACTAAAAATTTAACTGTATACTCTTGAAATACGTATAAATAACTGGTAAAAAGTTCAAAGTTCTATCTCTTCATCGGTCTTTACAAAAAAATCCCAAAAAATGCTTAAAAATCAGAGGACCCCTTAAGTAATTACCTGGAACTAAATTGGCAACGGCGAAGGCTAATTGTTCGACATCAGCGAAATAATTATTCGGATTCTTGTTGAGCACCAATTTGCCGACTGGTATTAAAGGAAAATCCGCATGTAGCCAGACTTTGGTGACATCGAACGGATCGTAATCGTATTTGGCCGCCTGTTCCGCTGTCATTACTTGAATGTAAAACGTCCATGATGGATGATCACCTTTTGCAATGGCATTATACAGATCGCGTAGTAGATAATCCGGATCTTGACCGGCCAATAAAGTGGCCCGATCTGTATCTAAATTCCTGATACCTTGATCGGTTAAATAGTGGAATTTACAATACACCACTGTACCGTGTTCGTTGACCAATGAGAACGTATTCGAGCCGTAACCGTGCATATTGCGATAACTCGCCGGTATACCACGATCCGAGAACAACACCATAGTTTGATGGGTCGACTCCGGGCGTAACGTTAAAAAGTCCCACATCATATCGTTATCGTGCAGATGTGTCACCGGATTCCG
The DNA here is from genome assembly GCA_021725515.1 of Epicauta chinensis. NCBI lineage: Eukaryota > Metazoa > Arthropoda > Insecta > Coleoptera > Meloidae > Epicauta > Epicauta chinensis. The sequence goes on from JAEDXX010000030.1 coordinate 130,495, forward strand.
TTTCAATATACGAATGAAACTGGGAAATAATAGGGCGTCTCTGATGAAAAAGATCGGTGTATTATTGCCGACAATATCCCAGATACCATCTTCTGTATAGAATTTGACAGCAAATCCGCGTACATCACGCACCGTATCCGCTGAGCCCATTTCACCGGCCACTTGTGAGAAACGTACAGCGATCGGTGTACGTTTACCGATATCGGCGAAGACTTTTGCCGCCGAATATTGTGTGATGTCATGGGTGACTTCGAAATAACCAAAAGCACCCGCCGCTTTGGCATGGACGACACGTTCCGGTATACGTTCGCGTACGAAATACGATAATTCATCGTACAGATAGAGGTCCTGGAAGAGGACAACGCCACGTTTGCCTGCTGTTAGACTGGCATTATTGTACGAGACTGGGTCGCCGGAATTCGTAGTCACTCTAGCTTCATCATCCTAGTTGTTATTATTATTATTATTGTTATTGGGTCATTCTATGTCAAATCGACCAATGGTTGGAATCGGCCCCTTTCAATTTCAATGAAATTTGGTGGCAAGTTTGCTTTCATCATAAAACAAAGTTCCACCAAACGAAAAAAATTAAAAAATGAAAGTGCGTGGAACGCCGCGCGTTAGAAGTGAAACTTCTTGGATTAAAGATGAAGTTTTTTTTGATTGGTTTATTTTCTTTCTGTCGTTGTCTGAAAGCTCGATTTTTTTCTGCAGTTGTCTTTTTCTGTATTTCACTTATCTCAAAACAATATTCATATACAGTTGCGGTCAAAAATTTCGGGCATAATTTTTTTTGACGTCTAAAAACGTTTAGACTGGGCCAAGCATTACTATTACTTTTAACGTTTAATGTCAAAATTAATTACTTTTTGAATACAAAACTGACAATTACATATCCTTGATGTTCGAAATTTTTTGATCGCAACTGTATAGTTTAACGCCATTAAGTAATTTATAAATTTTCCTTTTAAAAAGTAAACAACAATAATTCTAACCTCACTTTCTTTGACCTTATTGTTCAAACATTTCGATATTTTGCTAAATTATGATTTAATTAAAAGAATTAATATTGTTAATTTTATTGATATAAACCAAAGAACGGGCGGGACGAAGTCTGCCGGGTCCGCTAGTTAATTTATAAATTCAAAAATCATCGCGGTAAGCCTTGAAATTTTAGTTTCGTTCCAGAGGGCGCTGTACATCGATCAATGCCACCAACTTTAGACCCTAGTGTTTATTTTACGCAGTTGGCAGAACTGACAGAGTATAAGCGACGCTATTAGCACTCCCCAAAATGCTCAAAATTACTAAATTACATGATTGCTTAGTTTTACTTAACATGAAGATAAAAAAATTTTTTTAACAAAATTCAAAAATTCATATTTTCGAAAAGAAAAAGAATGCAGTTTTGAAAATTTCAGGATCTTTTAAGATTAGTACAAGGTATTACACACAAAAAATTGAATCAAAAATTTAATGTTGATCGTCAATTTTGACGACTTTTAAAAATTCAAAATTCTCCAAATTTGGCATTTTTCAAAAAAATTTTTCGAAGAATTTTTCTTTCATAGCCCTAAGTATCCTCTTTAAAACGAACCCAGACACATTATTGTCACTATTATAGTTTTTTAGATATTTAAAAAATAAACTTGAAAAAATACGAAAAAACTTGAATTTTGCATAACTTTTGAAAAAAAATTTAATTTTTTTTCGTTTGGTAGAACTTCGTTTTATGATAAATGAAAACTTCTCACAAAATTTCATCGAAATTGAAAGGGGTCGATTCCAACCATTGGTCGATTTGACATGGTATTATTAAAATCATTAAAAATAAGATAAATTACCTTTGATTTCTTCTTAAAGTCCAACAATTGCTGGTCGGAAGGTTCGCGTTGGTTCGAATACGGCATCTTGACCGTTTCGTCGTGTTTAATCCAACAATTGTGAAGATCTCATTATTTATTAAGAATTTTTATCAGTGGTTTTGTCTACTACAACCGGAAATGCAGCCACAAATATACGAAATAACAAACAAAATAACCTCGATTTTTTTTTCGATTTGTCGGATAGTCTTCTGATAATATTGCAGCGGTTGCAATCGGAATGCAACTTCCATCGTAAACATGTTTTCCTGTGATACGAATCCAACGATGAGCTCCCACGCCTCCAACGGGGTTTAGCTTTAAGCTAAACTCTCTCAATCTATCCCTATCGATCGAATTGTCTACCCTTCTCCTGTTATCGTTAATAGGTGCTATTATTATTATTATTAATAACTGTGAAAATTGGTAAGTTCTGAAATTTTTGTATTCTCCACAATTTACCGCGATTAAGCTTGTGTATTAAAAAAAGCAGGTAATCCAATGATTGAACGGTATTGCGGGCGTCGCGACGCTCCACTCTAGTTTCCTAGTTGCCTGTTAGTTTAGACGTCGTTCGCGTGAAAGCACCGCTGAAAATGCTACACTTTCAGTTTTCACCACAAAACTAACCAGTCAATTCCTGGAAATTTCGATGCAATCTGAAATTATCAACAAATTTGTAATAATTTATTTTTATTTCAGTAACGCTTAAATTTTTCAGGAAACTCACGAAAATCGTGGCTGTTCACGATTCTTTTTAAGAGCGATACGATTTCCTGAAAAATTCTAGTGTAAATTGATCCAAATCTGAAAAATTAATTGATTACGCGCCATCTAGTCGGTTGAAAATATTGGAAAAGAACAGGATTGTAGAAATCAATGGTGGTTGATTTTTGGTCACCCATTAGCGCCCTTTACCCCACCACCACAAATCGAACAATTATTGGAAATCGTTGCTGAAACCGCCGCCCCACCCCTAAAACCATTGTTTCTGATAACACAATCGGGAAAATCGCCAAATTACAGGAAGTACTTGATTGATGGTGATTTTTTATTTATTTATCATCAATCGAGTGAGTCTTGCCCATAAAACAACAACGATCCTGGTGGAGTCTCCAACAGTGCCAAATGACGTCAACATCCTACCAGGAACCCATAAAGTTAAACGAAGTTAGACAAGTTTTTCGTACCCCACAAACAACAACAAAGGTGGATTTTATTTGTATTGATTTTCTTTTGGCACTTTCCGCATTTTTATTGATTCCAAGCGTGGGAAACTGCCAGCACATGACGTCAACACCCTACCAGGCCAGCAGAGACACGAAGAGATCGCTTGAAACTCGCCGTTTCTTTACAATACGTTTGGGTGATCAGAACCGGAAAAAAAAAGCCACCCCCTCTTGCATCTGTGCAACCACACAAGTTGTTTTGGTTTGATGTTGTTTTTACCAAAGCTGTTTTTGTTTGGTAGTAGATGTTGTTGACTTTGTGCAGTGCAGTGATAAAAGCAGAGGACCTCGGAGGCCCCTCCGGGATAAAATATGAGGATTGTCGATGGACAGGGCAGCAGGACAAACAGGGGGTTGAGGGGTATGCGCCGCTCTCTCTGCCGCACTCTTCCAATTTTTTCGAACGAATCAAATCGACTTTTGTCTAAAATTTGTGTATTGTCAAAATTTGAAAGATTTCTTTTTGTTTTTGTTGAAAATGTTTGTAAGTCTCGGCTATAATTTAAAACTCTATTACTGGTTGGATAACAAAGTCGAATGTTATTCATTGGAGACCCAAGAAGCGGCCAATAAAATCGTTGAAGTATCTTTTGCATTTGATAATTCGCTAATTGTGTGTTTACGGGAGAATGACAAACCGCAAGTGTTCGCCTACAAAACACAAGGCAATCTCAATCTGTTGCATTCGATCAACATCAAAGACATTGTGAGTGTTAGCTTTATACCGACAACGAAGAAATTCATCGTATTAGCCACGAAAACTGGCAATTTAATGATTTATAATTTACGCGAACGTAAGGTGCAACATTCGTTCAATCAAATCACCGATCACATTAAAATGATTCGATTCAATTGTAACGGTACAATTCTGTGTTGTTTAGACGATAAATCATTGATAACATCACGCAATCTATTTGATAAAATCACAATTGATCGCAACGAATTATTGACACCACCAACGATGCTGAAATGCCACCCGTTCAACTGTAATCAAACAATTATAGCGTCGAGTAGCGGCACAATCAGCGTCTGGGATCTGAGAACAAATTGCGAACTATTAATTGTACAAATCACCAATCATCCCATAAACGATTTCGTATTGTCAGGTTGTGGTAATTTCGTGATAACGGCCACCGATCATGATTTGATTCTAACAGCGATCGATTATCGTTTGAAATGTAAAAGTTTCCAGTTGGTTCTGCAGCAGGATTGTCGGATTGTGGCGATTGATTTGTGTCCGGTTGAACATCAACTGATTGTGGTCGATGGGGATGGTCTGTTGAAGATATTCGATAAGAGATCGTTCCAGAAACCTGTCTATGTTGGACGGACTGGCATTGATGATTTAACAAAAATCGTCTTCAGTTATCATACGAATTATTTGGATTTAGTGAAAATGCGACGTGTTGAGAAAATTGGAGATTTTAATGGGAATTCTAATGAGATTTATGCGAAATTCAGGAATTTTACGAAAATTATCGTAAATTCCCTGATCCGTCTTACAGATTTATTGACCGATAATGTGATAAAAGACCAAAAATTGGCGGCGAATGAATTTAACGATATCCATGAAATTCTTGATGATTTAATAAAAATCGACTAAAACGATTGCGTTTTTTATTGCGGCGCTTACAACGAAGTGTAAAACTCCGATTTTTTTTGAGCTTTTGATATGTTGTTATCCATCAAAAAATGAGCGATGCGGCCCTTATTGCGTTTTAAAGGGTGAAATGGACCCTCAAAGATTCGTCCTTATATGCAAAACTACATAACCACCCGGATTTTGACGAATCTTTGAGCGTCCGTTTCACCCCTTAAAACGCAATAAGGGTCGCTAAAAATGCATCATTTTTCGATGGACAACAACATATCAAAGCGCAAAAAAATCGGCGTTTTACACTTCGAATAGTTTCCTTGTTAGTAGAAGAAATCACGTGTGCTGGTGGTCTGGTGCAGTTGTTTACTTTTCACCTCTCCACATCCATGTGTTCCTGGTCGGTTGTTGACGTCAGTTTGAGCCTGAAATGCCCCTCGACTTGTTTTCCCAGTCAAAGTTCAACAAACTTGTTGACACACACACAACCACCCCCGATATTCCTGCCAACCTGTCGTTGAAACACGTTGCGAATTCGTTGGAATTTCGCCGAAAAATTCGATAAAATTTTACAGATTTAAAGGGCTGAATGCACACGACTTTTCCAATATTCTACCATCCTGGTATCGCGTTGACGTCCAGTCTATTGTTGCGACACCCACGCATTCTTAACCCTTTGTTGTTGTTGTTGTTGTGCCCTAAAATGCAACAAAATTTAGAAGACTTTTCGAAATTTCTATACACCACTCTCCAATTTCTACAATCCTGTTATTTAGAGTTATTTGAATTTCTTTAGATTGACGCAACCAACAATACAAATTTCAGGAATCTCGCACAGTTCCTGTTATTCGTACGAGGATATCCTGCAGATGCGTATGACGGGTGAATGGCGCCGGGCTTGCAGCCGTCACGGTACACCGCCCCAACCACCGGCTCGAATCAACACCCAATTCCATTTGGAACGATTACGACAGTTGATCGTCAATGAGACTGTGACGAAAGGGGTGGTTTTAGGGGCGTACATCATCACCTCCAATGATGAACATCTAGTAATTTAATACATAATTTAATTAACAATTGTGATGAATTTAAATCGTGTTAATAGAGCGAATTCGTGGCGGAATACGATCGCCGTCTCCAGTACATCTCCGGTTTTAGTGGCAGCGATGGTATTGCTATTGTCACCAGGAATAAAGCTGTGCTATGGACGGATGGTCGGTATCATCTGCAGGCGGACGATCAATTGGATTGCAACTGGTTGTTGATGCGCGAAGGCCACCAGAACATCTCCACACCGGCTGAATGGTTGAAACAACAATTCCCGAATGGTACCCGAATCGGTGTTGATCCAAAATTGATATCGCAATCGCATTGGGTCGAATTACAAATCGAATTTAGCGGTAGCGATATTAAATTGCTACCGATTGAGAATAATTTAATTGATTTGATGTGGACGACACATCGACCGCCGAAACGTAATAAAGATGTGTTTGTGTTGGACGAACGGTATTCGGGCAAGATTTGGACGAAGAAAGTGGATGAATTACGCCGACAATTGAATGAGAGTAATGTTGATGCAATGGTTGTGACGGCTCTAGATGAAATTGCATGGTTGTTGAATATACGCGGTCGGGATATCCCGTATAATCCGTTCGTACGTAGCTATTTGATTATCGATCAATTCGATATTTGGTTGTTTGTTAATCAATCCCAATTGGTGCGTAATAATATTTTTAAATATTTCAACGATACGCGAACATCGACACGATACAATGTTCGCATCGATGATTATTCGAAGATTTGTGAGAATCTGAAGATCTTATCGCAAGCCTACAAGAAAGTCCTGATACCTTCACATCTGTCCACATCACCGGGTGCTAGTTACTTCATCTACCATTGCGTTCCGAAAGGTAAACGTCTCTCGAAACACTCCCCGATTATCTATATGAAAGCTGAGAAGAATCCAACTGAGATCTATGGGATGCAACAGGCGCACATTCGGGATGCTGCAGCAATGTGTGAATTTTTCGCATACCTTGAAAGTAGGGTAAATACAAGAATTACTGAAATTGATCGATTGATTGTACAAATTTGCGCCAATTTACAGTTTGAAAATGGTGATAAATTCACCGAATTGGATATTGTCAAGACGTTGAACGAGTTCCGTTTCGAGCAACGCTACAGTCTCGGCAATAGTTTTCGCACAATAGCCGGATTCGGAGCGAATGGCGCCCAACCGCATTATGAGCCCACACCGACCACAAATATCCGAATTTTCGATAATAGCACTCTAGTTCTGGATTCCGGTGGACAATACTACGGTAATTTCTCTTGAATCCCAACAATTCGTGCAATTAAGTTTTCTTTAAAAATTTAGATGGTACAACGGATGTGACAAGAACGGTGCATCTAGGTAGACCGACAGAGGAACAAAGACAGGCGTACACAAGAGTGTTGATCGGTCAAATCCAATTATCATCGCTCACATTTCCGGATAATATGCGTACATCAGTGGCGGATGTGTTAGCACGCGCCCCATTATGGGAGATCGGTTTGGATTATTTGCATTTTACCAGTCATGGAGTTGGATCGTTTCTAAGCGTACACGAATGTAAATTTGCAACATTTAAAGTTGTTATCTATTGAAAATTTCTATCTAATTTCAGCACCAATATCGATGTATTTTGATGACTTTTCCGGATATCCGGAAACCTTAAAGCCCGGTTATTTTCTATCGAATGGTAATTATTTCTAAAAAAAATGAAAGTGAAACTTCTTAGGTTAGAGATGAAGTTCATTTTTTTCTTGGTTTACTTTCTTTCTGTCGTTGCCTGAAGGCTCGATTTTTTTCTGCAGTTCTCTTTTCCTAACGCCATTAATTAATTTATCAATACAAAAATCACAAATCGCGGTAGGTCAGGAAATTTTAGTTTCGTTCTAGAGGGCGCTGTACATCGATCAATGATACCAACTTTAGACCCTAACTGGTAGAACTGACGCTATGGCAACGCCCCCACTCTTCCCTCTCAGCTGTCTGTTAGATCCCTCACGGGGTCGCGCATTTTCGTTACGCTTCCGAACGAATTTGCTACCCTACCGCGCCTAAAGAAGTTTCACTTCAAAAATGTCTCTTTTAATCCAACAAATTTTGTAGAGCCAGGATTCTATAAGGAAGGCGATTTTGGGATACGTTTAGAGAACGTGTTGGAAGTGATAAAGAAGCCGTGGTTGCGGCATACTGCCGGCCATGCCTTCCTTGGTTTTCGCACGGTAACTCTAGTGCCTTACGAGATGAAATTGATCGATTTAAGTCTATTATCCGTACATCATGTACTAATTTTCTTGTTTTGTTATTATTTATTTATTAAGTATTGGTAATTTCCAGAGGAAATGGTTGAATAAATACAACGAACAGATACGTTATTTTGTTGGGGCTGAATTGAAACGACAGAATTTAATGAGCGGCTTCTATTGGATGATGGCCAAAACTGCTAGCATTCCAGAATATGGACATGGCAATATGGGGAAGAGCCAACCGATTTTGATCGTATTCTCAATTGCATTTAGTCTTATTAAAATTAAATAATTATTAGATTAAAAATCACTTTAGCTACATTTTGTTGATATTTTCTATTATTATTATTATTATTGCTATAATTTGTGATAAATTAAAATAATATATAATTTGCAACTTTACACATTCTGAACACCTATTTCAAACTCGTATATCCAAAGTGTCATGAAACAATTGTTTCTCACTGGATTGTCATTTCCATGTTATTATAGTGGATTCAGGAACCAAAAGATTACTAGATTTGACCGACTTGACAGGATAATAGGAAAGATCCATATGTAAACAAAGCAATCACTAGAAATATCACTAGATTCAAGTGTACCAACCGAAATTTAGTAACCCTTTGGTCCGTGAATCTACTATAGTATGTATGGTCTTATCACTATGATCGATACTATTGTGCAAAAAGGAAACTTTTCTAATTTTCTATCAAACGAGTGGAAATTAAAGAAACATTTTTTTCCCAACGCATAAAGTGTTTAGAAAATTTGCTCCAAAAATCCCCAACCATATAATGTGGCATCTGAAATATACTATATTATTATTTTAGTTCAGTTTAATTTCAAATTCTTACCTGTTCTAATCGGAATTAAAAAAATTGTAAGTGCGTGGAACGCCGCCCGTTAAAAGTGAAACTTATTAGGTTAAAGATGAAGTTCAATTTTAGGATCAGGTTATGGTTATGTGGGATTCAATTATTTTCTTTTTGTCGTTGCCTGAAAGTTCGATTTTATTCTGCAGTTGTCTTTTTCTGCATTTCACTTATCTCAAAACAATATTCATATATAATTTAATTAATTTATTTATAAATACAAAAATCATAAATCGTGGTAGACGAGAAAATTTTAGTTTCGTTCAATCAATGATACCAACTTTAGACCCTAGTGTTTATTTTATACAGTTGCAGACTGCAGAGAGTACGCGCACCTTGGCTCTTTCCCCGCTTTATTAGAGGGGAAGGATTTCCTGTCTCAGGGACACGCTTTGAAAAAATTCACTACCCTATCGCGCCTAAAGAAGTTTCACTTCAAAAAATTATAGAAAATTATGAAGCGGCCTTTGTTTGGCTCGCATTTCTTACCCCAATGAGCCACCTAAGTTTGCGTTGCGAGAAAACGAGGTCACTTTGATGGTCATCTGTTTTGCCACAATCGTTGTTTACATTGTATTTCTGCGTTCCGCATGGTTGTTTGTTAGTTCGAATCGGTGACGTCACCTCACCTAATTTGGTGAGAAATCCGTTCTCTGCTTATGAATAATCTATTGTTTTAATGAAAATTTTAAATTTCTAGTAGATTTGGGGGTGTTTTATGTCAAAAGTAGAGCTTTATAAATTACTATTTACATTATTAACTAATAAATTACTAGATTATTGATTGATATTGTGTTGAATTACTGTTGTATTGAAGATTGTTAGTTTTATATCGACTCTGATTGTACAAAGGTTACCAAATGATGAACGAATACGTGAAGGCGATATATTGGAGTCTATATCCGCTAAAAATAATTGGCTTAAATCCATTATTTAAATTTAATAAATTCAAAATATTTATCACTACTATTTCAACCGTCTGTATGTCGTATTTAGTGTTTTATAATATACTATTATGTGGAACATAAATCATCGATATTCTCTCATACACTAGAAAGTGTAATTATTCTAACATTTGTAAGACATTTTGAAAGAGTTTATTTGAATTAGTAATTAATTTAATTTTTCAGACGTTTGAGAAGACAATAATTTTGATTTACCATCAAGAATCTGTTCGATTTCTAGTACAGAATGTTGGCAAATTATGGTCATACGAAAATGAAGATTTTCTAGATAAATATCGTAAAGAATTCAAATTCTATCGGAATAGTATTCGAATATTTTCCGTTATGTGTTATACTGTTACACTGATTTTCGTTTTGCAACCTTGGATAACCGGTGAATTGCCTATCGACTGTTATATACCGAAATTTCTACCTTTATGGGTGTTTCGTATTTCGAATTCAGCTTTTGTAGTAATACCTGCAATATTACAGATTTCATTTAGTTGTTTCACATTTCTAACAGTAAATTTGATTCGATTACAATTTACAATGCTCAATGATCGTTTAGGAGTGTTAAAATATGATTCAAAAGATATTCTTATGGTTAAATCATATATAGATTATCATAATTTGCTTTTGGATTGTATCAAATTTTATAATAAATTGAATCAAGTTAATATTCTATGCGAATTAGTCTTGCTTACTGGTATAATGCTCACTGAACTCCTTCAAATGTCCAAACAGCAAGTATTAGATTAGAATCTTTGTTACTACCTATATTAAACGGATTTCGTTGTAGGCCAAGGAATATAGAGACAATTAAAAGTATGAGCTCTATACTTGTTGTGGTGACTGTTCTAGTTGTAACTCATTGTTATCCGATCTCTCAGCTTACGCAAAAGGTATTTCTATTATATAAAAAAAGTATAGAATAATTAATTATTAAAACGATTAATACAGGCATCTGAGACACGATTTGCAATTTACGACTCGAACTGGTATGAGTGTAAAGATTTAACAGTACGTAAAGAATTGATTTTAATGATGGAAAAGACACAGATAGAAGTTTCAATTGTAGCAGGCAAAATAATTCCAATTAATATGGAAACAGTCACAAAAGCTATTAATTATAATCAACAACTATTTCGTAATTTATAAGGATTCATTTTTTTTAGGTCTTTAAAACTACGTATACATGGTTTATGTTTGTCAAAAATATGACGTAAAAGCGTACAAATCGCTGACTCATTTTGCGTCTCCGTCACTTCCCACTATATTTTACGTTTTAACGTAAGTATTGAGTATTGACTGTATTGAGGCATCTCCCTACACAAGAATTTTCAGCTTAATTCTCACAAAACCTTAACATTATTATAATTTTAGTCGAATGTTAACAATTCATTCTTTTTTTTTGTGTAAATATATAGTTTGCAATTGCACAATAAAAATAACAGAATATTTGTTAGCTGATTGTTCCCGGCGCCTCCACCATAATTATTCAACACAAAAATAAAGTATATTTTAACAACACAATCCTGTGAAATATTTCACGAACCTTTATTATTTGAAGTCGATCTCTTTTGTTTCCTTAGAAAAAAAAACGAAAAAATAAAAATTAATTGAAGTAGAATAACAAAAGAAAAACAATAACGGTCTCATCTACATCTAATCAATTATTAATAACTCTACACTTGACTCAGTTATAAATTATTTACTTATTATTAACAACCGTACTTTTATCATTTTATCAAATCAATCAATGTTTTATTGATTCCACAAAACAGGACCGGATAATGCGTAATTCTAATTATAGTAATCATTGGTAACGTTAGACAATTAATAGTCACAACATACATATTATCAAGTTAACTAAAAGTATTCTTTTAGGGTCGAATTTACCATGATGACAATGAACATGACAAAAGTAGCCAGTAGAGAAATGGAAATAGAGATAGATTTAGGTTCAGTTAAATTTTTTGGCTAGACCCAAAATTTAGTGAATATCTTTCACAGCTTGTAAAAACGGAAATACTGCAATTTGTAGCGAAAAACATTTCTGCCAGAATATCCAACGTATAATTAACCGAATTATAGTATTCACTCTTCACGTTTTTTTACGGTTTATTTTGTAACAGACAGAAATTAACAGATCTAAACATGAGGTTCCAAACATCTCAATTTGAAAAAAATACTTAATTGTAAAACAAGTATTGAACAAATCAGGGGTAGTTTAAGACACTAATGTGGTTTGAAACTAATTATTTTCAACCCATTTCTTCTCATAAAAGCTATTAAAAAAAAAAGGTGATTGGTATGATTTGTGGAGCTCCATTCAAAGTAAAACTCTAGGTTCATTAGTTTCGTGATCAATCGGCCCGTTAAATAAAAGAATGTAGAAAAGACTGTATGTGTGTATGTATCTAATTAATTATGAATAATCACGTGTTTTTAACAAAAGTTTTGAATTTCTAGTAGATTTAGGGGTTTATAGTTTTTTTCTTGTGGCACAAACAGAGCTTTGTAAATTATTATTTCAGCAATAAAATTGCTGTTATATTGAATGAAGATTGTCAGTTTTACATCGACTCTGATTCATTGTTATCCGATCTCTCCTGAGAGCTGCAGCTTACGCGGAAGGTATTTCTATTATTGTAAAAATTATAGAATAATTAATTATTAAAACAATAAATACCTATCTACAGGTGTCTGAGACACGATTTGCAATTTACGACTCGAACTGGTATGAGTGTAACAATTTAACAATAAGAAGCAGGGCCGGCGCAAGGCAGGTTCAGCGCGATCGCCGGCACCCGGCCCCGCGTTTATGCAGACCCCGCGCTCTACGAAAATTACCCAAAAACCAACAATATATAATATGTAGCAGTACTTGCAAATAAATAGTTGCTCGTTAAATAATTTAACGTTTGAGTCCGGCCTCGCAAAAGATCACGCCGGCCCTGGATAGAAGTTTCAGTTGTAGCTTGTAGCAGGCAAAATAATTCCAATTAATATGGAAACAGCCACATTACCTATCCAGCGAAACAAAAAATGCAAAATTCGTTCGGGTCCTTGTTATAAAAAATTATATATACAGGATGTGCCAGCTAAGTGTTCCACCTCAAATATCTCGTTTGTTTGTAAAGACATTGAGGTGTAATTTCTTCAGATACTTTTCCATTTCAATTCACAAACAAACGAGATATTTGAGGTGGTACACTTAGCTAGGACACCCTGTGTAGAGGTATAAAAAAAATGCGGATAATAACGACCAAAAATAAGAAACAATGACCAATAAAATGGTTTGAATTTATTGATACAATAATTTTTAATAAATTTTATCGAAATTAAATAATTATAACGAATTTTATTGTCTGACGAAACTATATAAAACAATGTCCCTAGCGGTTTTGACGACACCGGAAAAAACTCGGATGAAACACGGAGTTTCTACGGCGTAAACTACTTCATGGAGTTTTCGTCGAACACCGATGGAGTTTTGACGGTCGAAACGCGGAGTTTTGTGTGCAGTTACGACACGAGATTCTGGCTGTGTGTTCTCGGAGTTCCCATGGAGTATTGCCCGTAGCATTTCGACTGCTAAAACACTACCGAAACTCCATCGGTACTTCGAGTTTCAGCCGAGTTTACTCGGCGTTTTTGCAGTCGCCTCTAAAGTTCCCCACACACCAACGCGAAAAATCCGCAGCGGCAGCGGAAATTCCGCTGCGAAAAAAACGCGATGTTTGTATCACATGGCGGCAGACGAACATATTCACACCGAAGCGGCGCGAATTCGCAGCGGCAACGAATCGACAGCGTTTTTTTTCCGCGCGGATTTCGTTCGCTGCTGACAGCGTTTTTACCGCCGCCGCGATATATCGAAAACAGAAAAATAATTGAAATAGTTCGAAATTATGCTATTTTGTACTACTTGTCCCATGAAAATTATGAAAATATTCGGAAAAAGGATGAAATCTAGAGTAAAATTAATAAAGAAATAAACGAAAATAGTGTTGTACTTTTGTTAATATAGGTTATGTTGGCAATTATCACAAATTTCCGTCGTCGGTGCTGCCGATTTTTCGCGTTGGTGTGTGGGGACTTTAAACCACCAGGATGTGCCGAATCTGTCCGGATTCCTTGTGACGTCACATGTTTACTTTTCCCCTTCCACAATGCGGCAACCGTATGTGAGAAGTCTATACCCTATTCACTGTGCAAACGGACTTTTTTGACAGCCTTTTGACCAACATGATAGAATAAAATTTCCTATATTTAATTTTAAACGAAGCTTTTTGTTGCTCTTCTAAGTATTTCACGGCTCTTTTGCCTAACGCATTGAAGAGATTTTCTGTGAGAAAATTTTTTATTCTACTTATTGTATATCGAAGTGCCTTTCGCCATTGCCTATAGAGTATTTATAGACTCGGTAAATTATTGTAATATAAAGTGTGATATTTCAAAGATGTCAAATTTTATGCAACTCACTATTCTAAAAGTCCCTAACTATGAGGATTTAATTACCATTTGATAATTTTCTCATAAAAATCTCGCTATCAAAATCAAACTATGATCAATTAAGAAACAAAATAAAACTATGTTAATTTTTTAAAAACATATAAACAAAGGCTTAAGATTTTATCGCCCCAAACATGTCAAAATCTAGGGACTTTCACTACATAAGTTGCACAAATTTTGACATTTGTCTGTCAAAATTTTATATTACAATAATGAACCGAGTATAAATTTATTTTCACAATTTTCGTATTTTGTAAGTAATTTTGAATTTTGCGCCATAGACCTAGTAATTTATCTAGTTACAAAAAAAAATTCGTTTCAACGCTGAATTTACTATACATATCTTTACGTCATTGATTTGACAATAAACATAACCTATAAAAAAACCAGATGATAGTGAAAGTCCAGTGATTCATTCAATTGATTTTATTTTTTGTAATTCGTTCAATTATTTTAAAAGTCCAAATCGAACGGTTCTAAATGGAAACCAAAGATGAAACGAACACATTAATTAACGTTAATCCCAACGAACGTTTGAAATTGTTGATACGTTACAGTAATGAATTTGAAGTTGATTTCCATATACCACCAACAAAGTACTCAACGTTTCTATTTTACCTCCCCCCATATAGAAAAATACGTTAAATTGTCGTTGTGTACAGGTATTACAGGTCGGGCGTTGAGATGGTACGTCAGGCGACCGTTTATTACAAAGAAGGCAGTTTAGAGAATGCTTATGTGCTATATTTGAAATTTATGACGTTGTTTTTGGAGAAGATCCGCAGACATCCCGACTTCAATACAGTGCCGGTGCGTTTGAAGAACGACATCCAGAAGAGGTTGCGTGAGGTGCTACCGATCGCCGAACGTTTAAAACAGGAACTATTACAACAATATAAAGATGAATACAGCCGTTATGTGGCCGAATTGGTAATTCTCAATTATCCATCTGTATATTACGTAAAAAAACACGCTGATTTATTGTAGAAAGAGAAACGAAAGATTGAAGATGATTTGCGGAGTCTTGTATCGAGTACCACAACAATATCAACACCCAAAACACTGAAATCGGGCAGTGTCATGGTACCGAAATATGTAACCGTTAAAACACCACAATCCATCGATAATGTCAAGTATCCGGATCCGAATTTGTCGACAATAGCTAGTCAACGGCCACAAACGCCACCTGCTGAAGAAACCCAAACAACACCGTAATCAATTCGTGAATAATCTCGGAAAATTATTGTAAATAATCGTCAAATTATAGATCACCAAAAGCACCAACAATCGATCGCAGCAGTAAACCATCGAGTATTTATAATAATTATAAAAGTAATTTGTTGCGTATCGTGAATACACCAGCGAAACTTACAAATGTTTTCCAAACGATCGCCCAAAAGAATACGGTGAAAAATGTGGAAACTTGTGGTATTCTAGCAGGCAAATTGGTATTATTAAAACTATATAAAAATTACATTGATTTATTCGAGGATATTTCAGGAAAAAGACGAGCTAATTATCACACATTTGATAATACCGAAACAGAAGGGTACCGCCGATTCGTGTACAACAATGAACGAGGAGGAGATCTTCGATTACCAAGACCAATACAATTTACTAACAATCGGTTGGATTCACGTTAGTTTTTTAATTGAAAATCGTTGAAGAATTGTTCAATTTTAATTTGATTAATTTTTAGACACATCCAACACAAACGGCGTTTTTATCAAGCGTCGATTTACACACCCATTGTCCGTATCAATTATTAATGCCGGAAGCTGTAGCAATTGTCTGTGCACCACGCTATAATGAGTAAATTTATCAAATCCATTAATCCAGTAATTGTTGAAATTTTTTGTGTATTTTTGTAGAAATCAATGTTTCGTGTTGACGCAGGATTTTGGATTGAATTTTATAGCGAACTGTCGACAGACTGGATTCCATCCACATCCCACAGAACCGCCTTTATTCACTGTAATCTTTTGTTGGATTCCCTAGCGGTTTTGACGACACGGTTTTCGGTTTTTGATGGTCTTTAAGCGGCCGAAACGCGGAGTTTTGGGTGCAGTTACGGCACGAGATTCTGGCGGTGTTTTCTCAGAGTTGCCGTGGAGTATTGTCGGTATTTCCGCGGATCCTAAACGGAATGTTCATCATACAATGACGGAGTATTGCTAGTGTTTTGGCCGAGTTTTGCCGGTATTCTTAAGGGGGTATTCTGGTCTAAAATTTTGAAAAAATCGATTTTTTTCTTCCATATTTTTAAAGCTTAGTCCTTTAAGAATGTGACTTTGAGAGGATTTTTCATAATTCAAATTATCTTCGGAGATATAGCTCTTTTAGTGATCCGGCATCCAAAGCGACTCGGCCGCAACGCAGAACTTTAAGCGCCTTTTTCTCGAAACTATCTTTTCTCAAGTTCTACTGAACCGATTTACTTGAAATTTGGCCTGGGTCTTCTCTATACACTTATCTATCGTATGAACTTATCCTCAGTCCAAAATTTGAATTTTTACTATATTTAAAAAATTCAGGAAACTCAAAAAAAGTAGTACAAAAATTAATTTTTTTTTCAGACAGCTGCCATTTTATGAAAAAAAAAATTATTCAATTCTTTTAGTTCACACGATAGCAGCATTACTCTAGATTAATAATCTTTTATTTATTTTTTATTCAGATTACTAGGAGGGTTAGAATCGGGGTCACCGGCGCATGCCGTTTTTTTTTGAGACCCCCAATTTCATCGGCCGATAATTTTTTCACTTTTTTTTTAAATTTTAGGTATTCTTGAAATATTAATAAATATCTGATAAAAAAAGCACGGTAAAAATATTGTTTGCCTTATTTTAACGGCACTTCAAAAAGTATCTAAACTCCATCGGTAGCCGACTTTTTTCCGTGTCGTCCAAACCGTTAGGGTTGAATCTAATCTTTTAAATAAATGAATTAATTGTTAGGTTGCTGATCATGTGAAGATCGTGCCAGATGCGCCTTTAGAAGTGCTCGATTTACGTTCATAAATCAACAAATCTAAGTCAATTTTTTGTTTTGTTTTTACTGCAGCAAATGCTTTGTTATTTACACTTTAATTTGTGACTCATTATTATTATTATTCAATGTTAATTGCTGATAGTTGTAAATGTGATAAGATTCGCTTGGAATTTTTGTTTAAATGTTTTATAATTGTAATGATTTTCCAACAAAGATGGAAATAAAAAAATAATTAATTATGTAATTGTTGTTGTGATCAAGTGTGGGCAACCGTGTCAATTAACAGGTGAGTCTTTTTTAATGTTTTTCCATCTGAAATAAACGATTTTGGTTTTGTTACAGTTTCCACGGCCACTTTTGCTTATGCAATATCTAGCGCCCCAGTTATTTAGAAAATCAGAAGAGGTCTTGCACGGTGCCTTCTGCCAGCGAAGAGTCTCGCAAGGTGAGGGTAAGTGCTTGCCCCAGTTAGTTGCAAGAAAAATTCAATCTCTGGAGCCTGTTTCGCTTATGATTAGCCTTCTCTTTAGAGCTGTGCTTCGGTGCGTAGTGCTATCCGTAAACTTGGCCCGCTGCCTTTGACCTTCTGGTGTACCGCCTGTCAAATTTCCGGCGACCTACCAATTTCCAAGTCAATCACCTCGTTATTTATCAACGAAATTACGATTACAAAAAAAAAATGGAAAATTTGGAGACTGCCACAAAACTCGTCTCTAATCTCAACAACAACAACAACAATAACAAGTCCGAAATTTTGACGAAAAAGGTGATTAAACTCTGTAATCGTACGATTTATTTTTGGCAATCGCTGTTATGTGACTTTTACACTTGACATGATTTCCTGTGAATCGCGCGATAATCGATATCGAAATTGTAACACCACTACAGGACGGGCCGATGAAGCCGGCCCTGACTACGTTTCGTATTTGGAAAAATAAGTACAAATTAAATCCAATGACGATCAAATGATGCAAATTGTTTGAAATCATGGAATACCAGTTTTTATAGCGGCCTTGCGTTTTTTTCGTCGTTATTTATTAACAATTTTTTTTCGTGTGTGTTTGTTTGTTTACTTGAACCTTGTTTGCGTATTAATCAACAGCGTGTGTGTGTATTTTTGTTTTATACAAAAATCTATAAAGAGAAAATCCACACACACCACCGATTATTGGTAATTACCTGATTGCAACAGTTACGAATTCCAGTATGACTCAATCCTATTAAATATCGATGCTATTATTGTTAAATAGAATGACTACTACGGTCGAGAAATCCCACCAATTTGAAAAAATCAAATCATTGTCATTATCATTCACTCTTCTACTTACCAGTAAACAACTCGACTCGATTGATTGCGAAGTATTACAAACAGAACGCTATTATTTGTTACCTGATACGAGAGGTGCTTATCAAACAATATAAAACAGTTTTTATCTAAAAAATCTCTCTATTTTATCAGATTTCGTAGTAGTAAAGTCGCGCGTGTTTGTGTAATAAAATCGTAATTAATTATGAACACGATCATTAGAATTTTATTCAACATTCTATTGTTTACAGTAATTAACGCAGGTAAGTCGGTTAGTTATAAAAAATTGTACTAATTAAATATATAGTTTTTTATTCGTTTATTCGAATTGATTGATCCAATTTGTAAGGTCAATCGACTGCCCTAAACCAATTTAAAAAAAAATATCCATCCAATAATTATTCCAGAAATACCCTCAACAACAGTGGAGACAACAGTGAATACAGCACCGTACGAATTCCCGAAATCCGATCAAAATTACAATTTCATCTACAATTCGAGTTTACGTGAAGAACTAGAGAACAAGACTTTATCCCAGAATGGTACAGAAATTGATGATTTATTGGGCTTCGATACGAAATCGACACGACAATATGAACCGCAACCAAATCCTTCAGAGGTCGATACAGATCTATCGAATAAAAACGAAACGGAATGGTTGCAAAGTAATACAGACAATACGGAAGATAAACGTATCGAAATCACAGAAATCGTCAATAAAACGATAAATGTTAATGGTGATTTCCCATTGGATAGTAATGTGGCAGCAGTACTAGCCGTTGTCTTTCTTGTAATATCAATCGTTGGGTATATGACGTTGATGTCGTGGCGACAATATTTAGAGTAAGTTGATCCGGTAATCAACCATTTATTCAATTAATTAAAATGTTTGTTTGTAAAGGAGACGTTATGGTAGCCGACAAATGTTAGTTAATGACGATTTTAATGATCCAGACGATATGAAACACTTCTCAGTAAGTTGGAATTGGATTCCGATTAATTTGAATTAATTCCGAATTTTTACAGATTTAAGTACAACGGGCCATAATTTTTATTAGATAACTGTGATAAGTGTATCGTTTTAAAATAAAAAACTTTGTATAGTTAGATATTTGAATTTCCCGCTACTAACAACCGAAATTCTATCTAATTGTAGCTCTTCTACTAACCACTATAATAACTTTAATTAAGAATTTTAATACAAATATAATATCGATAATTGTTAATAATTGTTGTTGATTTAATGGAAAATTAATGATTGTTGCTAATTATCTGGATATTGTAAAAATGAGGCGTAATTGGAGCCACATCCACGTTACATAACCTAAGTTTTGGGTAACTGTCAATAACACGTACGCCACTGTTCTCTATTACGATGCATTAATTCCTATTTTATAGAAATTTTGTAGGAACTTAGCAATAAATAACCTTGTACGCATTATTCGAAGCTGTTGGCCAAGTTATTTAGTCATCATCCAAGTACGTCTAAGATTATCTTATCATTGTTTAGATAATTTATTCAGTTGTTGTTTTTTTTTAAGGAAATATTCTTAAAATTGATCAAAAATGCAACCGATTGCTCATTTAGTGAAAGTTACAATACCAGACTATCTTGCTAGTCTACCAATTCCGGATACCATCGGTGGCTGGTTCCATTTAAGCTGTAAGTAAATTTCATTAGTTTTTTTGTTGTTAATTTTAATTATTTCGTTACAGTTAAAGATTGGTTCGCTTTAATACCACCAACAGCAGTTCTAGCTGGTGTCACTTATATTTCGTATCGTGCATTTTGTCCACACGGCCGACCACCACCGCCCAAACAAATCAACCAGAAGATACTGAAAAGTAATCCGAAAGTCGTCGATTCGATTGATGTTGAAGATATTGCCGATAAGGCTGTATTCTGCCGTTGTTGGAAGAGTAAAAATGTACGAAACACTAAATGTTTTGATGATTTGATTTGATAGTTTTTTTCTTGGTTTTTAGTGGCCGTACTGTGATGGCAGCCATGGGCCACACAATAAAGAAACCGGCGATAATGTGGGACCTGTTGTTGTTCAAAAGAAAAAGTAGCGGACTACGCCAAACCAAACTGTAGCCATTGGGGTTTAGTTATTTTGAATAATTCTCAAATTGTCGCGATTTTGTGCATTTATTATGTCCGAAATATATTTAGAAACAGTTTAGCAATGGTGTTTTTGTTGGATTGTAAAATCATTAAAAAAATCACCCAAAAAAAACGAATGGAACTAAATAAAGGTCGACTTAATCCTGATTTCTGATTGGCAATTGTTATGTCATTACATTTAAATCAGTGTTATATATAGTTAATTGAGGGAAATTGCGAGTTGGCTTGTTTGAAAGGCCCTACCTGTATGCGGTAAATTTTCGAAATTACCGCCAATTAATCGCGAAGGCGGCCATAATGGCGCCCCCTGTCGGTGATGGTGCTGCTGTCTGGCGACAATCGCCGTTTACTAATCAGTCTTGTAGGTTATGTCGCCTGTCGATGTTGTCGTATTTCTCTTTTCATCGCTGATAGAAATGTTAGTGTGAATTATTTTCAATTTAATTTCGTTTAAAACATCAATCAATTCCCCAACTCCAATGTGTTTGCATCTATTCCCATCAATTACTATCGTAACGCAATCAATACGAACATAATGGCAGAAGAACTGTTAGTTGTATTGAACCGTAATGAAAATACCGGTTTCGGGTTCTCATTATTAGGCAAACCAGGATTACCCCCAATTATCTACAACATCCTGGATGATTCTCCGGCAGCTGAAAGTGGTGAGGTGAGTTGTAAGCGTCTCTATATACACGTTATTCTTGCACTATACAAACCGTTTTTTTTTCACTGATAATCGACGCATTTTGTTGAACAATTTACGAATTCTGGAAAAAACCGTCCGTAAGACGGTGTGCGTACACACACACAAATCGAGGGCGGATTCGTGACATTTCAATTTTCCCCACAAACACTCATTTGTTTCAAAACAAACGACAAAAAAAAAATGAAAATCAACAACACTCAAACTAGCGGATAAACAATTATAAATAGAAACAATCAAAACAAAAAGTGCAGTAATTATCAAATATTTTATTATACAAAAAAAAAACAAACAAATGAGACAGTTTTATTAATATTTCGATAATATTCGAAAATTGTTAAAAAAAAAACGCCAACTCGATTGTTTATGGCAACAAAATTGCAAAATGTCAGGTGTCAAATATAGCAATTGTTTTCAAACATGTCTACTTGATGTCTAAATACGACGATAATTGTTTTGCAATTAAGTAATATTTGTTTATAAAAAAACTTCAATTAATGTCGGGTTTTTTTAATTAAAAATTGAATTATTGACAGTTGTGACCCCGTTTTTTTTTGAGAAAAAAATTATAAAATTTCCCAAATAACTCTACAAATAGGTACAATTATTTATTTTTTTTGTTATTGTTGATTATAATGATATAGAAATGTTAAAAAATATTATTTATGGCTTGGATATTTGACGCAAATTGGTTTCGGTATTGTGGAAATCCCATATGTTTTTTTTTAATTCGAATAAAATTCGTTATAATTAACAGGTTTTTCGGGTAATTATTGCTTAATTGATTCGATTATGTTTTGTTTATTGTAAAATAGATGTTCTATCACTAGTGGTGGTTGTAGAAAGAAGGAAACAATCAACTAAGTGATTGGTGTCATGAAGTAGTCTTTAAATCAGCAAATACAGGTTGTTTCATGATAAATCTCCGGGAGACGCGGAGCGAGGAGTATCTATTTCAGCTACAAGGTCATCCTTGAAAAGCCACGCCTTCTAACGGTGAAGCTAGATAAAACAATCTACCTATTTCTGAAAAATGTCTCGTTAAGCCGGAACGTGACTTATAAAAACAGTAATCTTTCAATAGTTTGATCCAAAAAGTCTGTTTTTAAGGTATATCCCAATGTGTAGTGTAACCGTTTATAATTAGTCGTATTTTACATCCTTTACCTCTCATGTTTTTTTTTTATTATTAATTATCTCGAAAATTCGCGAGGAACAGGTGTAAAGTGGGTAAAGCTTGTGAATCATGATGAAAATTTGATGGTGTAGAAAGCTTCTTTCGAAAAACTCCAATATCAATTTTATTGATCTTTTTCTCTTAATTAAATATTAAGTAGACTGTAAATAATTAATGTTCTAACAGTGAAATTCTTCCACTTCCCCTCCCCAAAACTTATCTAGAGTGCATTATAAATTCTTCGATTGTTATTTCTAAAAATAGCGCGACACTTTCCACTCGAGACTTTTTGTAAGAATATCATAAAATCTTGTTAAAGTGTATAACATTTTCGTACGGAAGGACTACCTGGGAAAGTCTCCAACAAGCTGTTAAAAGCATTGTTTAGAGATTTCAGTATTTCACAATTGCCTTAGAGACCTCTCACAAGACCTGGGGCGCTCTTGGTGGAAAATCTGATATTTCCAAAAGACGTCCTTTGACTTTTTTTGTCCAAACAACCTACTCGCTACTCCCCCGTAATTGAAGTTAAATAGATTATAAATCATTGTTCCCAGTTGATGCAGTGGTGAAGTTACTTCACTTTTAATATACATTTAATGAATGAACAACATAGATAGAAAGAGAGAGGGGGGAGGTAGAGATTTTATCAGTGTATGGATTATGAGTAAAGGCGTTCCGAAACTCACATCTCTTCTATTGATTTTTTCATTTAATTAAAGTTAAGTAGACTGTAAGTAATTGTGTGAGTTATTAAATAACGATTTTAACGAAAACATTTCCACCAATCAGAACACATAGTTGTATAAACTCGATTAAACGTCCTGAATCCTAATTGGTTAATTATATTGTAACTTTTGGCACGATCATTTGTTCAAGTCAGCTGTGGATGACTATATTACAATTTAATTACATGTAAAAGTGAGAGAGAACGAGAAAGAGAGAGAGAGAGTATCATTTGTGTCTATATTTAAAACCTTCTTATTGATTATAGTAAACCAAATTGTAAATAGTTTTTTGGCTAAATGACTTTATGTTAATAAATAAAAGATTCATTGCTACATTTACTTTGTCTAATTGATAGTTTGTCCATGGGCCACCTCTAGGCTGATTTACAAGTGGTTGAATCTTCTAAATCTAGAGTCTTTCAACCATAAAATCGTTACGTAATTTGGCTTACTGTATGTGAAATATGTCAACAATCAAATCTTATTTTTCAAGTCGCAGAAGAGGGCAGCACACATATCGTCTCCATTTCTGAATCTTTTCTATCTACAGTGCAATCTTTCACAAGCCACGCCTCCTGACTGTTGAAGTTCCGTGAAACGCTATCCATTTGATCAGTTATGCGTCTGCTTTACTTCGCATACCAATAATGTATAAAATGATAAAAATACAGGCGATTTTTTTGTAGTAATCAACAGTACAGATGCTTTCTTTATTAGATAATTGTACTTGTGGTTAATTGAGTTTAATGACTGAACTTGTTTCTTTTTTTAGAAAAAAAATCTCCAATTTCATAGCTATTATTAGAAACCGTCTAATTGTTTGTTTCGTATGTAAGTCATTCTTAAAAAGAAATGTTTAGAATTTTTGTTTAAATTCGATGAATTTAATTATTAACTTCCGTTCGATTTTGAAATAATTTGGAAGGTAAAAGAAACAACAATTACACACTAATTATGTCATTATCGATATTTAATGAAATTTTGCTTGTAGATACTTATTATGATAAATATATAATTTACAGAAAGTGCTATGAGTCAAAAATAAATAATTATGATGGAATTTTCCCCTACTCAAATGTATTTAATCCTATTTATTATGATTGTGTTTTATGATTATTATTGTTTGCTCTATGTGCGTATTTTCCCCCCTGTTGTTATCGTTCTCTACCATAATGCTCACAAAATGTGGAAAATGTACAAGCAAACAAATCCATTTTGAGTTAAAGAGAAATTAACAATAAATCAAGTAGACGTAATGGCTTGATAATCATTTATTTATGTGTTCAAAATCGTCATAATTTATAGGTCAATGTTAAAGTTTTCATACATCAACAATTATTTATCATACAGTTTTTTTTTGTACGAAAAATATTCGAATAGGGGATCGGGAATTGAACCCGAGTCCATCCAATTTCGTATCAGGTGCTATCGTTAAGCGATCGACGATTCTACTTATCTCTCGGAGGATTTTGGTTCGATTCCCGATCGAACATTTTTTCGAACCAAAAGAATCTATGGTAGCGTATATAAAATTTTGTTACAAAACTACCCTTTTGGCTTATTTCTAAATACTTATCTATGAATGAAGGTTGTTCATTGATTAATAGTTTGACTGTGGAACTAGAAATTTGTTTGTTGAAAAAATAACCGATTTAAGTGGCTTTCTATTGTATCTACAAAAGTTTAATTTCGTTTTTTTTTATTCTCCACAAAGAAAGAATTTAAATCAAACACTAACAAAAGTTTAAAAATAAGAAAACAGTAAACAGCAAAAAAACAAGTATTTGTTTGCAATCTATTGCTAGTGACTCAGCAGTGTGTGTGTGTGTGTGTGCTATAAACTTTTTATTTACTTCGTAAAAATCAATCGATCTAAGTACCTAACAGCAGAAGACATCAGGTTTTCAATGTAAATATACTATCACTTATTTCTTGGCTAGAATCCTCAAGGATCACAGTGCATCTGCCAGTATTTTGTATTTATTCTTTCTACAGGCTGTCTCTAAAATTTTGACTTTGGATGAAATTAATCTATCGATCGATGCAATTGAAACAATTTTGAATATTCATAGAGATCATTTCATGTAATATCAACCGTCAGTAGGCGTGGCTTGTCAAGGATTGTAGATGGTAGATTATAAAGATGCAAGAGGCTAGTTTTATTCCAAGATTATATACTGTGTCCCAACTTTTTAGGGACGCCCTGTATTTGATTTTTCTTTGGCACTCGTTACACACTGATTCACTTAACGTTATTTGGCATATTTGCCTGGCAGTCATACCGTATAAATTTGAGGTCCATACTAGTTTGTGTTGAATTAGATTAGTTATTGAAATCCATGCTAAAAATGTACCCATTCTGTGTAAAAAAATATTAAAAAGAAGTGAAAAATCTTAGAAAATAACAGTTTTCCTACACTAACTGTTGAAGTCCTATTTTAATAACTCGCCTAGGAAAGTGTTGTCTTTGACAATTAAACAAATAAAAACAAATGCTAGTTGTTTATAAAAATCCATAGTAACCGATAGCAAATAAACAAAAACAATAGCTAGTTGTTTAGCGAAATCCAATAGCAACCAACAATCATTGACAACTGTATGAAAAATTAATGTCATAACTTATTAGAAAATTAAAAAAGTAAAATAAATTAAAAAGAGTTTTTTCTATTTTGCGTCAATAATAGCGCTATTATTAAACTCGCTACTGTATCGAAATGTGCACATTTCGTAACTAGTGCTGAAAAGTAAAATAGTAGGAATTTTTTTTCCACTAGATTGGTAACATTTTCATTGATTTTGACAACTGTCAAAAATCATAAAAACAAGATACTTAATATACCGTTTTTCGTACTGATCTTTGGATTTATCGGGTAGTAAATTGCTTCCTACACTTTCAGCAATTTCCCTTATTTCAGGTGGAGTACATGAAAATTCTTCACTCATTGTTAAATAAGCAATTTGGCGAAAAAAACAATTGACTAAGAGTGAAAAATAAAACAATCGAAGTTTCCTAGCTGAATGTTCAATTGTTTTTTTTAGTAACACCAACTCCCACCAATTTCCCTAAATATTAAATCTCGCAATTTTTTTGTAAAAAAGGGCACAAAACAGGCAAAATAGAAAAAATAGTATAAAGAACTCGTGTCAGAAGTCGTATATTGCACTCGTCCTTTAGAAAACTCGCGTCTCCGCCCCTCTTTTTCTAAACTTGGACTCGTGCAATAATAGGCGACTTCTGACACTTGTTCTTTAATATACTATTAAGGGCCAGTATTAGAAAAAATCTTATATACTGAATACACCGACCAAAGGGTTACTAGATTTGACAAATATCTCATTGAACAAAGTACGTACTCACAGGATTGTAAGCGAGGATTTGATACAAACAAATAAATCCCTAGAAATATCACTACATTCAAGGGTACCAACTATAATCTAGGAACCCTGTTGTCGATGAATTTTTATCCACTCGTGGATAAAGTATAACTTTACCATCTTGTAGTTGTAGTAAAAAATATGTAAATAATCGGAAAAACTGTTTTTTTTTAACTGTTGATTAAATTGATAGAGATTTAAGTAATGTCTCAATTTATTCTTGATTTTTTTTTTAATCTAATTACAGATTAACTAAAATTAGTTAACCTTCTAATATAATTAGAAACAGATGTTTTTCTTTTATTTATAAATCTATAAGGTGTCTATTCACGTTTCATTATTTGATCCTCGCCTCGTATCCAATGTTGTATTTTTAATTAATTATAATTACTTAAATAATTAATTTAATTAATTCTTAAAAACATTGTTGTTATTCATATGTGTATGAAAATTGTGTAGGTAGACAGAGAAAGGGTTGCATTTTATTTTTTTGGTTCTCTCGTAAATCGGATTTATCGATTTCGAAATCGATTAAGTGAAATTGTCGTCATTTTAATGATGAAGGTGTGGTCGGTTCTTATCAATATCAACATTTCTCTCGACTGTAATGTGGAAATTCTCGTCTGTCTACCGGGTGTCTGGCTTGAAAGTGATTAATCATATGAGTATAATTAAAACGACGAAAATCGTTACAGACAACTTGTATACAGAACGTTTTCTGGTGTGTAAAGACCTTTATTTCAATATAAATTTTAGTTAAATTTGATACTAAAATATTGGTACGACTGATCAACAAAAACAAATTAAAACAAAATCGCTAGAACGAGAATCGTGCAGTTTACAATCTTATGAGTTTTTTTTTTGGGAGGCAAACGAACTAATCCTGTAGCTCTAAAAATATCAGTAAAGTTAACTTTACTTAAAGATTGGTATACTGTATTCACAAACCAAATAGTTACTAGATTTGACAGATTTGTCACTAGTACTCCGCGAGGGAAAATAGTACCACCTTAATAGTAGTAAAATAAATAATAAACTACGAAAAGCTGTTAATTTAACGATAAAATATTCTAAAACACATTAGTGGCAATATCGTTTATAGATTTTGTTTTTGGGTAGTTCTGCACACTAGATTCAGGTGCACCAACTAAAATCTTGGAACTCTTTGTTGGTTTAATTGTATGACAGAAAATAAAACCTAACTTAATGCATATCAAAGCTAGTAGGGTAATTCTTAGTTAATCATTTATAGAGGAGGTGGGGAGGTGAGTGTTACGCTCCGGGCGTCAGTTATACACTACGCTACGCCACTGATCAAAGTTGTTTCATCTAAAGTATGATAATCGTCATACCATGTCTCGCTTATCATTGGAAAACAAAAGACAATCAAGTAAACTAACTCGTTTTTGGCGGCACACACACGTGCATATGTAGATAGAACAATTGATAAAACCATTTATTATATACAAGTTGTGATATCTAATAAGGGTTGGTTTTTAGGGGGTCGTATATATTACTCCCCTACTATCTGTAATTTTAAGCATTTAGAAGATCAACTTCAAATACAAAAATTGGATAAATACAGGGTGTCTCAAGCTTCGATATTTTACGATTTTTTAGCATTTTCAAAATAGTTAAGAGAAAATCGTGTCGGTCAATTCCAGTGTAGATACTGTAGTCGAATTTGTTTACATTTTTGTCCATTTCAATTCACAAACACGCGAGATATTTAAGGTGAACGACTGCATTGGGACAGCCTGTTTATGACGAGTTCTTTATGAGAAAATAGTATTGGACACTTGAAATTGATTTCTAAAGCTCTTATAAGATAGAATTATTGACAGAATTTATTTATACCGTTGTCTATTACGATGTGGCCAACTTGACTTCTTAAAATTCAATTTAGTTATTGATCGTTGAAACTTTGTTTTTTTTTGGTTGTTGTTTTGATCTGGTTAATTTACTATGAAAATTCGGTCATTATTTCAAAAGTTAAACTGTTTAAATGAAACTGCATTGAATATACAATTTTGGAACAATAACAATACTACGTAATTCATTAGATATTACCATATAGGTATATAAAAAGTCCACATTAGTTGTGTTTTAATTAAAATGTGTGAGAGAGAAGAATGCACGAATTCTCAAGAGTGGTTTTGTGTCCATATTTGTCTACCGAATTAATTGATATTTTTGTAAAACGTCCTATTTTCAATTTTCTTTGTTTATCTTCGTCTCTTACACCATTATCACGGTTGCTTTGATGTGATGTCGTAAAGTAAAACCAGAAAGCTTTTGAAATTGTTAAATTACCTTTTTTTATAAATTAATTGAATGATTCAATTATCATAGTAGACTCGGTTCATTATTGTAAGATAAAATTGTGACAGATAAACTGTCAAAATTTATGCATTGAGGTTAGACTGAATCTCCACAGTTTTAGGGACTTTCATTATACTAAGTTGCATGAAATTTGACATTTGTGCAATGTGATATTTTATATTACAATAGCAAATTGACTTTAAAATTGTTTGTTTGTCGAAAAATGGGCTCAAATAATAGGAATATTTTGCTGTCAGTGCACAAACATGACTTTGCATATAAATTGCATTATTTACCATATAATATAATAGGGAAAAAAACATATATTTTAGGGGTTAATGTGGGAGTATTTTGCTGCACAGTTTCTCATAAAATATTAGAAATAATAACAAATTATAGAAATAATAATAAAAATACATAAAGGTACGTTCACATTATTGAACACTTCAGTTGCATGTGAGTAAAACGCTTAACACAATTCATCAGTGTGGACACACCTTTGCGTCAGAATTGTTTACCATAGATAATATTGTACAGATTTATTTAAATTACTTAAGTGTAATTATATTTAGATACTTTTCCATTTGACGTAGGCTTTTTTCATCAATGAATAGGTTATTGATCCCAGAGAAGCTCTAATTTATTTTTGAGCAGCAAATGAGAAGTTTTTAAAAGAAAAATATTATTTTCATATCAAATTCATTCGCAGTATTCATTAGGTAATTGATTTTCCTAATATTGAGTAATTTTCGAGACCTTATAGGACGTTTTGGCATTTCCAAAATAGCTAGAAAGAAAATCGTGTCGCTCAATTGAAGTATAGTCTAATTTCTTTCCATACTTTTCCATTTCAATTCACAAACAAACGAGATATTTTAGGTGTAACACTCAGCTGGGACACTCTGTATTTGAAAGAGTGGTAAAAGAGGGTGGTATACAAAAACCAAATTGTGGTAGTTTTCGAAAATTAACAGTTTGAATTGTCGGTTTTAGTTTTATGTAACTCCCATCGATCGATTGAGAACTATACTTAGAATTATTTAGGTCATATTGTAAGTTTCGGAAAATCTATCCTTCTTAAGAATATTAATAACTAAATTGACTTAATTTTGATTCAATTGATAGTTGATATATTTGTGGAGAATTTATTCGAATTTTCCATTCTAAATAGACACGATGTTTACGTTTATTTGCCAATGGCAGCATCAATGAAAGATTATAAAAATAAATACCATGTCCTCTTTTTTATTTATTTATTTATTGTTGGTTTTGTTTTTTCGTTTGTTTATTTGTGAATTTCGTTGTTCTTGATCAAAGACAACACTTTCAAATAACCTCGTCATTATTAAATAAATTTGATTGAAATATGGGTGAATTTGACTAAAATAGGTATTATTCGATGTACGTACATCGATGATAATAGGATTAACAAATCAATTTGCTTTAAATGGACATATAAAATAATAGAATTAGAAATAAATTTACAATCAATTAAAATAGATAAAGTGATATTGGAATAAATTTAAAAGTCGATACGGTTAAGCTACATTCACACTGTTCAAATCGGGATTATGTGTGTGTGGCGTAATATTTTAAATAAATTTAACCGATAATCGTTGCAAGATAGAAAGTGATGGATTTGATTGAACACCGTTTATGGAGAGGACCAATTAAGTTTTTCTCTCGTTAGAGATTAGATGATTATCATTTCGTTCAATCTCTAGATATTATGGCTTGCTCTCATGAGTGCTTTATATCCACTTAAGGTTGTGTTATATTTCAAAAACGATGAAATTTAATTACGTAAATAGAATCAGCTTTAAAAACTGCACTAGAAGCAGCGGATAAAGCATCAATTTTTTAGAAAGCCTTCGAGAAATAAGGCGTCTTCGAAACAACGAAAAATGAAAAACCGCAATCAAAGCAAAAATACAATTACACCATCTGATTAGTATTAAAATAGTAGGAAAAGAATGTATACTCCGTCCAAAAATTAAGTATAAAATTTCAAATATCAGAAATGCAGCAAACCTACGCAACGATAAATAGTGCCTCTATTAAGACCCCAAAATTTACATTCTTTATTGTATTAAACAGAAAATTGATTCGAAAAGGATTTTACAATCTCCAAAGAAATATAAAATATAGAAGTTCGGGGTTTTATTCAACAGGAGTGCCACTATAATGTTCACTTTCTTTCATGTAAATATGTAAAAGTTTTCAAACATTAAGTTGCCTATAACCTATCATCTGCAATTTGAAATTTTATACTTAATTTTTGGACAGAGTATACCATCCGATACTTTGTATGAAATCTCCTTATAGGAAGTACCATGCAAAACAACATTCATTATTTTAAAAAGATCGCATCAACATCATAAAATTAGATCTAGCTACTCTCCAATCACACTTCCCATCTCTTCATTCACACAAGATTGTAGAATGTTGCAACCCCGGCTATACAGTTGGAGTTTTAATGGTTGCATATCAAATGATACTATTTGGGCTGGTTCTTTTCATACAGTTGAGCCTTAATAGTTATCTCGCGATATGTGAGAATCAAATTTCGCCGACGTACAGTTGAAATTCACCATTTGGCAAATCGAATTCGTTCATTTGTTATAACGGCGCCTGCGGCAGATGTCCCCGTAACCCCCTTCTCATATCAGCACTCGTTATGTGCATATTTTAGAGTAGTATACTTACGCATTTTACAAAGCAAATTCACCCCTTGTTTTTGGCAAATCAAATTCTCTTATTTGGCAACCAAGTTCATCCTTTTATTCCCAAAAGTGACAATAAAAGGTTTTAAAACAGTGCATCGCAAATTTTTTAGAATTGTAACACTTTGCAATGCATTTATTATAGTCTATACGCGATTTATTTGAGAAATTTCAAATGTCAAAGGATGCAACTGACTGCTTCAAGAGTCACTAATGTTGTAGGTTTTCTATATGTCAAAATATCGGAACTTTTAATGTATTAAGTTATTATACAGTTGACGTTTGAAATTTATCAAATAAATAGTGTATAGGATGTACCATTTTTTATAAACTTTGAAGACTTTTTGCCATGTGGAAGGGATATGTACTTTATGCTTACAAGCGTCTCTTTCGATCTCATAACCGTTTCTCCATTTTTCTCTCTTATACACTAACATCCAGAAGCCACGCCTTCTAACAGACAAAGTTGTATGAAACGAGTGTAGGTAAAGCTTTGACGATTTAACTATTTTATTACTTTGATAAAACTTAAGCAATTAATATCAATTTGCTTTAAACAACGCTTTAATGTTAAAACTGTAATAGTTTCATTTTCCATTCACAAAAAGAATTAGAACTGCTTTACATATTACGCACAATTGTAGCTTTTCCGTTTAGGAAAAACTCTTGTATTTCTATGGAAAACATCAATAAACTACACACGAACACCTTTTTTCTCTTCTATCGTAGAATATTTGTGGTGTGTTTTCTTTTAACAATAAACGAAAAAGATCTTGTTCTATTGATAAAAGTTAAATTATTACATACCCGTAAAAAATCACCCATTATAAAGTTGTTGTTTTTTTTTGTCTGTTTGAATTGATAGTTCTTTTATTCGAAAATATCGTACAAAACAATAACGAAAAAAAGTGATATGAAAGTAAATAAAATCAAAACAGAAATAGATTAAATACATTTCATAGTTGCATTATAATTCCATCACCTTTAAGGTGAATAACCCAACAGTAGAGAATTACATTTTATAACACACAACGATGAACTTCTCTTCTATAGTGTACATTGCATATACTTTAGAATCAATATTTTCAATATTGGTTTAATTTGGATTAGGAATTTGCAAAAACGAATCACGTTAAATAATCAAAAATTGTGTCAAACTTTTGAAGA
Source organism: Epicauta chinensis (assembly GCA_021725515.1). Taxonomy (NCBI): domain Eukaryota; kingdom Metazoa; phylum Arthropoda; class Insecta; order Coleoptera; family Meloidae; genus Epicauta; species Epicauta chinensis. The sequence goes on from JAEDXX010000030.1 coordinate 163,431, forward strand.
AGTTCTGTACAGTTCGTGTTCTCTCCAATTTATAGTTTTTTTTTTATACAATCGATCCTAGGATAATGTCCTCAATTAGTTTAAAGTTTCTATTTATTCTAAATTTAAAGAAAAACGCATGAGAGAAACAGCAAGAGATTAATAATGAGGAGAACGGGATATTTTCTGGGTGTGACCCAGTTTGTGTCTTTGTATGTGTGTAATAATGTCTGTTGTGTATGTATGTTATCCTGCTGCTAGAGAGAGGAGAGAGAGAGTATTATAAACCAGTCGGCGTCGACGTCTTGCCGCCGTAGCGTCGCCATTTCAAAAACTACCGCTATTTACCCAAATAATACCAAATTAAAGTATAACAAAAACAAATAATTGTGGTGAATTGTGGTGGATTTCTTCAACAATTGGTTGATGTGTGCGAATTGTGATTATAATGAACGTCACGCTTTCTTCATATTTATTATTTGCTGCCCCATTCTCTTCTAAATCTAATCGAGGACGATCTTTTTTGTTTTGATAACGTTTCGCGTTAAAGGGTAAGCTTTATTTCTTTTGATTGTTATTGTATTTTATTTCTAAAAAAAGCGGTATTGATTTTATATAAAAAATGTAAAAAGATTATTTGTCCGACTCCATTTACTATTACTTACTACTCTGACGATGAGTGGTTGTTAAAAACAGAACACAATTATCTATTTATTAAATCGTCGCAATTAGAAATTGATTACTTAGAGACTTTCTCAAATCGAAACGATTTCAATCCAATCGACGACTTCATCTAAAACAAAACAAAATCAATTTTCTATCCATCAATAGAAATAATTACTCCTGTTATCATTGACAAGAAGAGTTTTTTTGTACCTATCCAGAGTCGGATTTACTACGAGGCTAATGAGGCTTCAGTTTCAGGCCCTCGTTCCGAAGCAGATGCCATAGTCAACTAGTTCTTCAATATGTCTAGTTTTTTTCAATTTTTCCTTAGAAATAATCTTGAAAGATTCATCTTCAGGTCTCCAAACGTCTACATTCCACTCTACTACGATTTACCTAAAATTTTCAGTTTTACAGACGAGCAAAATCGTTGCGCTACAAACAACAGAGAAGTTTGTAAAAGTCTGAAAAAATTGGTTTTTCAACAATTTTTCCTGCATAGATATTTTAATCTATTAGTCGTTTGTTTCAATATCGAGTTGCTTGGTTCTGCCAAAATTATATAATGTTTCGATTGAATTCTCCAGAATTCTCGATCTTCTGTCAAATGGATCGTGATTTGTTTTTTCCAATAATTCAATCTACAATATCAAGTCGCATATTTGTAGAAATTATATAATAGTAATGAATTTTTGAGGATTTTTCCACAAAAACAATGTTGATTTTTGTAACATAATTTTTAAATTAATGTATTTTTTTTCCGGGAAAAGTTTAGACTATAAATTGAATCAAGTTGTTTGGTATTTCTATCTGATTGATTGTCATTTGTTTATCAACAAATCTATAACCTCAAAAAGGACAATTATTTATAACATAAATACTACGAATTTATTGAAAATTTCAATAAAAGCTGTTTCTGATTAACAATTTACAACGAAAGTACAGCAATTTTTGGTATGAATTTTAGTTATATTTATTCGAATTATTTATTGAAAAATTCAAATTTTTTGGAAAAACAATAAGAAAATCGACGGAGTAACTGCATCGATTGTCTTTTGTTTATGTCTAATTGATCGTTATTTGTTTCTCGATTGAACAAAATTTTCAATAAAGACGGTCCTGATTTTTGAAATTTTCTTTACAATTTTTGTTTGCATTTTTTTCAATGCAAAGAAATTTATTTGAAAATTGCAATAATTACGTTTGTATTTAATTTTATTGTCGATTTTTGATAAATTATAGTCGTCAGAAATTTGGAATCAAGTCGCTTGGTTGGTGACTGCTGTCAAAAATCGCTCCAATTTGAATAAATTTTCAACGAAAATACAGGAGTTTTTCATAAGATTTTTAATTCCAGCAGAACTATTACTGAAAATTTCTAAAAAACAATAAAATTGTTTTTTTTGTTCGAAAAACAATAGGAAAATCAAACTAGAAACTGCAACGATAGTCTTTTGTTTCTAATTGATTGTCATTTGTTTCTCGATTGATATTAAGCAATGAGGAATTATTACGAAAATTGGATCATTTTAGGAATTTTTATTGACTCTTGTTTACAATTTTCACCACAATTTGGGGTACTTTTGCAAAAAAAAAATGAAATAGAAATTGAGTCAAGTTCCTTCTAGATTTTAACATGTGCAAACATTAATACCCTATTTAGCCCGTTAGGAGGCGAATTTTCAAAAATCCTCTCTTAGTGCCCATCTGCGTTATGTAAACTGCTTCTGTTCCAAATTTCATGCTTCTACATTCACCGATTTGAGCTATGGTTTGTCCGACAGTTGGTCAGTGTTTTTTATTTTATTTTATTAAATAGATTGTGGCAACTTTATGGTTAATTTTGGTAGTTTTTATTTTGTTTTTTATGCTGCTACACTCCATCTTCTAGAGATATTGTAAAAAAAGCCTTTTTAAAGAAAAATAATTCATTAATTAGATGGAAAGATTTAAAGATCGTTTCAGGTGGCTTTAAACCTCTAAAGGCGTGGCCTGAGGATAGAGAGAGAGAGAGAAAAGCAGGGGGACAATTAAGATAAAAGAGACGTCTATAAGCTTAGAGTACTCCGTTCTCTCGCGACTCCCGGAGATTTATTATGAAACAACTTCGAACCGCTTCAAAAGCACTTAACGTGCAATCTAAAGCGTCTCTACAAATGTGCCTGTAACTTCAAGAATATTTGTCGGTTTGACATGAAATTTTCTATGCATATACATAAAAGTATGTGCATTTTGAAGATGTAAGAAAAAACAAATTTTTCCCCTGAAAATCCTCTCATTTGACCCCTAAAGTAGAGGGTCAGGTTGACAAATATACAAGACCTTTTTTTGAATCGTTTTTTCGATAATTAACTTCAATTGAAGGACATCTAACTGCAGATATAGTAAATTGTTTGATGCCCTACATAATTAACGAATAAAAAAACAATCACTGTTCGAATATCGATTTATTTAAAATAAATCTTATCAATAGATTTAAACCAAAAACTCTTATCAGTTTTTTTTTTGTTGTTGTTGTTTTCATTTCATTTTGAACTCATTATCAGTTTAAATAAAACACACTCTATTCAGAACTTTGATTTATTTGTTTTGATTTTCTGTTTTGTAGGTGGAAGTGGGTGATGTTATATTGAAAGTGAATGAGACTGATGTGAATCGATTTACAACAAAAGAAGGTATTTTTTTTCCATCAAATTTCTCTGTTTATTGTTGTTTTTAAATAATCAAATCTAATTAAAAATTTTTACGAATTTAGAGCACTAATTTAATTATTTATCACACAGCATTTAGCTAAAAATCAAAACAAATCCACCACGAAAATTGCTTAAATTTTTGTTGTTTTTTTTTCCAATTCAACAATTAACGCTAAAAATTTTGCTTTTCAGTTTTAAAATGCCTACGATTATCATCAGATCCAGTAACTTTAAAAATAAAACGTGGTAAGAGTTACTTTATTAATCCACATTTCTGCTTCATTTTAATTATATTCGTATCTATTTTTATTTTATTATTAATAATAATAATAATAATAATGTTAATAATATCTTGTTTTCTTTTCAAGATCCAAAAATAAAAGCAACAGTCCGTAAACATCTACTCTCTACTACTGGTAATAGTGATAGTGGCGAGAATTGTGGTAGTCGTACAACAATCGAACAACCATTGATCAATTCTAGTGGTAGTAACAATAAGAATAATCGACCAGAACCTGGTGTACACCATTACCAACATTATCAACAACAACAACATGCCCGTACCAATGGTAGTTGTCCAGAAGAAGAACCATTATTATCCAAATATAATGAGAGCAATGAACGATTACAATGGGAACCATTGTCATCATCAAATGAACATAATAAAACAAATCGCCATCAACCAAAATTTGAAGCGTACATGATGACTGGTGAACATATTTTGAATATTTCACGTATCCCACAATCGACCAGTATCTTGCCGAAACAACAAAAAAAGGTAAACTTATCAACTAAATTAATTAAGTTCGTATTTAATTAAATTGTGATTTGATTTTTGGGTTTAGATTGATAGTTTACGGTATCACAATAGTCACACACATCATCTACGCCATCAACCATATCAGCACAGTTCAGTGCCAAATAGTCCGAACGAGATGGATATGGGTTTGAAGGGTAATCGATCTGGTACGAATTCGGCAAATACATCACCAATAAGTGCCAATAAATGGGGCAATGATCATCATTATCCACACCATCATCACCACCACCATCAACAACAGCAACAACAACAACAACAACAAGTCAATAGTACAAATAATTATGTGCGTACATCAAGAAGTGAAGATCAATTACAGGGTGGTGGTCAGAATGATTTAAATTCCGATATAAATACAGTAAATATAGATGTGGATGAAGATATAACAAGTTCTTTGAATACGTTATTGGATACACGACCGGATTCTGGTAATAGTGGTGGTGGTGGTTGTGGTGGTAATAATGCAAGTAATTCAAGTGATAGTGATCGAATCGTATGGACATATAATGCCCCAATCACCGAACAACAACATAAACAATTCACACATACATTATCGAATGGTAGCAGTTCATCGCATAATAGTAATACATCACCAACATCATCATCGACAAGTCCATTATATAGTGGCGGTTCACCAGCATCACCAACATCAGTGTCTTCCTCTGTGATGTCAAGTCAATCGAGTTCAAAACGTTTACAACCGATCATCAATAATAATAATTGTTTACAACAACCACACCACCATCAACAACAACAACAACAACATATTGGAGCTACAAATGGTGATTTTAGTGTATCTGAAGCTATCTCTAATATATCTAGTCCTGATTATCATGATGATGATAGTATGGGTATTAGGGATTGTGTTATGGAGATTAGTGATCATAGTGACAGTGATAGTACATTGTTAGTATCGGAACCAAAACAAAGACATAAAGGGAATCATAATAATCATAATAATAATAGTAATAGTGATGTAGGTGGTGGTGATCATCGGATTGTGATACAAGTTAAAGGACCTGATAAAGATAATTTAATGCGAGATAGAGGGAAATACTGTGATAATAGATATGGATATCAGGTTGTGTTTTTGTTTGATTATTATTTTTATTGATAATTTTAATTTATAACATAAAAATTTATCTATATATAGAGTTCGAATGATACAACAACTTTAGAACAACAAATGTATGATGATGAAGAGACAACAACAACAATAACAAGAGAGAAATCATCATCATCACCACAATCATCAGAGGATGAGAGTGATGTTGAGAGTTTACATAGTTTCCATTATTCACCGAAAGCCGTTGATTTACCATCGGCGATACGTTTAGCTAAACGTTTATATAGTTTGGATGGTTTTAAGAAATCGGATGTGTCTCGACATTTGAGTAAAAAGTAAATGCGGGCGGGGGGTGGAGAAGGGGGGAAAAAACGAACAACTGGTCCACAATTTGATTTCTATCACACCCAAAATTTTCTAGAGATCGTTTCATGTGACTTTAACCCTTCGAAGGCGTGGCTTGTGCCGTAGATGAGAGAGAGGGCGAGAGAGAAAAGAAGTTTGTTGATCATGAAGATAAGAGAGACTTTTATAGGCTCAGAGTGTGCGTTCTCTCTCTCTCTCTCTCTCTCTTCATTTGCCGCTATTCCACCTTTTGATTCTATCTACCCCTTTTTCACTGTCTGTCTCTCTCCCTATCTCTCGTTATCTTATGGTACTGGATTCTATCTGGCTGGTTCTTATCCAATTAGATCCTTTCCTCAATCTCTCCTTCTAAAGCAAATGGTATCTCATTCTGCTAATAAAAGTATTCAGCATACAGTTTTATATATCTTTCGGTACAGTTTAGAAAAGTTGAATTTAGAATACAACGCCGCCGGAAACTTCGGACTTCCTCTCAAGAAGTGGATAAAATGGCTTGTTTTGTCCACTTCTACTGCGTTTGAATGATCTAAGAGCCTAAAAATACAGCCGGGGGGGTACTACAGTACAACTATATCCACCATTTGCTTTCTATCTCACCAGGGAAATTTTCTTTGGCACCACAACTGCAGATCGTTTCATGTAATTTTATCGTTTTGGAGGCGTGGCTTGCGCAGTAGATGAGAGAGAGGCATAGAAAAGGAGGCAGATCATCATGAAGACAAGAGAGACGTCTATAAACTCAGGCTATTCTCTTCTCTCGTCACTCCTGAAGATTTATCAAGAAATGATCTATAGCGCACCAGTGTGTGCTACTTTTCATACCCCCCTCCCCCTCTCTGTCAAGTTCTTCCACTTTTTGATTCTCTTTCATTGTCTCGCTTCATCTCATCTTTTACTCATTACCAATTTCTTAAGTCTCTCTTGCTGTTTCTTTAATTCCCCCTTTCTCTCTCTTTCTTTCTTTTTTCCAATCCTTCTGTCATCATTTTTCTTCTATTCGTTTGCATGCGATATCGCTCACTCATTCCTTTCTCGCATATTTCTGCCTGTCTCTGTCGCTGCCACTCTTTCTTTTATAGTTACTGCTTGCCAGGATCATGATTTTAGCTATTTCGTTATACTTGTGTGCTCCTCTCCTTACCCCTCCCCCCTGACGCTCTTCCACCTTTTGATTCACTTTCATTGTCTCGCTTCATCACCTCTTTTAATTTTGTTTCTCTCTCTCTCTATGCCTTTTTCCCCCATCCTTCTGTCATCATTTTTCTGTTATTCATTTCCATGCGATCTCGCTCACTCTCTCCTGGTGTCTTTCTGTCTGTCGCTGCTCATCTTTATTTTATAGTTCCTGTTTCGCCCTGTCTCTGGCCTCTTCTTTCTTCTCACCCAACTCAAAAATTGTTACATCCAAAGGAGGATCATGATTTTAGCTATTTCGTTATGATTATATGCTTCTCTCCTTCCCCCCCCCCTCTCTCTCTCTCTCTCTCTGACGCTCTTCCACCATTTGATTCACTTTCATTGTCTCGCTTCATCACCTCTTTTACTCATGGCGGTTTCTCTAATCCTGTTTCTCTCTCTCTCTATGCCTTTTTCCCCCATCCTTCTGTCATCATTTTTCTTCTATTCATTTCCATGCGATCTCGCTCACTCTCTCCCGGTATCTTTCTGTCTGTCCCTGTCGCTGCTTATTTGTATTTTATAGTTCCTGCTGCGTCCTGATTTTCGCCTCTTCTTTATTCTCACCCAATTCAAAAATCGTTATAATATCCAAAGCAGAATCATGATTTTGGCTCTTTCATTAAACTGAAGAGAAACGTTCAAATCCGCTTATTTTGTCTACTTTTTGTAACAAAACACTTCTAAACGCTTTCATTGATATGATGATGTGTGATAAAAATCTCATGACCAGTTATTAATTAACACTAAATTCGTAATTAATATTGTTTTGTTTTTGTAGTAATGATTTTAGTAGGGCAGTTGCTGAAGAATATCTGAAATATTTCGAATTTGAAAATGATACACTCGACATCGCATTACGAAAATTTCTAAAACAATTCTCATTAACTGGTGAAACACAGGAACGTGAACGTGTCTTAGTACATTTCTCTAAACGTTATTTAGATTGTAATCCTGGTACATTTAATTCACAAGATGCCGTACATACATTAACTTGTGCCATTATGTTATTAAATACTGATCTACATGGACAGAATGTTAATCGTAAAATGACCTGTAATGAATTCATTGAGAATTTGGCTGGTTTAAATGAATGCGAAAATTTCCCAAGGGATGTATTGAAACAATTGTATCATGCAATTAAGAATTATCCATTAGAATGGGCTTTGTATGTTTGTTTATTTAATATAATAATCGATTTATTAATAAATATTAATTGTAGAGATGAAGAGAATGAGGAGAATAACGCACAGATGCAAATGAAAAATACGGATCAATTAAATATAGGTAATCCGTTTCTTGATGTTCCTATTTCAACAAATGCTATCGAATATAAAAAGGGTTATGTAATGAGGAAATGTTGTTATGAAGCGAACGCTAAGAGAAGTGAGTATTACATTATTCAATCAAAATAATAATAACAATAACAATAATAATAATAATAATAATAATAATAATAATCAGGATATTACTAACAATTACTAATACACTTCAACATTTTACTATTTAGTAGGATTATAGTGGTAGTTATTTAATTTATTTTATAATTATTTCTATGAATTATAAAATTATTTAACAAAAAAAACTGCATAGCATGTTGCAATACAAAATAGCTGTTTCGAAGGCCTTTGCTGCATTTTTCTAGCACCATTTCACAAACGCAGTTGGAAGATGTTCTATTGTACATTAAGGGATTTGGTATTATATCTACATAAGGATGAGAATGGTTTCCGTAAAAATCAAATTAGCGATAATGTACATAATGCAATACGTATCCATCATGCATTAGCAACTAAAGCCAATGATTATACAAAGAAACAATATGTGTTTCGTTTACAAACCGCCGATCAAGCTGAATATCTATTCCAAACAAGGTAAATAAATTATTAATCGGTATCAATTTTTTTTTGTTCTTTGATTTTAATAATCAGATTTGTGTTGGTAGTGATTCGAAAGAACTACAATCGTGGATTGATACAATCAATTTTGTTTGTGCAAGTTTCTCAGCACCACCATTAGAAGCTGCAGTTGGTTCACAAAAGAAATTCCAAAGACCTTTATTGCCTTGTAGTCATACAAAATTAAATTTGGTAATTGTTTATTTAAAAAAGAAAAATGTTTGTAAATTGATTGATTGTTGTTTGATGTAGAGAGAACAATTAAGAGATCATGAGGAGAGAGTAATGAGACTGGAAGCTGAATTGGAGGAGCATCGAAAATCACCCCCAGAGAAAGGTTCTAAATCGTTAATTATACAGAATTATAAAGAGAAAGAAGCTTATTTAAATTATGAGGTACTCTCTATTATTAATTAAGAGCAGTAAGGTTTTCTATTTTTTTTTAAAATAAGCGGTGGAAATTCTTGTATTTCTCTATCAAGTTGCTTGGTCCTGTCAAAAATATCTAATATTTCGATTGAATTCTGGATTCTCTGTCAAATTGATCGTCATTTGTTTTTTTTTCTGTAATAATGCGTTTTACAGTATCATATTTATAAGAATAATGAAGTTTTGAGGAATTTTCCGCAAATACGGTGTTGATTTTCGTTAATTTTCATTATATTTTTATATAAATTTGCATTTTTTCCGGGAAATTTGTAAACTATAAATTGAATCAAGTTGTTTGGTATTTCTGTCTGATTGATTGTCATTTGTTTATCAACAAATCCATAACCTCAACAAATTTAAAGGTAATTATTTAACAAATTACGAATTTTATGAAATTTTTTTATTAAAACTCTTATTGCTTTGAAAATTGAAACACTACGATTGTATTTTTTTTTTATTTTCATAAATTATAATCGGTAGAAATTTTGAATCAAGTCGTTTGGTGGTTGTTATAGAAAATCAAAAATTTGAACAATTTCGTTGTAAATGCAGAATTATTCGAAAGAATTTTAATTACATTCGAATTTTTTGCTGGAAAGTTGCAAAAAAATGCATTTTTGATTGTTGGAAAACAAATGAAAACTGCAATGATAGTCTTTTGTTTCTGTTTGATCCTCATTTGTTTCTCGATTGATATTAAGTGATGAGAAATATTTAGGAAAATTGGATCATTTCAGGAAAGGGCAGCAAAATGCTTATAATTGATCAATTCATAATTAAAAAAAGACATTTCCTGAAAATCAGCTTTCAAACACAAAGGGCTATGCATAATTCAACAAAAAAAAAATCTGCTTTTAGGTATTTATTTTTTTATTATTTTATTTTATAGTCAATATTTTTCAATGAAATTTTTTGATAAGAACTATCACTAAGTCACTGAAATTTTTTTTCTAACAATCCCTAAATATTAGTGCTGTACAATTTAACCGGTTAGGCCGGTTAAAAAAGTAGCTAGTCAATAGCTGGCTAGCCGTCAGCTTAACGTAATGAGTTAGCTAAGTTAATTAGCTGGCTAGCCGGTCAGCTTAACCGGTCAATTGAGTTAGCTAAGTTAATTAGCTAATGGTTAACCGGCTAAACGGCTATTTTTTTTAAGCTGTTTAACAATTTCTTTTTCACCGGCAGGTTAAAAAAGTTACATTTATTTTTATTTATATTATAAAAAGATATCTCTATTTTGATAAAGAAAAATTAATAAATTTGCATTTTCGGGAAGTAAGCAGTTCCGCTTAGAATTTATAATATTTCCGGTTGTGGAAAAAACCCTTTCAGATGGTGTACTTGATGCTGGAACAGCTAAAAATCTTCTTGCCAGTCTAGCTAGATGAGGAAACTTATAGCGTTTAGAATAGAGATTATGGCCAACGAAAATTTTGAGGGGACATTAGTAGTTGCTAATAAGAACAAAAGAGAGAAGAACTTGGATTATCTTTTCAATTGTGACGTTGCTTTATCTCAAAGTTTTGAGAGAATTGCAAGCTTTGAAAGCGATAATCCAAATTATCAGAGTGAAGTACATGAAAGAGAAATCAATAGTTTCAAAATGGAGACAAATACTTCTATTGATGATAATCCCCTTCATTGGTGGCATTCTAAACGCCATAAGTTTCCTCATCTGGCTAGACTGGCAAGACGATTTTTAGTTGTTCCAGCATCAAGTACACCATCTGAAAGGGTTTTTTCCACAACCGGAAATATTATAAGTTCTAAGCGGAACTGCTTACTTCCCGAAAATCAAAATCGAGATATAACTGAAAAAAAAATCTTTAATTAATTTAAAAACCCTTTTTATAAATAAAAATAAATGTAAAATATTAATTAATATAATAAATTATTCTATTGTTATTTTTTTGTTCATAAATGTTACTTTTTTTAACCTGCCGGTGAAAAAGAAATTGTTAAACAGCTTAAAAAAAATAGCCGTTTATCCGGTTAACCATTAGCTAATTAACTTAGCTAACTCAATTAACCGGTTAAGTTGACCGGCTAGCCAGCTAATTAACTTAGCTAACTTTTTTAACCGGCCTAACCGGCTAAATTGTATAGCACTACTAAATATGTTCCTGTCGGGAGTTACTCATCAAATTTTTGCAAAAAACACGTTTTTAATTATGAATCGATCAACCATAAGGATTTTCAGAACTCTCTGAGGGCAGATTTCACATTTTCTGTTTTCTTTTTTGCAATTTTTACTACAATTTTGGATACTTTTTCAGTTTTTGTAATGGCAAAAGAATAAAATAGAAATTGAATCAAGTTACTTATGGCACTCACCGTTCCAAAAGTTCCTAGATTCTAACCTGTCGAAAATGATTGCCCTATTTAACGCCCTTAGGGAGTGAATGTTCAAAAATCCTTTTTTAGCGCCCATCTGTGCCAAATTTCAAGTGTCAACATTCACTCGTTGAGCGTGTACGTTGCATTTTTATAGATGCTGGGAGAGTTTTTTTATACCCATGTTATACCAGCTGGCCACCAGGTCCATGAGGAAGTGACAAATTTGAATAGCACCCAGTGATCACCAGCTTAAGTGGGCGACGTGAAGGATCCGATGCCATGCTCCTTCCTGAACCTGGTGGCGAGCCAATAAGACAAACAAAAACGATATGAACTTTATAGAAAATAAACTCCTCGTATTTTTTTATGAAATAGAAGACCTTACTTTTGGGATTACCCTCGTAATCTAAATTAATTGAATAAAATTTTTTTTAGGTGAAACGTTATCGAACTTATGCATACATGTTACGTTCAAGAATGTCACAATATCCAGAATTGGGTATTAGTTTAGTTGAGAATAGTATTGGTGAAGTGGATGAAGCAGCTAGTAGTAGTTGTAATTTACAATTAGAAAGTGGTTTATCATCATCATTATTATTGGATAATAATAGTAGTGGTAATAATAGTCAAATTGGTGGTAATTTAATACCACCACCAATACCAGACAGACCATCACCATCAACAAATAGGTATAGTTATAGACAGGCAATTTATAATCGAAATCTATTAAATGGTGATGCTGATATAGGCTGACGAGTTATGGGGGTGTTCTCGGCATGTGTGCTTTGACAAGTCTATCAGTATTGTTTTTTATTTTAAATTTTTTTTTATTCGGTTTTAAATTATTTATAATTTTTAATTAATGTTGTTTTGTATACAGTTTATCTATAATTTATTTATATTATTATTATTATTTTGGGGACCACTAATAATTAACATAATTATGTGCCTTTACCAATTTTACCAAACCCCTCGTAGCTTTTTAATAACAACCAAAATAGACTTTTAAAAAAAATTGGTAAATGCTATATGTTGTTGTATACAATAGCAATGTGGTGTTGGTTTTTCCTATAATAGCTTCCAATTCTGTCAATTTGCCCTTTTTTTTGTGGTCTCAGCTTATTTTGTACAGAAAAAAAATCTCCCAATTTATTTTTATTTTCATCTGTTTATTATTGCTGTTTGCTGATTTGAATGGTAGAATTCGTGATTAATTCGATGTATGCTTCAATGCATCGCATCACTCACGGACTTGACCGTTACGGATATTGGTGGTGATTGTGGGTAATTTGAGAGCACCTCTCACTTCTCTCTATTAATTAATTAATCGACATGTGTACAAAAAAATATAGGAATCAAAAAAAAACAAAAACAAAACGAATGCACCTGGCTTCTATTTGCCAAACAAAAACCGAGCATTTTTTTCAAACGTAATTCTTCCAAAAGAATAATAGAAACGAACAAAAAATATATCTTAATTAGCTCGTATCTTATTAGTGGATTAGCACACGAAATTTTAGCCTATTTCAGAAAGTATTAACAATTATTCTAATGGATTATTTATTGTTTTGACAATAAGGGCATTTTTGTATTGATTTTTGGATAATTGTTGCCCCGATTCTTGCTGAAGATTTGTTTAAACGATAGCTTGCCCAAGTGCCATAATTATTATTATTATTATCAATTAGCTTGAAAATTATTTTAAAAAACAGGCTGCAATTCAGTCGTTTGATTTCTTGATTTGAGGGGTTGTGTTAATACAAAAAAAAAAATCTAGAGTTAGGGGCTGTGAAAATTTTGAAATTAACCATAAAAACAATTGGGGATGGTGTCGTTAATATCCTTGTAGGTTTTAAGATGTGTTAATTGTATTTGATCCTGATGTTATTGGATAATTTTTGGTTTTTTTCTTTCTTTTTAATTTGAGAGGGAATTCTAGTTATGAAATATTTAAAAATTGAATATTAATTAAATTAAGAAACAAATAAAAGTAAATACAACAAAAATAGTTATTTAAATTTATATCGTTTTTCTAGGTGTTGTAGTTTTTCTGTGCACATTACTTACTACCCCAAACGACAAATAACATCCTAAGGTTTGTTGTTGTTTTTTACACATACACACAAAAGCAAAACGGTTTCAAATTCTAACAATTTTTGGTTTATAACACAAATTCACCCACACGATTTTAATCGTTCCTCGACCAATTGGAGTCTACACAAACGTTCAACTAATTGCTAACTAAAAACGATTTATGCTTGCGCTTTGGCTTGTACCTCGCTTTTCATCCTCGTACCTTTGTATAGAAATGCATGTTAGGATTTTTTTATAACTAATTTTGTTTTTTTGTGTTCTATTTCTGATTTTGTTGCATGTTTAGGAGAAGTCCAGAATGAGTTAATTTTGATTTGTGCAACTGTTGGAGAGACATTTCGGGTGCAATAGAAGATTATCCAATTATATTTTATATAAAAAAACCATGATGGGGGATTGTATTGTGGACATTTAATCAAGTTTATTGCTTTTTCCTGTATAGTTTCTATCAAGACAAGAAATACGCATTTTTATTTATTGATTATTTTTTGAATGTAATTTTTATATATTTGGATTATTTTTTATATATACATACTATATATATAGATATACAAAATATTCATCTTGCTGTATTTGTATTAAAGACAATTTTGAGAACAATTATTGCAAATTTTCAATATATAAATTAATATATTTTTGTCGACAATTTGCATGAGTCATACATAAATAATTATTATTATATAATAATTGTAGTTTGATATTTTAACAAAACAATTCTTATGCAATGAACAGTAAGTAAACAAGAAAATAAATGGAAAACGTTGTTGAATTGATTGATGCAAGTTTCTTCATTTTTTGCTCTATTGCTACTTAAGCTCGAAATTTACGTTCTTCCCTTAATCCTGCATGGTTAATTGAAATCCAGCCCTCCACCAATCGTAGTAGACGCAAAGCGTTAAGCAGCGGCTTAAGCAGACACTCAAAGCCAGATGATCCGGGCGGCGAGTGGCGCTACATTTAATCGTTTTAAAACGACTATCAAATTTAACATAAAATCGAATTATTATCAACTCTGTTGATAATTTTATCAAAAAATTCATGGATAATATTCAATAATGATGCGAAAAGTGTGGAAAATTTGTGTTTTCGTTTGTCCGGCGGGCTACATTTAGCGACTTTTTATAGCTGTCATTTTTAAATTTCTAACCTCAATTTTTCGCTGTGATAACTGTTTTTATTATTTTTCATTTTAATTAATTTTTTTGAATGAAACTAGTGATTTTTATCGAAGAAACAATCAATTCAGTGATAATATTGTGATAAAATTATGAATTTTAACATTTTTAACGATACACTAGATAATTGCACGTTTGCAGAATTACACAATGATTTTTACAATAAAACTACCACGAATAGTACGAAATTATCAAATGAACCACCCGAAATGGTACTACAATCACAAATAATCAATTCAACGACAAAACCGAGCAACAATGAGATATCGTTCGACGATTCAATCTTCTTCAGTACATGCGATTTAATCAAAGACGACACAATCAATCCAAGCAAATTGAGTACAAATGAATCGTTTAAATTCAACAGTTTCCAATCGAATTCAACACCACTATCGAAATCTATCAATAATTCCGCAAATCAATCGGTAACCGATGCGGAATTGTTGCTATCGAATTGGGGCTTACCATCGACGATTTTAGATCAATACAAATCGAAGAATATCACGAAAATGTTCCCGTGGCAAGTGGAATGTTTAAAAGCACCGAACGTATTGAACGCCCACCGAAATCTGATCTATTCCGCACCGACATCGGCCGGTAAAACACTGGTGGCTGAATTGATAATAATCAAAACGATTCTCGAACGACACAAGAAAGTCTTATTTATTCTACCGTTCGTATCGGTTGTGCGTGAGAAAATGTTCTATTTTCAAGAGATCTTCAATCAGTGCGGCGTCCGTGTGGACGGTTTCATGGGCTCCTATCACCCGCCTGGTGGTTTCAGTGCGGTCCAAATAGCGATTTGTACGATAGAAAAAGCGAATAGTCTCATCAATAAATTGTTGCAAGACTCGCATTTGGAGGAGATCGGTGCAATTGTGATCGATGAAATTCATTTGTTGGGCGATCCAAGTCGTGGATATCTTTTAGAATTGTTATTAACGAAACTGTTGTATATTTGCAAGAAGAATCGCGATCTGCAAATACAGATTGTCGGAATGTCTGCAACTCTACCGAATTTAGAGTTGTTAGCGAAATGGTTGGATGCTGAATTATTTGTAACCGATTTCCGTCCAATACCGCTCTACGAACAGATCCAAATCAACAACGAACTCTTCAATAACGAATTCGAGTTGTTGCGTCGCATCGAAACCGATTTCGATACGGACACCGATAATATCTTGCAATTGTGTTTGGAAACCATCAAAGAATCGTGTTCGGTGTTGATATTTTGCCCGACAAAGAACTGGTGCGAGAATCTGGCACAGCAGATAGCTGTCGCCTTCTGGAAATTAGGCACCAATACGACCAGCGAAACAAGCCAATTGATACGGCAACAATTAAAAACCGACCGAATCACCCAAATCTTGGAACAATTAAAGTATTGTCCGGTCGGTTTGGATGACATCCTCAAACGCACCATATCGTTCGCTGTTGCCTTCCATCATGCCGGGCTAACGATGGACGAACGCGACATCATCGAAATGGGTTTCCGGAACGGCGCCATCCGTGTATTGGTAGCCACATCAACACTATCATCCGGTGTGAATTTACCAGCGAAACGTGTCATTATTCGTACACCGGTTTTTCATGGTAAACCGATCGATTCGTTGGTGTACCGACAGATGATCGGTCGTGCTGGTCGGATGGGTCGCGATACATCCGGTGAGAGTATCCTGATTTGTCAGAGGAACGAGGCGAGTATCGCTCGCGATCTGGTATCAACACAATTGCCAGCTATTGAGAGTTGTTTGGATGGCGATAATGGTCGTTTGAAACGGGCGATTCTAGAGATTATCGCGAGTGGTGTAGCTGAAACGCCAGCAGATGTTGAATTGTTTACGAATTGTACGCTATTAGCGCAAAGTTTGAATAACAATCACGACAATCCGATTGAGGAAACGTTACAATTTCTAATAAATAACGAATTTATTCGTTTACAACAACATAATTATGTAGCGACGAATCTGGGTAAAGCGTGTCTGTCAGCATCGATACCACCCGAAGACGGTTTAGCGTTGCTGGCCGAATTGGAGAAGGCGCGTCAATGTTTCGTGCTCGATACCGAATTACATTTGATCTATCTGGTGACGCCGTACACGGCCTGTCAACAATGGACGAGTATCGATTGGATGTTCTATTTGAATTTATGGGAACGTTTACCGTTAAATATGAAACGTGTCGGTGAATTGATCGGTATCAAAGAATCGTACATTGTGAATGCGACACGTTGTAAATTACAAACAAACACACCGAAATTGTATCATAAATATCTGATACATAAACGTTTCTTTATCGCTCTAGCTTTACAGGATTTAGTTAATGAGACACCATTGAATATGGTTTGTAATAAATTCGGTTGTAATCGTGGCATGTTGCAATCCTTACAACAAACAGCGGCCACATTCGCCGGAATGGTGACAACGTTCAGTCACCAATTGGGTTGGTTGAATGTTGAATTGTTGATTGCACAATTCCAACAACGTTTACAATTCGGTGTAAGTCGTGATTTATTGGATTTAATGCGATTATCGCTTCTAAACAATAAAACCGCCCGTATCCTCTACAATAATGGCATCGAAACATTAATACAATTAGCCAATTGTGATGTGGCAACCATTGAGAATATCCTATACAAAAATATACCGTTCGAAAGTAACAAATTACGTGAAGGCGAAACCGAATATCAACACAAACACCGGAATAAATTCAAAAATATTTGGATTATCGGTCGAGACGGTTTGACTGAACAACAAGCCGCTGAGATCATCCTGAAATATGCCCGACAACATCTAGAAATCGAGCTTGGTTTAAAGGAGGCGAAATGGGAGAAATCCCTCCAATCGATCAGTACAGATGAGATCAGTTCCGATTGTAGTCTATTCGAGACTTCAATTAATCGTACACCGAATAATTCCAACGATTTGATACAAGCATCACAAGAAGAGGATTCGGTAATGTTTGAAGCCAATCTGAAATTAACGCTATCATCACGGAAACGTTACCGTAACGATGATAACATGTCGAGTCCGTGTAAACGATCAAAACATCATCAAATCAGACAACAGTTGGATTTCGAGAAAGTTGAACGATTCGAAATTGTCGATCTTTGTAGACATCCACAATTATTGGAGGTTTTCCAACAGGAAGTCATGGAACAATCTGTAATCTCTTTAGCGTTGGCGTGTTGTAAAGTCGACGATAATCGATCGATTATCGGTGTTAATTCGAAGAAAAACCGAGTCGCTGCGAAATTTACGTATAAATCGTGGAAACTTGACGGTTTCGCTATCAGTTGGCATGATGACACCGTTTATTATTTAGATTTAAATCAACAAGAATCTTGTGTGAATCTACTCGAATTATTGTTGAATAATCGATTGATTGTTCGTATGTTTGATTGTAAAGAACAATTGAAATTGTTACAACAATTAACCGGGATTGATTCGATTAAGGTGAAATGCCACGATCCTAAATTGGGTGATTGGTTGTTAAATCCCGATGGTAGAGAGAAGAATTTCGCCGCTATGGTTGTAACCTATTCGCCGAATTATACGAAATTACTACAATTATGTGGTGCAACGCAAGGATTGCACAATGCTAGTTTGAATTGTCAGAATCGGGAAGAAGCTCGACTGCGTGCCTGTACAGAAGCTTTAATTACATTCCAGTTAGTCGCAGGAGTTCAGCAGCATCTGGCGAGGGAAAATCCGAAATTTGTGGAAACTTTCGGTGAGTTGCCAGGCAGGTTTTTATGGGCGCAGAGCCGTAGCAAAAAAAATAAATGTGCGTTAGAAGTGAAACTTCTTAGATTAGAGATGAATTTCATTTTTTTCTGACGTTGCCTGAAGGCTCGATTTTTTTCTGCATTTCATTTATCTCAAAACAATCATCGCGGTAGGCCAGGAAATTTTAATTTTCTTCCAGAGGGCGCTGTACATCGATCAATGATACCAACTTTAAACCCTAGTGTTTATTTTACACAGTTGACAGAACTGAGAGTATTCTAAAGAGAGGCGTAACTACTCCCTCATAAAATTGATTCCAAATACACGTTTTGTGTTATTTTTCCTCTTCTGTTCAATAGAGTCTTATGATTAAAGTGAGAGAACACAATCCGCATGATTGGGTCACAAGTGAGATACATTTAAAAGCAAACCAGTGGTTCTTAAACGCATTTCTTTTTTGGAACTTATTAGAAATCTCGTATTACAGAAGATTTCAAACAGTTTTGTAATAAGTAACAATTTAAAATTTTCTAAATACTTTACAATAAAATTATTTTTTACACTGTGATTTTTTGACAAATGTTTACTTTCATTGTTTGGGACCTCTGGCATGGACTGTAACTATTTTGCAAAGGGTGTAACAACTGGTAAAGTTGACCATCTCACCATCTCAACATTGTAATGTGAAAAAAAGAGAAAGAAACCAGAGGTGTTGGACGAAATGAGTAGAAAAGAATCGGCAATAGTTTTATGACTTTGTACTATTTTAAAAAAAATTCTAGTATAGAAGCGACGCCATGGCAACGCCCCCACTCTTCCCTCTCAGCTGTCTGTTAGTGGGGAAGGGTTTCCCCTCACGCGTCTCACATTTTCGTTACGCTTCCGAAAAAAATTACTAGAGTTGTCACAATTTGAGAAGAACACACCAATAAAGTTACGCAGAATGTGAAAATAGGTGCAGACGAGACTGCTTTCGAATTTAAGGGGAGGAAAGTCTAGACAGTGGCGTCCATTATTCTGTTTTGTGACTTCCATCTGAAGTGTTCGTTTAGTTTGTGTTTTTCCTGCATTTGGGGTCTGCGTTTCTTCTCCAAGAGAAAGCAGACCGTAGAGCCAAAAAAATATTATAGTCCCCAAAGACGAATAATGCCCCTCCCCCTCCATTACGGACTGAAAATGATACGCCACTGTTAAAATTCCACGGACAGATTTGTATGACTCAACATGTTCTTCTCAAACTGTGACAACTCTACCTACCGCGCCTAAAGAAGTTTCACTTCAACAAGGCCGTCAAGATACAAAGTTTATATCAAAAGAGCTGCAGCCCAAGAGGCGATTGTTCGATCTAAACTAACTAAGACTTTCCATGGAAGCCTCTTCAGTTTGAGTAACTCCTTTATTATTACTCAATTCTCCTTTTGCTATCTGTTTTCAGATACTGAAATGGCCTGTCTGAAAATCATAACGAAAAT
This sequence comes from Epicauta chinensis, assembly GCA_021725515.1. Lineage (NCBI taxonomy): Eukaryota > Metazoa > Arthropoda > Insecta > Coleoptera > Meloidae > Epicauta > Epicauta chinensis. Next base: position 183,327 of record JAEDXX010000030.1, read on the forward strand.
GGAACTAATTGGTATCGAAACCGATGCGGAAACCTTCCAAAATATCATCACAACCCTCCAGCATCAATGCACTGCAATTGAGCGAAAAGCGTACAATTTAACCGGCCGCCGTTTCAATCTTGCATCACCCAAAGAGATCCGTAAACTGTTGGGTGGCACGAAGAAACAAATCTTGGAAAAATCCAATCATCCATTGGCGAAATTAATTTTAAATTGGCGTAAATTGCATTGTATTCGAACGAAAACAATTCAACCACTCTTAAGAAATGTCGACAATCATCGGATTCATGGTAATTGTATTTTCCATACGGCAACCGGACGGATTTCGATGCACGAACCCAATCTACAAAATATCGCAAAAACGTTCCAAATTGATGATGATATAGAAATAAATTGTCGACGTATTTTTAAATCGGCAAAAAATTGGACTTTCCTATCGGCTGATTATTGTCAACTAGAATTACGTGTATTGACGCATTTGTCTCGAGATGAAAAATTGTGCCGCATCATGCGACAAGATGGTGATATCTTTAGTAAAATTGCATCGAAATGGAATTGTTTGGATGTTGAACAAATCGATGATAATTTGCGTCAACGTACCAAACAATTGTGTTATGCTATGATCTACGGTATGAGTACGAAAACATTATCTGAACAATTGAATGTTGACGAGAGTGAAGCTATACGATTTCTAACCACTTTCCAACAATCATATCCCGGCGTACAGCATTATATACGGCAAACAATCGAGAATTGTCGCAATCATGGTTATATCGAAACGATAAATGATCGTCGCCGGTATTTACCGAATATCAATAATGAAGATGTATTGTTGCGACAACAAGCTGAACGGCAAGCGATCAATACAACAATCCAAGGATCTGCGGCCGATTTAGTTAAACGAACAATGATCAAATTAGATGAGGAATTCGAGAAGATCGACCACCAATATCGTCCGAAATTAATTCTACATTTACACGATGAATTATTGTATGAAGTATTCGAAAGTCAATTGGAGACAATTGCACGAATCTTAAAGGCAACAATGGAAAATTCTGTGAATCTGTCAATCCCGTTTCCTGTTAAATTAAAATCTGGATTTACATGGGGTGAACTTGTTGAGTACAAATTGTGAATGCTCTATTATTTAACAACAAAAAATGTCTTAAAAGTGGTTGATTTTAGAGAGCTTTAAAAGACAGGTTTTTAATTTATTTATTGTCGATTTTATGTAATTTTCAATTATTTTTATCAAAGACTGATTAAATCAGGCAAATTATGTAATGTTTTTGTTACTCGTTCGGTTTTTACGTAATAATCTTCAAGACTTTTAAAGTTACCTAATTGTAAGATAAGCGGATTTGTTCGATCGTGTTTCGTTATCGTTTAAGACACGTCGAATATTAAAGGTAAGTGTTAGATTTTTTTTATTTTAGAGAATCAGCCCTTTGCCCTATCAAGTCGTGTTGTAGGGCAAAAGGTTGAGAATTTAGCCGTCTTTTGGAATGGTTACGTAGCTTTATTTTAGACTTGTTAGGGCCAATTCTCGTCTCAAAATCCGCCCTTTTTAGAATAATACATGGTATTCGATTTAGGAACAAATTTTATTGTAATGCCCTCCAAAAGAGTCAAAAGTTGGGGGCTCGTAATATTTGAAACCAGAAAATGGCGTCTCGCTACCTTTCTCTGTCTCTCCCTGTGTGTATCTTTGCCGCTCTGCCTCCCTCTGTGTGTTTCTTTGCATTTCAACCTCTTTCTGTGTCTCTGTCTGCCTTTATCTACATGTGTCTCTCTCTGCATCTCTCTGTATGTTTCCCTGCCTCTCATTGTGTGTTTTTCTTTCTGTTTGTGTCTCTGCCTCTATTTGTGTATCTTTCTCTGCCTCTATTTGTGTATCTTTCTCTGCCTCTATTTGTCTATCTCTCTCAGCCTCTATTTGTGTATCTCTCTCTGCCTCTATTTGTGTATCTCTCTCTCTGCTTCTCTTTGAGTGTTTCTCTGCTTCCCTTTGTGTGTTTCTCTGCATCTCTGCCTCTATTTGTGTATCTCTCTCTGCCTCTAGTTGTGTATCTCTCTCTCTGCCTCTAGTTGTGTATCTCTCTCTGCCTCTATTTGTGTATCTCTCTCTGCCTCTATTTGTGTATCTCTCTCTGCCTCTATTTGTGTATCTCTCCTCTCTGCCTCTATTTGTGTATCTCTCTGTTTCTATTTGTGTATCTCTCTCTCTCTGCTTCCCTTTGTGTGTTTCTCTGCATCTCTGCCTCTATTTGTGTATCTCTCTGCCTCTATTTGTGTATCTCTCTGCCTCTATTTGTGTATCTCTCTGCCTCTATTTGTGTATCTCTCTGCCTCTATTTGTGTATCTCTCTCTGCCTCTATTTGTGTATCTCTCTCTCTGCTTCCCTTTGTGTGTTTCTCTGCATCTCTGCCTCTATTTGTGTATCTCTCTCTGCCTCTATTTGTGTATCTCTCTCTGCCTCTATTTGTGTATCTCTCTCTGCTTCACTTTGAGTGTTTCTCTGCTTCCTTTTGTGAGTTTCTCTGCATCTCTGCCTCTATTTGTGTGTCTCTCTCTGTCTCTATTTGTGTATCTCTCTCTGCCTCTATTTGTGTATCTCTCTCTGCCTCTGTTTGTTTATCTCTCTCTGTTTCTATTTGTGTATCTCTCTCCGTCTCTATTTGTGTATCCCTCTCTGTCTCTATTCGTGTATCTCTCTCTCTGCTTCCCTTTGTGTCTTTCTCTGCATCTCTGCCTCTATTTGTATATCTCTCTCTGCCTCTATTTGTGTATCTCTCTCTGACTCTATTTTTGTATCTCTCTCTGCCTCTATTTGTGTATCTCTCTCTGACTCTATTTTTGTATCTCTCTCTGCCTCTAATTGTGTATCTCTCTGTTTCTATTTGTGTATCTCTCTCTCTCTATTTGTGTATCTCTCTGCCTCTATTTGTGTATCTCTCTCTGCCTTCATTTGTGTATCTCTCTCTGCCTCTATTTGTGTATCTCTCTCTGCCTCTATTTGTGTATCTCTCTCTCTGCTTCCCTTTGTGTGTTTCTCTGCATCTCTGCCTCTATTTGTGTATCTCTCTGCCTCTATTTGTGTATCTCTCTGCCTCTATTTGTGTATCTCTCTGCCTCTATTTGTGTATCTCTCTGCCTCTATTTGTGTATCTCTCTCTCTGCTTCCCTTTGTGTGTTTCTCTGCATCTCTGCCTCTATTTGTGTATCTCTCTCTGCCTCTATTTGTGTATCTCTCTCTGCCTCTATTTGTCTATCTCTCTCTGCCTCTATTTGTGTATCTCTCTCTGTCTCTATTTGTGTATCTCTCTCTGTCTCTATTCGTGTATCTCTCTCTCTGCTTCCCTTTGGGTGTTTCTTTGCATCTCTGCCTCTATTTTTGTATCTTTCTCTTCCTCTATTTGTGTATCTCTCTCTGCCTCTATTTGTGTATCTCTCTCTGCCTCTATTTGTGTATCTCTCTGCCTCTATTTGTGTATCTCTCTCTGCCTCTATTTGTGTATCTCTCTCTGCCTCTATTTGTGTATCTCTCTCTGCCTCTATTTGTGTATCTCTCTCTGCCTCTATTTGTGTATCTCTCTCTCTGCCTCTATTTGTGTATCTCTCTCTCTGCTTCCCTTTGTGTGTTTCTCTGCATCTCTGCCTCTATTTGTGTATCTCTCTCTGCCTCTATTTGTGTATCTCTCTCTCTGCCTCTGTTTGTTTATCTCTCTCTCTCTGCTTCTCTTTGAGTGTTTCTCTGCTTCCCTTTGTGTGTTTCTCTGCATCTCTGCCTCTATTTTCTCTGCCTCTATTTGTGTATCTCCCTCTGCCTCTAGTCCTGTATCTCTCTCTGCTTCTATCTGTGTGTCTCTCTCTGGTTTTCTTCTAGGTTTTTCTCTACCTCTCTCTTGGTATCTCTGTTTCTTTTTGTGTTTCTTTCTGCCTCTCTTTATGTGTATCTCTCTCTCTATCTGTTTCTCTGCATTTAACTGTATTTATCTTTGCCTTTGCCTCCCTCTGTATGTCTCTCTCTCTCTCCCCCTCTCTCTCTATCTGCCTTTTCCTGTCGCTGTTTGTCAGAATTTTCAGAAAAGTTCCTCAACTTTCGTTATTTGCGAATTTCAAAGTAATGAAATAGGATTAAAAGCGAGCTCTTTCGATTCAATTTTATTGTTTTAATCTGCATTATAAATGAGAATTTTAATCATATTTTAGTCATCGATTTTACACAATTTTCAACTGTTCCATCAACTGACTAAAAACAATAAAATTATATACAAAAAAAAATCACTTAAACTAACATAATACTACAATTAATTCAACACTTCGCCCCCCTTTTGACTACTCAATTCTTCAATATGCGCCTGTACTTCCTTGATCGACGCCTGCAACTCCCCATACCGATTCTGTAACGTTTTCTCACGTTCCATTTGTCGATTAACATCCTCCGTTAATGCCTGTATACGTCTGGGCAAAGCGGCCTGTTCCTGTTCTTGTAGAAATTTAAACGTATTCAATTCGATATTAGCTTGATCGATCTGTTCGTATGCATCCTGTAATTGTTTGATTAGTTCTTGATAGCGTCGATGATAGCCTTCGGTTAAGATCTTCAATTTCTTCTCCATTTTGGCCGCCTTCTTAGCCTCCTTCGCCATATGCGATCGGTTCTGTTCCAATTGTTTCTCGGCTGATTCTAATTTATCTTTAGGACGCGCCACTAGATTCGCACGTGTATATTTATTTAATCTTGGCACGTATAAGACTTGATCCAGACATTTCTCCCAAACGTGTTGGTATTCATCTAGGGTCGGTTCACCAATACCCATACCATCCTTGACGATTCCCATCTCATTCTCTAGCATTTGTTTGGCTACATCCAGTTCATCTTTCTCGAAATTATCGTACGGATGCTCGTCCAGATACACCAATTGTTGTTGGGTGTTTGTGGGTTTTTTACCTTGAATCGGTGGTGGATTCTTTAAATTATCATACACCAACATTGTGACCATTTCACAATTAATTAATTCTTCCGCCTTTTTGATATCATTCAACGAATTAAATTCACCAGGTGGCCGGAGTACGGTCAAATTCACATCTTGTGGTCTAGGCAAATCACGTTGGATCACTTGTGATCGCATCGCCAATTCACGTGCCGCTTTAGCTTTCAATTCTTCCTGATAACGTGCATCGACATCAGCTTGATCTTCTATTAATTGTTCATTTGTATCATCATTTCTCTCATTCGCATCACCATCGTCCTCATGTTCGGGCACAACAATCTCATAATCGTTCTTCGGTGCCGGTAAACTACTCAAACCCATCTTTAATTGTTCTTTGATCGTATTTTGGTAAGTCCGATGCGCCGCCGGTGTATCACCCACATCTAAATTATCTTCTGGATTAATATTCAATTTATCACGAACGGACGGTGTGAAATTTGCATTATTTTGATTGGTTTGATTCGTTTTCGGCGTCATAAATCCAACACTACCCGGTGTAGTACTGCCATCGGCACGTGCCGATCGGAATGGTGTTGCTAGGACTGTATTCGGCGTTGCTACATTAGCCGCCTGTGGCAGTACACCACTGAAATCCGTATTGTGTAACGGTGTATTTAAACCACCTTTCAATGGTGTATCTACATGCGTTAAAGCCATAACATTCTGGGCTTCTTGTAGGATCCGATCAGTTTGTGGTGCTGGTGTTCGCGGTGTCGCAGCCACTTGTGGTTGCATTGTATAATCATTTAATAGCGTATCAGTAGTTTCAACACCACTTTCAGCCGCCACTTCTCTTGCCACTTCACTGGCTTTACCCAATTTAACGACCTGTTGTAATTCCTGATCGGAGATCTGTGGTTGTGGCAGAACTAGTTTCGAACGTTTCTTTGCCGGTTCTTGATTCTGTAACATCGCCTGTGGTATATCGTTCTCTTTGCGTTGTTTCAATTTCTGTTTATCTTTGCGACGTTCACGTTCCTCTTGTTCGCTACGTAATTCACCGTCCAAATGTTGTTGGCGCATCTTATTGAAATCCGGCGCCATTGGATCGACGACTTCATTCGATGTATCATAGAAACCGAGTGCTGGCCGCTTCTCAAACGGCACCTCATCGTTATAATCAACGCCACGTTTCTTTTTACGGCGTGAAGTCACTTCAATGCCGGCCGCACGTAATTCCCGTCGTTTTTGTAACGCAGCCAATCGGCGAGCCTCCTCCAATTGTTTCTCTCTGGCTTTACGTTTCGCTTTTTTACCTTGTGTGTTAGCTAAACGGGCCCGCGCCTCCGACAACATCTCCAATTCATCTTCATCCATATCTTTAGGGTCGGGTCGGGCCGGTTTCGTTTCAGGATTCGGATCGATTTCACCCGGTTTGAGTTTTCTGGGATCATCGACATCTTCACCTTCCTCTTTCTTTTGGGCTTGATCCAACAGATATTCGTAGCGTTCTAAACATTGTGCCGCTGTCCGACCGATGATTGGTGCAATTGTACGCCACTGTGTTGGCATTAATTTGGCTAAATGCAATAATTTCTCGTCTTCTTCACGTGACCATTCCGTTTTCTTTATACTGGGGTCCAACCATTCAAACCAACGCGCTTTACATTGTTTCGCTGATTTACGATGTAGCAACGACGCGATCCGTGACCATTGATTTTTGCCATATTTCATAACAGCAGCTTTTAAGATTTCATCCTGCAAAAACGGAATTGTGTAGTGTTTCCAGTACAATTTGGATTTTATGTATTAAACGTACCTCGGTGTTGCGCCAAACACCGCCTTTTATCATAATACGCGGCATTTTGATGGAGTTTTTCAAACTAATTCACAAATTTTCGTCAATTAAACGTAAATATCCTCAAAATAATATTAAACAACCGCTAAAACATAACCTCACAAAAAGACATCAAGTTAACGTCGGCTGCTAATCACAGGACTGATCCCAACGTTGCCATATCTAACATATTGGCGCTCAAAATCAATTTAAGCGTTAAGGACGTTCCCAAGAAAATCAATTTTCTTACGATTATCTTGAAAATTTGCATAAATACTATTATTAATGTCCTTTATACATAGGAAAAGTTTCAACACCGCTCGTGGTACTAAATTTGTAGATTTTGGCTCTGAAACTTTTCATTTTTAACATAAGAACCCAACATCAAACTATGTTCGAACGGATATTTTACAATATAACAATGGTAATTTTCTTACGATTTTTTCGAAAAACTAAGAATCATTTCTTGAAAATCTGACAAAGATTTTCATGTAAAAAAAGATATATCAAGCGGTATTTGTTTTCTTGTAAAATTCGTTGAAAGTCAGATACTTTCGATCGTTTTCAACTTTCCGCCATAATAGTGGGGACAGAAAAACACGACTTGACAACATTGCACTACGCGGTCAGTTTGAAATACTGTTGACACACTACTGATTTCAACAAATGCGTGCATACAGCTCACCGATATTGAAAGAATATTATCGTATTAAAAAATATTAAACGAAAATCAGTGTAATAAGAAATATCGATAAAATTCTTTGAAGTTTTGAATTTTTTGACAGTGCGGCCATGCGCGGCATGTTGCAAGGTTGCCAGATCGATTTTTCTATTTCTAGACATATTCGAGAAGGCGCTGTTCATCTAGTGTTTTTTATAGTGTACGCATGGTATTTTATAATTTGCTCGAGTGCTCGTTGGGAACGTCCTTAAGTTGAGCGTATTTTGATATATTTTTACAATTTTATATACCCTATACACTGAGAGAACGGACTTTTTTGACAACCTAGTGACCAACTTGATAGAATAAAATTTCCTATATTTAATTCTAAACGCAACTTTTTGTAGCTCTTCTAAGTATTTGGCAGCTTTTTTACGTAACGCATTGAAGAGATTTTCTGTGAGAAATTTTTTTATTCTATTTATTGTATATCGAAGTGGATTTTCCCATTGCCTAAGTGTATTTATAAGTTTGTTTTCACAATTTTCGTATTTTATAAGTAATTTTGAATTTTGCGCCATAGAACTAGGAACTAATCTAGTTACAAAAAAACGTCCATTTTCTCGCTGAATTTACTATATATACAGATTTCTTTATTTATTCAGCTAATTTCACTAGAATTCGCTGAAATAAAAATTTTTCAGTAGTCAATATTTTTAGCAACATTGCGAATGCGTTTTTCCTAGTAATTTTTATTACCTAAGATTGGTACTGTCATGACATGGTAAATTTCTAGTACCAACATTACAAATGTAAATCCCCAGTCTCTGATGATAATCTTATTTTGTATTTTCCACAGAAAAAATCTATTAAAACAGGTTTAAATTAATCAAAAAAATTAGTTACTAATCAACTTAATTAATCCATCAACGTTTCAGAGTTTTTAGCTAAATTTCTAGTGATCTGAAAATTTCTAACCTCAAATATTTGGAAAAATGGCAGAATTTGCATTACGTGTAAAAACAAAGAATGGCCAACAAATACTGAAAAACTTAAACTCAAACAGTACAGTTCTAGATCTGAAACAACAATTATCGAATCTATCCAATATACCAGTTAATTGTCTGCATGTTCTGTCCGGTTTTCCACCGAAAGTCTTCGATATCAGTCGTGAAAATTTAGCGTTAAAAGATAGCGGTTTGTGTTCCGGTGATACGTTGATTTTAGAAGAGAAAGTCGCACCCACTGTGGCAGCGCCACCCGTTCAACAACAGCCACAACACCAGAAACTAGCCGCTCGACCACCTCCAGCGGCTGTTGATAACGACGACGCATTACCGGGTATATTGATGAAGAAAATTGTACCGGCTGATAATTCGTGTTTATTTACTAGTATCAACTTTGTGATAAGTGGTAAATTGGAAGATAGTGCTACTGTGGCGCCGTATATGAGGAAGATTATCGCTGAAACGGTATCGAATGATCGCGAAACATTCTCTGAAGCGATGTTGGGCAAATCGAATCCAGATTATTGTGCATGGATCTTGGACGATAAATCATGGGGTGGTGCAATCGAACTGATGATTCTATCGAATTATTACGGCATCGAAATTGCCGTTGTCGATACAATCAATACGATTATCAATCGTTTCGGTGAGGATCAACATTATCCGCATCGTGTCTTCTTATTATTCGATGGCATCCATTACGATCCTCTCTATTTTGAACCTTATGATGTATGAGAAAATTGCTGTATTTCCGTATTCTTTGATGCGTAATTCAACCAAATTTTAGGGTAGCGAAATACGAACAATCTTCCCCAGTGAAGACGAACGTTATCTGAAAGAGGCCCAACAATTGGCGATTGAAGCGAATTCCAGTCGACAATTCACCGATGTCAACAAGTTCACATTGAAATGTTTAGTGTGTAATATCCATTTAAACGGCCAGGTGCAGGCCAGGGAGCATGCACAAAGTACAGGACACGCGAATTTCGGTGAAGTTTAACGATAACGCAAACGAATATTACCTCAAATTGCCGCAATTTTTTTTTTTTAAACAATCTCGCAACCAAAATTTGTCGAATTTTATAAAATACTATTTATTTGTTGTATTTACGAGGTTAGCATTAATAAAATTATTAATTTGTTAAATCGGGAAATCCTAGAATCCGTTAAGGCCTCCTGGAATTCCTCACGATTATTTTCTGTTTCAGATCAATTAATTTGGGGGGATTTAAGGATACTCTGCGTATCGGTAAGTTTGCTTAACTATTAAAATACGTCTTTACATAATTTTTATTTATAAACTGTTAAAATAGAACAATTTTTTTTTAAAATATGGCTATAGGGAGAATACCGTGCCGATCACCAATGTTAAAAATTTGACAAGCTTTTTAAAAATAAAATTTACACAACGAATTGTCTAAATTTCTGCGTTATCAAATTAAAAACAATTCTAAACAGGCCAGGGACTAAAATACTGTTAGATTAAAACTTTTTAAAATTCCTTTAAAAACTAAATAATAAAGTTTTAACGTTTAAACGGTCATTAATACAATAAAGTGTTAATTACTCATTTTCTTCAACACAACACTTTGTTATAATAATGGCTCCAAATACAAATTGACAAAACTCACACGCATCAGGTAACTGTTAATTTACGTAATTAATTAAAAATCTGTAGTTTTGCCAATAAAACAATATTAAACTATACAAAATAAAACAAAACAAAACATAAACAAAAAGAAAAACAACACAACATATAAGGGAGGACTCCCAAAGGAACCGCCACCGTTGTATCAGAAAACTAGAAAAAATCAGTCGTATTTATGCAAAATCTTTGAATTTTAATACACAATTGACTTATAAAAGAAAAATTTTTAAGTATTAACCATCATACAAAATCATAATCCAGTAAACATTGCCGTAATCTTTAAAATTTTTGAGTTTTGTAAATTTTTTTGTGATTTTTTTATTTAGCAGAAACACCTATTTTTAAATTTTTTTATACTACAGTATTTCAACTGTAATTCCCTAACACTAGTAAAACAAAAAAATAATAATAAGAGAAAACTACCCCCTGCTGTTTTTTTAAAAGGTTTTTTTTTCAAACATTTTAATACCAATATCAAACGCCTAAAAACTACACTTAATTAATAATTTTTTCGTGTGTTGCTTTTTGAACAATTAACCAACAATTATAAAATTTTTAAACAAAGAATGGTAAAAATGTCCATAAATTGTTTGAATAAAATTTACCAATGAACAATTTACCATTCAATTAACACGAATAAAGGCAACTGTTGTAATTTGTTTTTGCAGCCAAACCATTTTTAATTACTATTACAATAACTAATCTAATAATAATCTACCACTAATAATAATAATAATTATAATTATTAAACTTTATGGAAAATAAACGACTTAAATCTATCTAATTATCCCATTTTTGAAGAGAGCTATTATATAGAAAATCAACGAAAACTTGAGGAACAATTACCTGTTGTTTTTTTTTTTTTAGGGTAAATTGATTGCTTTTTTTTTGTTGCATATTATTTGCGATTGTTTGAATTCTTTGAATTCCTCATTAATGGCTTATGATGGCGCATCTCAGCACAATGTTGCCATTGCCAACACGTACGACAATAATAACGGAAACATGTTAAATCACGACAAAAATACGGGCCTTGTTGGACATCACATATAGAACATGGTGAATCATCCAAATATGGATCTACTTGAACCTATTTACAATAAATTCAAACTGTTAATAGCAGAAATTTTGCACAAATCCAATCCACACACTCTAGGAGGTCTCCAATATCCAGGGGCATCTACAAAAAAAAGCAGCCCACCTTGATACCAACGTGGAGTCGCCCTTTACTTTGATGGTCAATTATTAGCTTTTTTCCCCTGTTCATGACGGAGTAGGGTGCCCCAAATCAAGTTTGTTTTTAGCGCTAGTAGGGATGGGCGATATTTATCGGAATTCGACAAAAATATCGATATTTCGAAAAAAAATCTCATTGTTTTTAAATTTTAACACATTTGTAAAATAAAAAATAATTTCTAGACCGCAGAACGTCTTAACAGGCACGTTTTGCAACTTAAGCAAAACCAGCCGAATTCGATCGTTTCTAGAAATCAAACGTACGGAATTTTTCCTGATAACTTCTTTCTTCTAAACATCTCCATTTATAATGCTGATATTGTATAAGCGATTTAATTTATTGTTTTTTTTTAAAGGTAGCATAATCCGACCACCGCGATAGAGCACTAAATGGAGGGGGAGGGGCCCCATAGAGAAGGCTGCATATAATTCTGTCCCGCATCCAAGACCTACTGTGTGGATTGATTTGGACAACATCAAATTGACGATATAGATTACCTTTTTAGTAAATTTTGTAGTTTTGATTTCGATGAAAGCCGCCGAAACCGCCTTCATATAAGAATAATAATTATTGAATGTAACACGACCAGAACCAATCGGATATTTATATTTATCTGTATCAATACCAGTATAGACAACACCATCAAATAAATCATTCATAATTGTTGCTAAACCTTCAGCATTCAACATACCATGTAAACCACCAACAAATACCGTTTTACTGGGATCTAATTTTTGTGCTGTTGATTTTGTATAATTAGCTTCACATAAACGCCACGGTATCACTTCTACTTCTTTTGATTTCATACGTTTCGAACTGACTTGATAATACCAATTGGCTGTATTATCAAAATCGGCTATACATTCTTGTAGAAGATCTTTAACTTGTTTCTCCGATTCAAATATAATATAAACATAACCTTTTGGTTGTGTTGCATGTTTATCTTTACCAGGCCATTGAACATGTATCGGACCGAATGGTTTGAAGGCTTGTATTAAAGCATCTTCGGTTATATCCCATGGTACACCGCCCAGGAAAACTTTACTCGATAGTGTAGTGGTTTTTCTTGTACGTTGCGGTAGAATACCACTCCATGTACAAGTTACCTCATAAGATGCTATAATTTAAAAAAACAACACTAATCAAATTGTTGTATATATTTTTTGACAATCAACGAACCAGTTGGATTCTTTTGGTAGCGAGCAGCACGATCCAATTGGAAATTCTCCGGTAAAACATTCATTAATGGACTCCACTGAAAATCCAAATTAATTTATAAATTTGAAAAAATTACATACTTTATTTACTTGTTGATTAGTATAAGTTGAGACGATAGAAGCCAATGGAGATTGTTGTAGAAGATTCAAGGCTTGTAATGTTTGTATACTGTTCGACTAATTAATTAATTAGATTAGAATTAGAATTTAATTGAGACAGTGAAAAAACTTACTAATAGATCACCTACTGTTGTTGGATTAAAACTAGCCGCTGTTGCTGCTGCTAATGCGGCACCTCCACCATTATTCGTTCCAGACGATTCTGGTGAATTCGAACGTGAACCATTATTACTTGTTACTAATGGCTGATCAATTACTAATGGACTATTACTTCCACATGAGTCACTACTAAAATTATAGAGATTTCCAAATTATTAATTTTTGCCAACAATCAGCGGTTCTCAAACTTGCTGCGATGTTGTACAAATTGGGTAATATCTCCAACTGTGCTTAGATCGGATGCCCGAACTGTATAGACACAACATCTAGCAGGGCGGGGGGTGTATCTGGATTTACAGGGCCTAATTATTTCAATTCATAAAAAAAATGAAGAACGAACAGTCGCGTCCACTTAAATATTTCAAAATTGGATAGAATTACAAGATTTAGCAATAAACGTGCATATAGACGTCTCTCTCATCTTCACGATCATCTCCCTTCGCTCTCTCTCGTCTATAATTAACAAGCCACGCCTTCGGACTGTAGAAGTTGCATGAAACGATCGCTATCAGGGTTGTTCTTTAAATCACGTTTCTAAACAGTGTCAACACGATAATTAACGGATTGGAAGTTTTACAGAAATTATACAAACATTGGTAAATATGTTATGATCAATTTGTTTCTTTACAGCCGCCGAGAGGGTATTGGAAAATGGCACAATACTCGCTTCTTAAGCAGGGATGCATTTAAATTGAGAGGAGCTAATTATTTAGGTTTATCAAAGAAAATTGAAGCCGCATCTACGTAGGTAATAGTTGAAACTGTGCTTAGATGGAATGCCAAAGCTGTATACGGGCGAAATTCAGCAGGGCAGTGGTGAGTATAGACTTACAGGCGTGATTATTTCAATTCATAAAAAAAAAATGAAGAACGAACAGTCGCGTCCACTTAAATATTTCGAAATTAGATGGAATTACAAGATTATAGCAATAAAAGTGCATATAGACATCTCTGTCCTCTTCACGATCATCTCCCTTCGCTCTCTCTCATCTATAATTGACAACAAGCCACGCCTTCGGACTGTAGAAGTTGCATGAAACGATCACTATCAGGGTTTTTCTTTAAATCACGTTTCTAAACAGTGTCAACACGATAATTAACGGATTGGAAGTTTTACAGAAATTTTACAAACATTGGTAAATATGTTATGATCAATTTGTTTCTTTACAGCCGCCGAGAGGGTATTGAAAAATGGTACAATACTCGCTTCTTAAGAATTGTCGAAGCACAACAGTGCAGGGGTGTATTTAGATTGACAGCAGCAAATTATTTCGGTTTATCAAAGAAAATTGAAGCCGCATCTACGTAGGTAATAGTTGAAACCGTGCTTAGATGGAATGCCAAAGCTGTATACGGGCAAAATTTAGCAGGGCAGGGGTGAGTATAGACTTACAGGCCTGATTATTTCGGCTCTTTAAAAAAATTGCAAAAAAGACAGCCTACAACTTAAACCGCGTCCACAAAGGTTATTTAAGTAACTTTTGACTTAATTTTTCATTTTTTATATCATGAAATAATGGTTTTTGGGATTGCTCCATTTCCTGGAGCTCCTCTAAAGAGCCATTTTGGAGTGAACTATCTCGAGACTAAATCACCAGAAATGTAGGAATGGACTGAAGAATTTTGCAAAAATATTGCGTTATAACGAAATGGCGATTTTGGCCTTTAATTGTGTATAAAGTGGAAATTATTAATCGAAAGAAATCCTTCAATCAATCTGGCTGACCTGACTTTATGTACGCAGAAAAGTTGATGGTATTTTCTGGGATTGTGTGCTGGTGCCGCAGGTTGAGAACCGCTCGATATCAGTGTGGGCGTTGATTTACCTTAACGATGAGCTCCTAAAAATTTGCGATGCATAAAAACCGGGTGGTGGTGTGTTACTACCAATTGCTGAGACAGTACGATGGCATTTCTCCTCATAATAACCACTATCGTCAGGTGATAGATTATTCGATGATAACGATGTCCACGATTCAGACGATGAAAACGATGATGAAGGTGACGAAAATTTCGAATCATCTAAATTTAACTGAATACACACCAAAAATAAAGAAAAACGTTTTTAATCAGCATTTTATCGCAGATGTAGAATTTTATCAATAGAACACGACCACTGAACAGGTGTTTTGTCGGATGCTTTTATCGTATTTATAAAAAAATGCAATAAGACTTGAAATATGGTAGGATTTTAATGTGAATCATTTGGGGGGGTAATTCAGCCCCAATATGAACATGTGCCAATATCATTAAAACATCTCAATAAATTGTCTAGAAATTGGGTTAAATTGGCAACAATCCGACTAGACTTTTAATAAATTCACAAATTCCAAGACGCTTGAATGGTATATTATTTTTTGCTCTTTTTTGTGATAATAAAAAAACAAATTGTACAAACCTGTAGATTTGGGGTGGCATCCTCGCATGCTGGTGTATAGAATCCGTTAATTGATGGTATTGGTGAATAGCCACAATCCAAAAGGCCTCTCGGTGAATCCAGTCCAAGTAAATCGATTACCGACATTTTTTCACCTGACATTATTTTTGAAATTAATTTGTTAACAAACAAAACAAAAAAAAAACGACGCGAACAAATTTTTTTTCAATATTAAAATTAAAGTAATTTAAGAAGAATCGTTTTCTTAGACAGGCAATGTTAACACTTAAAAGAATCAAAGTCAAATGATTGGTGATAAAAGTCAAGAATTTCTTTTAAAATATTTAACAAAAAAAAAACAATGATAACCGAATTTTTAGTGAAAATGCGCAATTTTTCTGGGGGAATTTCGATTAGCCATAATGGTAGGAAATTTCAATGCCCACTATTTTACGAGAAAAATTCGGTAGGTTGATTGGTTGATCAAAAACAAAAGACAAATTGATTAAACAAACAACACTGAATATTCTAGAATTTTCGAAAAATTTCGATAAGCGAGATGTCTTAAATTCCAATCATGAAGAAAAAACGAAAATAGTTAAAAAAACGAAAAGTTCTAATGAAATAGACGTGTCGTAATTTAATGCATCAGATTAAATGTGTAATGTGTTTGATATGGTTTGATCCGCACGGCGAATGTCGTGCGGCCTGTACCGCTAAACGTTATTCTGTCGAAAATATAACAAATTTTCCGCTATTTGCATTGGGAAATACACAGAAATACTACACAATCGGTTAAGAAGTGAGTGAAAATATCGGAAAGGTAAGAGCAAAATTGTAATACATATATTGTGTTTTATATATGGGTCATTCCACCAAATAAAATCATTTTTACGGGGCGACCCCCGCCGATTTTTTTCAAATTTTGTGGAGGTGTTCTCTACTTTGAAAAAAATTATTCCCTGAAAGTTTGAGTTCTTAATATGCGGCCGTTTCGAAGTTATGAATTTTTGAAGTTTTGAAGAAACAAAAATTTCAACATTTTCATCAATTTTTTTGAGGTAAAAAACCTTCTTTTCAAAATTGGTAAAATGTAGTTTTTTGTAGGAAAAATTCTGAACTTTTTAATGGGAATATTTATTTTTTCATACATGCAACGGAAGACCCTTTAAAATTCAACCAAAGTGAAAAAAGCGATTTTTTTTAAAGTAGAGAACGCCTCCACAAAATTTGAAAAAAATCGGCGGGGGTCGCCCCGTAAAAATGATTTTATTTGGTGGAATGACCCATATATTTTTTCAACTGTTGGACCGATCAATCGTAAATCTTTGCCAAAATTCTGTTGACAATCGGATCTAACGACCGTTGAACTGCGGCAATTTGGGAAAAACCCATTTTAAAAGGGCGGTGCGTGTACCTCTTTGAAGCAATTTAAATTTTATTACGTTTTTGATCTTTCGGAACCCATTTAGACACTCCGTTTTACAAAGAAACATCTGGACAAACATTGAATTTACCGTAAACTATTTATTGTAACAAATTTGGGTTAAAACTGTCCGCTATTCAGAAAGGTCCATATTTTGCAAATATTAAATTTCATTGACCAATAAATTTCATTGTCCAATAGTAGGCGTTTTTATATGTACATAGAATTTTATACAGGGCGTCTCCAAAAAGTTAGAACACAGCATAATTGTACTGATAAAAATAGTAGGCAATGATCGATCTTATCGGTAAGTTGTAAATGTACACTCAATTCTGTTTTTACACGACCTTCTTTTACTTGATTTTGATTTAACACGATCGATTGTTTTATAACCGTTCCATGGCTGTTTGTAACACGATTTCCAATCTTCTAAATTTCCACATAGGAAAGATGATTTTTCAGGCGAATCCTTCGGGAACTTATCTTTTGGTGGTAACATTTTAATTTTTTTTTTAAGAAAAATTCTGTCTGATTTTTTTTACGGTTTAGCCATGAAACAAAATTAATATGATAAGCAAATTTATTGTTAAACTCAATCTATTATTGTGATACAGTACAACTCCAATTATCCGAATCAATTGAGACCGGACCCCATTCGGATAATCAAAAATTCGGATAATTGGATTATTTCCGAAAAAAGGGTCTATTTTAATTAATAACTTCATGTACATATGTTGAAAAAAGGAGAAAAAACTACTTTTAAAGAAAAAGAACTTTTAATTAATTAACCCTTTGCACTCCGCTGTCGGCGCATTTGCGACACGCTTGTTTATCTCACTCAGCGGTCTTAATTCTTAGACAATAAAATTTTAAGCCTTAAGTTTCTTCTTTTAGTCTTAAATATAAGCTACAATATGTTTTATTACAATATATGTAACAATAAATTGGTTTGTTTAATTGTAGCGACCGCATTTTACTTAAACATTAATGCATGCACTTTTTACTAATATAGCTCTGGAGTTACTGGTTCCTACTATTGCTTATTAGGCTGGAGTGCAAAGGGTTAAATATTAAGCGTACTTACAAATGCTGTATATTAGCAAAGTATGTACGTAAATGAAATCTTGTATTGCAACATTCACGTCGTGTTTTGCTGCAGCAACAAGTCGCGCATTTGCTTGAAAGTGAGAACGGCACATTGGCTGATTAATCAAAAAGAATAGTATGTGACAGGTGGACCTAGCGACGGACGACAGACAATAATAGAATTGCAAATTTTGTGCAACTCAATATAATGAAAGTTCCTAACTGTGAAGATTCAATCCAACCCCAATGCATGTCAAAATCTAGGGATTTTCAAAACGTAAGTTGCACAAGTTTTGACAGCTTGCTAAAATTTTAAATTACAATAATGGATTGGATCTATTTTTGTAATTTTTCACGACTTAAAATCAGCCATAATACCAAAATTAACATTGAGTTTTTTCACAAGCAAATTTCTCACCTTACATCGCTCAATCGAGAAGGTTTTTGGATATCGTTAAGTGAGATTAATCCTCTATTTTTATATGAGTAATAAACTTTTAGGAGACGCTCTGTATATTTTTGACGAGAAAATACTAGATGAAATTCGAGTGATTTTCTATAAGTGGTTGAACAAAAACAGATTCAATTACGCTCAATCAGCACAATAGTAAAACAAAATTCTGAAAAACGTATCAGTTGTGTTTCTAATCATCCTTGAAATTTACAATAAATAACAACAACAGTCCTGCCGACAATCAACGATTCCAGAAAATCACAGTTTTGTAAACATAATGGAAAAAAATTATGGCCACTCATAGTTATTTTAAAAATACAACACCCTTATTTATGATGATATATCTCAACAAGTTCTAATAAAACAAAAGGAAAAAAAAAACAACGACACATGTTTAAAATGCATTCTTTGGACGCAATAAATAACACTAAAGTAACCAAGGATATATAGCCGGATAAACATGGTGAAATGGTATCCATGGCAAAATTGTAAATTAGTATTATTTCTAGTATCAGCCCAGTTTGAAAAAATTATACACACTATTTTTCGTTCGGATTGACAAAGGGCTTTGAAGATAGGGTACAAAAATTGTTTCAAAATAATTATTCTCAAAAACTCTAATATAATAGATAAAGAAAAACGGCCAACGCCAACCTTTGAGGAATGTTTCAGTGAATAGGGGATGGATCAAAATCAAAAATGCGCTTTTTGAGTAATAAAAATAGTATATTAAAGAACAAGTGTCAGAAGTCGCCTATTATTGCACGAGTCCAAATTTAGAAAACGAGCGGTGGAGCCGCGAGTTTTCTAAAGGACGACAATTATTTTTAATCTATCGTCGATAGTTTCGCTGTAAATTGAGTTTAAACAATTAAATTGTTTATAACAAATAACTCGACCACCGGAGGACTTTTTATCCATCAAAATCAGATTCCCCGCATCAAATTACATAAATAGACGTTGAAACATTAAGTCAACCTTTTACTGGCCACGGCGATACCTATAGTGGCTTACGGACTAATTGTTTTTTTCGCCAAATTGCTTATTTAACAATGAGTGAAGAATTTTCATGTAGTCCACCTGAAATAAGGGAAATTGCTGAAAATGCAGGAAGCAATTTACTACCCGATAAATCCAAAGATCAGTACGAAAAACGGTATATTAAGTATCTTGTTTTTATGATTTTTGACAGTTGTCAAAAGCAATGAAAATGTTACCAACCTAGTGGAAAAAAATTACTAAATTTTTCATTTCAGCACTAGTATCGAAATGAGCTCATTTCGATACAGTAGCGAGTTTAATAATAGCGGTATTATTGACGCAAAATAGAAAAAATATATTAAAAGCATCACTAGAACAGTCGGCTACTTTTCAGTTCAAATATCTCGGGCATACACCTATTAGTGAGCCCTCCGAGCTCAAAAATATGCGAGTTTTCCACATTTTTGAGCTCTTTGGATTAAAAACAATAACTTGTGGAAATTTCCAATTTTCTCCGCCGGAAGTTAATGCATATCTTACATTTCTTTGTACCTTAGGTAATAACAAATATTTTTTTATATGAATTGCAGGAAACATTTTGTAATCATAAATGAACTTCAAATTATTAATGAAGCTGAGTTAGGTTTCCAAATAAAAAAGACACATAAAATAACTATTTCTGTATTTTAATCCTTATCATCACTTTTTTCATTTATAACACTAATATTATTAGACAAAAATATTTTTGAAAGAATTAGGGAAAAATCTATATTCTCTGAAACATTCCTCAAAGATTGGTTGGTCGATTTTTTTTTATCTATTATAGTTTTTGAGAATAATTATTTTGAAAGATAATTTTTACACCCTTGCCCTTTATCAATCCGAACAAAAACGGTATGCATAATTTTTTCACAGTGGGCTTTTATTAGAAATAATACTAATTTACACTTTCGCCATAAGGCCCCTTTCACCATGCTTATCCATTGCTATACTCTATCCAAAAATTAAGTATAAACAAATTACAGATAGATAGATTGTAGGCAACTTAATGTTTGAAAAGTTCCTAACTTTTACATGATGTTTACATGAAAGAAAAATAGTATTATATAGTGGCACTCCTGTTTGAATAAAACCCTACACATTTGTTTACATATTTTGCTGGTATTTTTACTATTAACCTTGAAATTCGACATTTTATATTTCTTTGGTGATTGTAAAATCCTTTTCGAATCAATTTTCTGTTTAATACAATAAAGAATTTAAATTTTGGGATCTTAACCCTTTTAGTGCCGGAGGCCGATATATCGGCTCTTGCTACACTGGCGAGAAGTGCCAGAGCCGATATATCGGCCCGCACCTCGTGGCGCGTTACTATTCGCATTGCGGGAGAACGCTATCTCACAATAAATGTATAATACGTTATAAATGATCTAATTTCATTACGGGAGAATTAAAAAAAATAATTTTTCGTTTTAACTCTGTGGATGGCGACTTTTTCCTATCGCTTGGAGCTAACGAAATCTAACATAAACACCGATGGTCGCTGCTCAGGCGACATCCGATCTGCGGCGTGAATCGCTGTGGCGTTGGGCACTTTTTTATATACTTTGTAATAAATGATCTACATAATGTTATGATAAAATGATGACTTTTCGTATGTGCAAATACGTTTTGTAAGAGAGAACTAAATTTTTACTTTCTTTATGATATCTTATACCTTTGTTATTTATATAATTTTCAATGAATATAGAAGAATTAGTGTCATTGTTTTGTTCTTTATTTCGTTCTTAATACACTGTTTTTTGAATTATTTAAATATTGTTTTTCGTTTGGTTTTTATGAGCCTTTTTCCAAACCCTAGTAAAATCGTGAAATTCGGCCGGTTATTCTCGCATAGGCACCTTTTTTTCGCCCGGCACTAAAAGGGTTAATAAAGGGACTATTGTGTCATTTGAAATTTTATACTTAATTTTTGGACAGAGTATATACCCTTTACCAGTCATCTTTATAGGGGGTGTTTTGTAGAGCTTTACTGCTTAGAATTAACAAATTACTTACCATCTTGGGAAAGAAGATCATGTTGTACCAACAACGAATTGATCGATTGATGTTGGAGGATGTCACTGGTTAAGATCTGATTCGGCGATTCGCCCACCAACGGCGACTGAATCTGTAATGGTCAATTTACACAGGTAGTAGAATCACGGTTTGATTAGAAATGAACCAAAAAAAAAACAGACAACTCATTAGTTTTGATTGTGTGTGCAGAAGATGGAGAATTTCGAAATTGTCCCGGAAATAGATTACATTTTATACGATTTACATTAGAAATTATTAATAAAAATCTTATATAATTCGTGTTAATTAACCGACAATTAATGGCAAACTGATTCCGTCTCGTTTAAAACAAACTTGCCGTTTTTTTCTTCAATATTAATAATAGTTCCGCAATAACCGGTAATTTCGTTAATTGTGTCGGAAATTCGGTGAAATTATTGGGACATCATGTAGATCGGCGATTATTGCGTTCTCATCTAATTTTCGGGCGATTTTTCTCGGGAATCCCCCAATAGAGCGTGATTATTGTTGGATTTTGTAATTTGTTCGGGTTTCCAATTGGTTTTCGGTGAATTCGGCCGGATAGCCCGTATAAAATGGCGCGCCGACTTTCGTTATTACAACCATCTCAAAATGCCACCGATAAATTAAGTTTAATTAATTTTTTTTAATAAAATCCAAGAATAACGGAAAAATCGTAATGGATTAACGTTTTTTTTTTCCTCTGTTATGTTGTATTAAATCTAATTTCCTATTTAATGTTTCATAATGTTGATTTATTCAAGCGCACACGTTTATGAAGAAGACGGCTATAATATAATCATCATTAGAACATGTTATAATTGTTGATTATTTTTTCAAAAGTTGCTCTATTAATTAAGTGAACCTAGCGAAACCGTCAATTACTTACATAAAATTCAAAATAAATATGTAACAATGAAAGTAGAAAGATGTTTGGTAAAATAAATAAAATATCTCGTGTTTAACGAGTAGGAAAAATCTGAAAATTTGAAAAATTCTCCAAAAATCTCGACGAAATTCTGGAATTTAATCGCCTTATCACACAAATCATGCGATATACACGAATTTTTTTTGACGATAAAAAAAATTAAGGAAAAACTTACATTTTGCAATACCGGCATTATCTGTTAGGGCACTTTACAACAACATAAAAAGAAAACAGTTCCACCCCTAAATACACACGATAAACTATGAACGATTCTCGGCTCGTATCCACACTTCTGATTATTTACGGTTCATAATCTCTTTTGGTCTGTTTCTGCAAATTCTCGTTGAATTGCCGCTGCTGGTTGCTTGAGAGATGGGATTATTAGAGCGCCTGATTGGTAAATTGAATGGTCGAGGAAGGGGACAAATCCAAACACACACAAACACACAGAGAAACAGAAAAAAAATTGTGTTTCTCTACACGTGCCACCCTCAATCATGCAATTAAACGCGATTCTTATTATAATTATCAATAATAACAGATTTATTAATTTTACGATAATTAACGATAATTTCGTCGATTGAATTCGTGAAAAATTACCAATTTTCGAAATTTCCATTTTCAAAACAATTGGCGCCAATTTTTTAAAAATCAAGAGTAGTTCAAATGTACAAAACAAACACCGTAGTTAACAGTCAGATCTGCAGGATTGCCACAATTGACGATTTTACTCAATTTTATTTGATTTTATTTCCCATTTCTGGTAGTGATTATTTGTTAATTTATATCAATTTCAATAATATTGCCGTAATAGTAATTTTGTTTGCAAATTTGGCAAATAATTAAATTTGCTAATCTATTATAATTGCAATTTGGCAACCCCGCTCGATACTATAGTAACAACTGCCAATTGTTTATAACCTCACTTTTTGCAATCCAACGTGTATTTGTTGTTTATAATTATTTATCGTTGGAAATAAGTTTAGAATGAGTTTTGATGGTTATAAATCGATAATAGAGCAGGGCGATACTGTAATTCTCTATTTAACGATAAATCAAGTCTATTCGGTGAAGGCGGAAGCGAAGACTTTAAGTAAACGTGGCTGTGAAGTTGATAATGTTTTCCAAACACCGTACGGCGCCTTAAAATGTGCTGATTTAATTGGTAAATCGTACGGTACCAAGATAACGTTAAGTAAAGGATGGGGTTATATTCTACAACCAAATCCGGAATTGTGGACGATCACATTACCACATCGCACCCAAATCATCTATACACCTGATATCAGTATGATAATCTTACAATTGGATCTGGCACCGGGTAGTGTGGTTGTCGAGAGTGGTACTGGCAGTGGTTCGTTGTCGCATGCTTTAATACGTACGATAAAACCACACGGACATTTGTACACATTCGATTTCCATGAGAATCGTGCGAATATTGCACGGGATGAATTCAAATCGCACGGTTTAGAACATTATGTGACTGTTGATAATCGTGATGTGTGTACAGATGGTTTCGGTAGTGATTTAAACGGTAAAGTGGATGCTGTATTTTTGGATTTACCACATCCATGGCAGGCTGTCCAACATGCTAAAGATGTATTAAAACAACATATAAGCGGTAGGATCTGTTCGTTTTCACCGTGTATCGAACAAGTACAGAAAACTTGTGAGGAATTATCAAAATGTGGTTTCCACGAGATACAAACAATGGAAATTCTACAAACTTCGTATACGATACAAACACGTAATGTGAATGTAATGAATCTAGATTTTGTTAGAATGGAAAGAGATGGTAGTGAGATGAAGAATAAAGAGAAGGAAACAATGAAGATTACGACAGCAGTACCACCGGCTAGTCTGCCAGGACATACGGGTTATTTAACATTTGCCACATTACCACCGATTTGGGCGAGACATTTACATTTGAACGATGAAGACGATGAGGAATTTACAGAGATTTCAGATCAATAATTTATTAATAAAATTTTTAAATATTATCGCTAAAAAACAGTTATTTGATTGGTCAATTATTGATATACAATTAATTACTAATAACAGTCCCAAATTCAATTTTATACTATTTTAAGTGAATATTTTATTAAGTTTTCGATCGAATAATAATAATAATAAAACTTGTTGAAAATCGCTTATTTTTATCAACAAAATTAGATTTTTTAGTTGTTGCTAATTTTTCATTGGTTATCTATTGCGGTAATTTTATTGGTTGGTTGTTTGAAAATTTGCAAATTGCAACTGAATGCTCCAAAAGTCCCTGTTTACACATTTCTGAGTTCAAAATTTGTTATTATCGCGATTATTTTGTCTATTTGATTTACAACTTTTATGATTTTCAAAATAATTTTTATTAAAAAGAACAATTTTTATTAAATTGTTGTCATATGCTACATCCTTTAATTTGTAGATTATACATACGGTTGACATGATGCGATCTAATTGATAAATGTGAAGAAATAATATTTTTAAATAAAATAAAATTCTGGTTGCTTGCAACAAGTATTTTCTATAGTTTTACATATTTTGACCAAGCCAACAGATGGAATAATAAGTCCTCCTCTATTTTTAAAATCGATTAAATCAAATTTTTCTGAATCGGAAATTAAAGATGTAACGCGAGTTGAGCAATTGTTTACCGCCCCTGTCAACTGAAACGGTACCACCAAAGACCTTGAAATGGGTATACAATAAATAGCCAACCCTATTAATTTCTGAAAAATGAATAAGGACATTTGCTGTGTTTGTTTAGTATTGTAATATCACAGTTGTCAATATCTTTACGATTTAGAACTTGAACAATAGTAAAATATGATTTCCGGTTAAGAAAAAAGTTGGGATAGCTCGGATCTAAGAAGGAATAACGGTAATGTCTTCTTGGGATTGAGCTGTTATAAAAAAAAAGAAACAGTAACACATGTGTATACATATTAGATACAATTAGATACACTTTTCTCGTATTCTTACAAATTCCAAAATATCGTTTTTCTTTCTCTTGTCAACTAGACCCAAAGACAGACTGTATGGTGGCAATCTAGACTTTTGTAAAAAAGATTTGATCAACAGTAGCTGCGATGTTTTTCCAAGAAACATTATTTAAGTAGAACCTATTTATTGGTTATTAAATAGTTTATTTTATTTTTCTGATTTCAAACATATATGTTATGGTTATTACATTACTTATCTATATTTTAGAGTGCCATGAAGCAATTGTTACCTCTCAAAATAAGAAAGTAATAGAATAAAAAAATAACAACCGATATTAATAATTCGTTATTAAGCCAAAAAAAGGTAATTAGTAAACTTTACAGACTATATGTTTATATTTGGAGTCAAGAAAAATAATCAGTTTAATAAGCAATAAATTAAATATAGGTTCTATCTTAGAAACTATAATTTTGTGCTTGATCCGTCTTAAGACGGTAAAAGCAACTCAAAATTTGATCGGATAAATAAAATCAGCATTAAAAACAATAAAAACATTTCCAATTTTTTTAACAGCATACAAGATATAAAGCACCCTAAAAATGCGCTAATGCGATAACTCAAAAAAAATGAATATATTATCTACTATTAATCCAATTACACTATCTGATTACTCTAAAAAAAGAGTTACTCCAAGATTTATTCCAAAAATTAAAAATAAACGATTTGTCTATTTACACTTTTATCTCAAATAATTACTCATGTATTACAAATTTTGTTCTTTGTCTAATTTTACCATTACCAAATCATTATACTCCTACCAACCGTGACAAGATAATTTACAACTGTTATACAATGATTTCAATGTGTGAAAAGGTCTTTGGATCCCTTCTTCAAAGCAGGTAGTTGTCGAACGAAGAAATGAACGACGGTCAATTGTTTTCTACAAAAGTCATCTTCATTATCTGTATCTTTCCTGCTATTGTTATTAGTATTAATATAATATCATTATTTGGTTTATATAATAGGATTTTCCAGGGACCTTAGGAAAGTGATTAAAAATGATAATAACCGTTTATGTGACACTAGCAGACCCGGCAGACTTCGCCCTGCCCGTTCGTTGGTTTATATTCACAAATAATTCTAATAATTAAATCATAATCTGGTAATATCGAAATGTTTGAACAAATTACTATTTAATTTTAAAACGTCAAAGAAAGTGTGGTTAGAATCTTTGTTATTTAGATTTTGAAATAAAACTGGTAAATTATTAAAACTTATTTCCAAAAGCGGCCAGCGATGCGGTCGAGTACCCGCTTGTCAAAACTTATTTCCACAGCATGTTGCTAATGCGAATCTAAATGATTTTCCCCTACCGAAAGATCGTCTAACGCGCCTAAAGAAGTTTTCACTTCAAAAATTCGATAGAAATACAGAAATCAATTATTTCAATGGCATGTCAGTAAGACATTTGCTTTAATGAAGCTACGTATTTTGCTGCATGGGTTGCACTCAGATTTATTTTCTTCATTGAAGCACCTTGTGATATACGACATTCTCCATTTTGTTATCGCATTCAATTGACAATGAGAAAAACATCCATTTTCTAGATTTAGACCACAAACACTCAAAGGTTGGCCTTGTGATTCGTTAATCGTCAAGAATGCAAGACCTTTGAATTTTCCTTTGAATATCGCCGAGTGAATCACATTGATCATCAAGTTTCTTATCACCCAACGTGTTCCACTGCATAGTTGTAGTTTCGTCTTCGTTTGTTTCACGGTCAATAAATTTGAATGAATGCAGAGTACCAACGATTTGATTCTGACTTACGAAGTTTAAATCATCCATATCTTCGTTCTTAGCCACCAAAATTGCTCGCTTACTCAACCATTTGATATTTTTATGGTTATCAATAATTTTCGGGAACACTTTATTGATGAGCTCGTCTTTTTGATGAGACGAAATTGCAAATATTCGGAGGAAATGAAATCAATCCGCTCGATTCGTCGATACGAACACGGTTATTAACGATAGTCAAGAGCTTCTCGGAAAAATCTTCAGCAGATGGATCGTTCAGCAACGCATCTCTCATGTTTGTTTCCAACTCAAGTATCTTCACACAGCACCACAGATTTGATGATTTGAGGCAAGCATTTCATTCCATCGTCAGCAGTTGATGTTGAAATGATTGGCAATGTTTGGCGAAAATCGCCAGACAGTAAAATCGTTGCACGGCCAAAATATTTTGAGTCATTGCACAGATCTTTCAATGTTCGGTCCAGTACTCCCAATGATGATTTGTTGGAAAAGATTAGATCTTTTGGGTCGCGGTATTGTCAATATTAATACTTGCACAAAATAAACAAATCGAAATACAATTCGTCGATCTATTTTTTTTTATATCTTGTTATTCCGTAACTATGGCAACATCTTAGGTAACTCGATAAAAATGAATGATTAATATTATTAATTTATTAAATTGAGACAAATCTATTTGACAGTTATTGTCATTTGTTTTTTATATTTTTTGTTTAAAATTATTTTTTTTAATATTTTTTTTCCGTGAATTGTTAGCATATTTTAATAGTTATTCTGCTATTCTAGGCGAAGACGAATCTAAAAAATCAAAAATCATTCAAATCCGTACAGCCGTTCGTGAGTTATAAATGGTCTAACACACACGACTTTGTTTTATGTATATAGATGTAACTCTATATATAATTATATATGAGTCTATATATAACGACATACAAGACGCACTATTACAGACAAGATTAAATCCAACCATACATGACTGTACATTGATCGGATATGATTATGAATAATCATATATAAACTTATATATGACTAGATATAGTTCTACACGAACCTATGTATAATTATGTATGAATCCATATATAACCGGATACATGGTGCATTAGTACAGAAATAATCAGATCCAATTATACATTAATCTATAAATGATTATATAAAATCATATATAAGTCATATATAAATCATAAATAAATATATATGATTTATATATGATTTATAAATAACTATAAATAGTCATAAATGATCAGACAAAAACATTTTTTCCTGGGTATTTACTATATAAGGTGGTAAAGTCATTCTTTATCCACAAGCGAAAGTTTGGCTCACGAAACCGTTGGCCGAGTGAGCCAAATCCGCGAGTGGATAAAGGGACTTTAGCACCGTGTGATTTTTTTCAATACTTGCCCTTAAAACTCTTTTTAACTTATTTAATTTCTTTAATTTTCTAATAAGTTATGACATTAATTTTTCATACAGTTGTCAATGATTGTTAGTTGCTATTGGATCTCTCTAAACAACTAGCAATTGTTTTTGTTTATTTGCTGTTGGATGCTATGGTGTTGCGCGATGGTAAAGTGTTTATTCAATGGTAAAGTAAACACTTTACTATTGAGGTGAATAACGTGCTACTTTACCATCGGGTTTTTAGTCGATAAGGACTTTAGGAGCAAGTATTGAAAAAAATCTTTACATTCCTCAATTAAAATGGTCGTATATCTATTATTGTTAGATTTCAGCAGAGTATAACCTGTACAACATATCAAAACATCGGACGGGCGGTTTAGTTAAAATGCTTCGTTAGATAATTTCGATACTACATAGATATGCAACACAATTTTTTTTCCAAAAAGAGAGAACGGACTCTTTTGACAGCGTTGACAGCTTAGTGACCAACTTTATAGAATAAAATTTCCTATATGTAATTGTAAACGCAGCTTTTTGTAGCTCTTCTCTGTATTTGGCAGCTTTTTTACCTAACGCATTGAAGAGATTTTCTGTGAGAATTTTTTTTATTCTATTTATTGTATATCGATGCGGCTTTCGCCATTGCCTAAGAGTATTTATAATTTTGTTTTCTCAATTTTCGTATTTTGTAAGTAATTTCGAATTTTGCGCCGTAGAACTAGTAACTTATCTAGTTACAAAAAAAGTCCGTTTACTCGCTGAATTTTCATGTATAGACATGTAAAAGTTAGGAACTTTTCAAACTTTAAGTTGCCTATATAAACCTTCCATGTGTACTTTGAAATTTTATACTTAATTTCTGGACAGAGTATAGCAGTCGATTTATTTCAAGGTCTTTGTTTGTTATTGAAATTCTAACCTAATTTTTTCTGAGTGTTGCAAACCATTGTAAACATGACGCATTTTAATGAAATTATTGTGACAACATTCGTTAGTCCACAATTATTTTGGATAATAAAACGTAAACATTTACTATTGCGGAATCGTGTCGAACGATTTCTAGCACGAGCGCCAAAATTACGAAAAATTGACGATGTAGACGATGCGAAAGTAGTACTTGTTTTTCGTTTTCAAATAATTTCGTTGTGATTCTAACAAAATTTTTGTTTTAGATTGTTGTTGTTAATGTTGGAAATATTTGGGCACGTGCCACAGTCGACCATACCTTGATTCATTGTAACGATGAAATTGAAACAAAAGAATACGTGTGTTGGTTGCTAGATTATGGTGTAATGACTGTTGTCGATCGATTATTTAATTTGCACAAGTCACTGAAAGAATTAACACCGTTGGCTGAACGATCGAGTCTATGTAATGTCGTCAATATTACATCGGTTAGTATTCAAAAATTATTAGAAAAATAGTATATTAAAGAACAAGTGTCAGAAGTCGCCTATTTATACGACTTCTGACACGAGTTTTTTATACTATTTTGCCTATTTTGTGCCCTTTTTTACAAAAAAATTGCGAGATTTGATATTTAGGGAAATTGGTGGGAGTTGGTGTTACTAAAAAAAAACAATTGAACATTCAGCTAGGAAACTTCAATTGTTTTATTTTTCACTATTAGTCAATTGTTTTTTTCGCCATATTGCTTATTTAACAATGAGTGAAGAATTTTCATGTACTCCACCTGAAATAAGGGAAATTGCTGAAAATGCAGGAAGCAATTTACTACCTGATAAATCCAAAGATCAGTACGAAAAACGGTATCTTGTTTTTATGATTTTTGACAGTTGTCCAAAGCAATGAAAATGTTACCAATCTAGTGAAAAAAAAAGTACTAAATTTTTCAATTCAGCACTAGTATCGAGATGAGCTCATTTCGATACAGTAGCAAGTTTAATAATAGCGCTATTACGGACGCAAAATAGAAAAACGCCCTTTTTATATTGCCTTCCGATTTGTAGGATCTAATACAGGATGCGAATATGGATTTTGAGATTGTTGAAACGAGAACACCGAATTTCGTTGAAAGTGTACGGATCTATACGAAAAACCATCTAGAAAAGATGGATAAATTGTATTTCCAATCCAGTTTGAAAAAGAATTCGGTGCAATACGGTGATATTTTATGCTCTTTGGATAATCAACCATTACAGTCGCTTACGAATTATTTGATTAAAGAGAAGATTGTTGCTAAGGATGCGAAAATGTTCGAAGGTACGGCCAAATTCTAAGCAGGACCGGCTCAAGCTTTCCTGACTGTCCAAGCAAACTTTCAACAAAGTGCCGAGCCGGTCCTGTTTATGCTTCTATAAATCAAATTCAACCTTTACTAGACGTTTACTAGAAATTGGTTGAATTTGATTTGATAAAAGTGGAGAACTTTGGTAATTTATTTGGTTTATTAAAATTGTAGAAATTGAAAAAACGCGTCCCAACCACCACAAAGAATTCTTCAAACACCGCCAGAGATGGTTGAAAGACCTCACATTATTCGCCAAGCACTACATTAAAGAAATTATTTGGAATTGTGAAGACAACAAGAATCATGGAGCGGTGAGTTTGATCGTTTTTCTCTTTCAGGATCTCATTTTCTCTGTAAAATCTTTCAGGAATATTTCGATAGGATCAGCAGAAGTAATCGACTTTATGATGAATTCTAATTTATTTCTTTTCATAATTCTAAAAAAATTGGATACCATTTAATAAATACAAGGCTTCATTATCACACCCGCAAATAATTTTATCTTGATTCAGATCTAAACTATTAATTGGTTTATGTAATTTCGGCATCAATGTGAACACTTCTAATTTATTTCGTATAGCCTCCGTTGTCAACCAGATATTATTCTCGTAATTCGTTTGATTCAAACCACCGATATTGTACGATTTCGGTGACCATTTCCAAATATCACCGGCTGTTGAACAACTAAACAATTGATCCGGATGATCGGGATGAAAATGTATTTCTGACACACTATTCTCATGGGCATTAATTAAATTCACTGGATACGTATTTTGGCGTAGATCCCATACGGTTAATGAGCCCTCTTCATCACCGGCCACAATTAAATGCCGTTGTGTTGGATGATAGGCGAGACATGTGGCGGCTATCTCTTCGCCACTCAACATAAACGTATTGGTCGGTTTGTCGTTCGTTGTACGTAAATCCCAGATTTTCATTTGACCCATTAGATTGCTTGTGAGGATTTCGTTGTGTTTCAAAAACATCACACAATGGATCGAACAACTATCGGCGTTTTCTAGAATTTTATCAATTATTTAATATTGTAATTGGTAAAGCGATTATTACCGATAGTTTTGATAACTGTTTGTCGTTGAGAATTGAGTAGATTGATCCGTCCATCCTCTCCAACGCTCACTATATCCGTATCGTAGGTGGAGAATCCGGTACATGGACTTTGATCGCCATTTGGAAATCTGTGGATGTCTTTCCAGGCGATTTTCGTATCGATTACAGGCTCCAAACCTTCGATTGTTGTAATTTTCAATAAATATACCGATCCGGACGATGATGATGTAACGAAATAATCACCGTTTAAAAACTATAACAAAAATATATAATTTTTTAATTTTAATGGTAAGCGAGAGATATTTTACTTGAATTTCTGTAATGTCGCCTTGTTGTTGATGTTCAGTAATCAAAAACGGATAGATTTCAGCGTCTTCTTCATTCTCCTGAAAATCCCACAATTTCACACGGTTCTCTTCGTCATTATCCCAACTGCCGGTGACGAAGAAATGCGAATCGTTCATGAAATCGGGACGCCAACGGATCTTGTTGATTTTTTCAGAAACAAAAGTACCGTGAATTGTGTGGTTCATATTTTCAGAATTTTCTAACCTCAAAGCGAAAAACCGGTAAACAATCGACAACTGTCGGTAAATAAAGTAGATAACTGTAATGTAGCGCCATCTATTTATTAATAGCGCAATTCTTGGAGTTAGCGATTGTGCCGCTAGATGTCAGCGGATCGGTATTTATGTGGTTTGTTATAGTCCGTTTCATGGTACACTTCCGACTCGTGATTAGTTATATGAAACAGTCTCTATTTCTTTTAAGAAGTCTATTTTATAAAATATCTAATATACAAAAATATTTATATACATTGTATAAAATCCAACATATTTACAATTATGTTTTATATAGCTCAACATTCTGCCGGTGTTTGTTGTTGTATCGCATTCGTCAAATTCAATGGATGTTTCTTCAATAAACTAACATCCAATGCTACAACCGGCGGTGTACTGTCTGGATTTTGTGTAAAAGTCGGCTTCAAATTGAATTTCTCATCAATTTTCAACATCATCTTCATATGTTTCTGGCGTTTGTCACGATCAATATCCAAACGTTTATTACGATGTGGCAGTGCATAACGTAATTGATCCCAAAAATGCGGATTACCCCATTGTACATACGTATTCGTTTTCAAATACGTTTTCATCTCATCATCCAATTGATTCACATCAATATCACCTAATAGAACAACAATAACACGTACCCGTCCATCATTCATTGCCTGTGTGTGTGCTGTACGAAATTCCATTTTACCCCAAGTACTTTTTAGGAAATTCGTTGATAGAACGACGATGGTTCGTCGAGATTCTTGTACGGATTTAACGATTTGTTTCGTAATAAATTCACCTGGTATAAAATTACGTTTGTGTAAACACAATTCGTAGTGGTCTTTCTCGAGGATTGGTACAAGATTCTCCATCACAAATAGATCATCTTCATTTGAATAACTAATGAAAGCATCATAGATTTTGTCTTTATCTAGTTCCTCTTCCGTTACCCACCACAAACACCAGTTTCTCGCGTATAGCCACACTTTAATCTCTTGTTGATAACGATAGTAGAATGCTATTATAATGCTGATCACTAAAAAGACAATCAAGAAAACCACACAAGCATAGATGATGATTAGTTTCGTTTTGCATAGATCGTTCCGATTCAAATCGACTAATCGTGAAGCATCTTTACATTGTATATTAGTTGGGTTTAATTTATCGAGATTACTTCGTAGGAAATTTGAGAAATCGACAGCGGCACAATCACAAATCCACGGATTATTATCTAGAGATAAATTGTGGATTTGTGTGAATTTCTCTAGAATTGTCGAATCTAAACGATTCATCGAATTATTACTTAAATCCAAAACTTTAACATTAGGCGGTAACCAATTGATATTCTCGATATTATTCTGTGCCAAATACAATTTCGTTATATTCTCATAACTGTACGGTATTTGTTCGAGTGTTAAATCAGTTAAATTATTGTGTTCCAAATGTACTTCAATCTCTTTAAATTGTAAATCGTCATAAGATGGTAATTGCAGTTCGGGCCAATTTACTAGATTCTGATTTGTACAATCGATGATGATGGTTTGATCGATTGAACGCCAATCACACAAACATCCATCGGGACAATTAATTGCTTGGACGTTTTGTAATGGACACACTAACATGTACGATTTCAATTTGTTAATTGTTGTATTACGATAGGGTAACGGTTGGGTACAGATGAAATCGTCCTCTTTTAAATGGATCGAATATTTGATGGATGGATCGATTTTATTTTGAAAATATTTCCATATCGAATCCATACGACAATCACAATTGAATGGATTGTTACGGAAATTGACGGTCGTATAGATGCGTTGATTGATTTCGGATGTTGGTGGTCGATCTAATAGAACGGTTTCGATTTGATTGTAGGATAGATCCATGAAGACGCTCTCATCGCTGGGCGTTAAAAAGAGATCGATCTGGAAACAAAAATAAATTATTTAATAGGCTAATGTCCACATTTTACACACCAGGGCCGGATTGACATATCGTGCGATCGGGCCAATTTTATATTAAAATTTGAAGTAAACTGTTTCAAATGTTTCAAACAAACAGGATGGGCAAACCATCTAGGTGCACAGGAAGAATTTCGTTACCATCCACAGTTAAAATATGTACAGGGTGGACCATTTTTGATGGTTTTGCAGGGTGTATCTCCTATAAGGAAAGCTCGTACAAACTAACGGGTAGCACATTCCTGTCCTACTTTTTCCTGACTAGTCAGATGGTGCAATTAGATTTTTGCTATGTTCTTTTGTTTTCGAGTTATTTCCGGTTTTTCGTTTTTTCGAAGATGCCTCATATCTCGTAGGCTATCGAAAAAATTCATTTTCTTTTCATTGTTATCAATGTAGTTTTTAAAGCTGATTCTATTTAGGTAATTAGATTTTCTCTAGCTTCCACCGTTTTTCAGTTATAACACAAACTTATGTTTTTTTAAATAAATATATATGGGTCATTCCACCAAATAAAATCATTTTTACGGGGCGACCCCCGCCGATTTTTTTCAAATTTTGTGGAGGTGTTCTCTACTTTGACAAAAAAATTCCCTGAAAGTTTGAGTTCTTAATATGCGGCCATTTCGAAGTTATGAATTTTTGAAATTTTGAAGAAACAAAAATTCATAACTTTTATGAATGTTTCTTCAAAATTTCAAATTTTCCATCAATTTTTTTGAGGCAAAAAACTTTTTTTTCAAAATTGGTAAATTGTAGCTTTTTGTAGGAAAAATTCTCAGCTTTTTAATGGGAATATTCATTTTTTCATACATGCAACGGAAGACCCTTTAAAATTCAATCAAAGTGAAAAAAGCGATTTTTTTTCACAGTGCGGCGCTTGGTGCATCAAATTTGACCGGTTTTTCTGAAAGCTGAGAGTTTTTTCCACAAAATATGTCATTTTCGCGATGTGCATATTTTTTGTTTTCTTACAATTAAATAAAATGTAAAATCTCGACAATTAAAAAACGTATATTTTTAAACTTTTTTCAGATATTGGCGCGGTTGCTATGGTAACCACCAAAAATACTGCAATCGGGTATATTCGACAGCTCCAAACATGCACGTAAAATAACCGACTACAAACGATCGTAAAAAAATATGCATTTTTATTGTCAAAATTTTACATTTTATTTAATTGTAAAAAAACAAAAAATATGCACATCGCGAAAATGACATATTTTGTGGGAAAAACTCTCAGCTTTCAGAAAAAAATATCAAATTTGATGTACCACGCGCCGCACTGGGAGAAAAATTGCTTTTTTCACTTTGATTGGATTTTAAAGGGTCTTCCGTTGCATGTATGAAAAAATAAATATTCCCATTAAAAAGTTCAGAATTTTTCCTACAAAAAGCTACATTTTACCAATTCTGAAAAGAAGGTTTTTTACCTCAAAAAAATTGATGAAAAAGTTGAAATTTTTGTTTCTTCAAAACTTCAAAAATTCATAACTTCGAAACGGCCGCATATTAAGAACTGAAACTTTCAGGGAATTTTTTTTGTCAAAGTAGAGAACACCTCCACAAAATTTGAAAAAAATCGGCGGCGGTCGCCCCGTAAAAATGATTTTATTTGGTGGAATGACCCATATGGTTTGCTATAGTTATTTTCAAAAATGTGAGAGTTATTTGAAAAATTTCGATTTCGAAGGGAAAAATTCCGAAAATCATATTCGAAAAGACTTTAGAGTGCTAT
Organism: Epicauta chinensis; assembly: GCA_021725515.1. Taxonomy (NCBI): domain Eukaryota; kingdom Metazoa; phylum Arthropoda; class Insecta; order Coleoptera; family Meloidae; genus Epicauta; species Epicauta chinensis. Next base: position 219,213 of record JAEDXX010000030.1, read on the forward strand.
GAAACAATTGTTTTTTAGCTTGTCAACGAATCATAATTTTAGTTGCTATTGATTTATTCTTTTGTTTTCTTATTTTGCACTAGGTAACATTTGTTTCATGGCACTCTAAAGTGCTTTCAAATATAATTTTTGTAATCACTACTTGCGAAATCGAAATTTTCAAAATAACTCCCGCATTTTTGATAATAACTATATCAAACTATATATATTTGGAATCAGAAAAAAATAAGCAATTTAATTAGTGATAAATTAAATATATGTCCATTTAAAAAAACATAAGTTTGTGTTATAACTCAAAAACGGTGAAAGCTAGAGAAAATGTAGTTAGCCAAATGAAATGAGCTTTAAAAACTGCACAAAAAACAGTAGAAAAAGTATCGACTTTTCCAAAAGTCTATAAGATATAAGGCATCTTCGAAATCTCGAAAAAACGAAAAACCGGAAATAACTCGAAAACAAAAGAACATAGATCGTAAGACATGCCAAACTGTAATGATTTTCTCCGACATAGCATGATACAGGCCAGTAATGTGTTTGAGAAGTACAAAGAACTTTGGAATATCTTCGTAAACGACCAGAATTTATTACATATGACATGCCAAACATCTGCTCTCTTCGTTGCGACTGTAATGATTCTCTCCGACATAGCAGGGTTGATATCAGCTAATAAAACGTATTGGAGAAGGACAGAGATCAAACAAACGACCAGGATTGTTTTTTTTTATTTATTCATTATTTTTATTGATTTTGTATTTCTGCTAAAATATAAATGATGCTAAAGGCATTATAATAGATTTTTTGTTTAATCTGTGTCCTTCTCCGTCACGTTATTGGCCTATATCAATCATGCTATATCGGAGAAAATCATTATACTCACAACGAAGATAGCAGATGTTTGGCATATCTTAGATAAATTCTTGCACGCCGCAATGTCGTTTCAAAGATGATTAAGGTTGGGTGGGATTTACAACTTTCTCTCTATCTTTTTTTGTCTTATGTAAAAAATTTTAACAATGAACGGTAACGAAATGTTCTGTAACCACCTATGTGGGTTAACGCCCGGGCCGCTTTACACCATCAGTCCGGCCCTGCTAGACACCCAATACTTACGGAAACTTGTCGGATTTGATTGTGTCTCAAATTCAATTTCTTCAATCGCAACAACGACGCAATCAATAACGAATCGACCTGTTCGATTCGATTGTAACTCAAATCTAATTCTTCTAAATATTCACAGAAATCGAAAGGATTATCTTTTGGTAGATTTAACGTGTAGTTATTGTGCGACAAATTAATACTAATTAATTTGTGATTTTTAATGAAACTATCAATTTCGATCTGTTCAATTCGATTCCTGGATAAATCCAATTTCTGTAGATCACGTAATTGTTTCAAAACATCATTTTTAATTATCCGTATCGCATTATTATGTAAATTCAATGCAATTAAATGTTTCAATTGTGGTAATGGTGTTAATGTTTTCAATTGGTTATTACTCAAATCGATCTCTTCGATACGATTGAAACCTTCAAAGTTTGGTAAATAGTTTAGGCTACAATTACTCAAATCTAAAATTCTTAATTTCGTTAGATTGGCGAATAATTCGATTGGTAGCACAGTTAATGGATTACTGCCCAATTTTAACAATTCCAAATTTGAATTGTTTTCAAATAGATCAAGTGGTAATCGTTGAAGATTATTGGTGTTCAAACTGAGATTCTTCAAATTCACCAAACTAGCAAATGCATTATTGTCGATGTGTTCGATTTGATTTGCATACAAATCTAAACTCAACAGATTGTGTAATCGTTGGAAATCGTTGTTGTTGATGTGCGTCAAATGATTATTCCACAAACTCAACAATTTTAATTGTTTCAAATTACTAAAGAAATCGACAGGAATTGTCACCAATTGATTACTTGATAAGTCTAGACGTACGAGATTTGTTTGATTTTGTAGCAATTTCGATTTCAATTCCAACTGATTGTTTTCTAAATTCAAATAAATTAAATTTGGTAATTGTCCGAATACATCATCATCGAAATCGGTGAAACTATTCGATGATAAATCCAACACTTTTAAATGTTCAAAACCATCAAAATAACGTTGGTGTAACGTTAAATTCGATGTTGTCGTATAACGATAGCCGAGAAACTCCACCGATTTTATATTCGTTAATTTCTCGAAGATTTGCCGGAAATTGTCGTGCGGTAATGGTGAAAATCGTATCTCAACATAACGAAATTTCAAACCATACCATTGTGGTAATAGATCTACATCGAATTGTTCAACATTATAACCATCGATACGTAAACGTTCCATATCGCGTATATGCATAACGAAACCACCTTTAGCATAACTATTCGGTGGGCAATGGTATTCGTAACGATCTAGAAACGGTGAATAACAGGTACATTGACTTGTATTTGTGCAATTTACAGAGCATTCAGTCGAATTCAACAAACAAATTAACGAGAATAACGTGACTACAAACAGGTTTCGAAACGACCGCATCTTGACACCTGGAAATTACAAAGTAGGCTATTAATTATAAGTGGTTTTTAAAAATAATTACTGTAGAATGGATTAGAAATACCGAGAATTTGTAATGGTTAACAATTACAATTTAGAATAGATTAAAATATCACGTTACGCCACTGGTCCAGCCGCCGTTTGAAATTAATCAAAATTGCCAATACAAAAACAATTAAATCCCTATCAATTCAAGATAGTAAGGGTTGTTACACATTAGGGGCGACTACGGCGCGTTTACTATAATTTCTATTATTATTAGAATTATTGCATATTTTGTAAATTTTGCGTATTTCTCGTTAAATCGATGACTTATTGACCCGAATCGATTTTGATAAGGTCAAAATTAAGTTTATCAAAAAAAACAGATTTCTTCAACTGTTTTCCGCGAAGACTTCGTATTAACCGGTTTGACTAGATTAAGGGGATTTCCTTTCGGGTAATTAACATTGAGATACAAACATGTTTTGGCTTTAGGGCATTTGGAGACGTAGAGAATAGGATAAAGGTGCTTTTTTGAAAAACTGTGTACCTAGGTATTTCCAGGATGGGGTTATTCCTGGTATTGTACAGATTTTCAAGAAATTTCCATTGTCGAATGTTTTTTTGTTTGGTGAAAGCAGTAAGATAGCAAACAGTTAGAGCGCAATTTTATTGGAGTTTCCATTATCATTAGTTCTTATCACTTAACCACGTCTAATCAACAGTTTTGTTGTAAATTTTAATAAATTTAACATTAATTAAATTATATACGAAGGCAGAATTTAAATATTCTCGATTTAAAAACGATTCTTTTTATCAAAACAATTATGAGAAATAATCGAAAAATTTATATACCTCTCGCCTTCAGATTGCTATCACAGAAATGCACTAATAAATAATTCCAAGAAAACACACACTTATTAATGAAATTCCTTAGAAATTTGATTAACATAAATGTGGAAGTTTTTGGTTTTTTATTAAATAAATGACGAATTTAGTGTTCTGCAACATTATGCACATATGGCACTATAAATTACGTATAATTGTTATTTTTGGAATGTTTTCGAACAATAAAAACACAACACTACACCATAGATAACAGATGAGCATGCTAAGCGGAATCGCGTACAGATAAATCGTACTTTGTTTACTTAAGCAGTAACATCTGCACCGTGATTGGTTGAAAATTGGGTTCGTCCCCACCACTAGTGCCATTCAAAATGGGTGGTTACCGCTTTCTCTGAATCAGTGGTGATGTCACGGCCACGTTAGGCCGCTTTCCCAGTAATTGTCGCGCCACAAAACCAACAGGTTTCCGTTCTGCCAACTGTGTAAAAACGTCACTAAGTTATTGGTATCTTTAATGATATATAGCGCTCTCTAGACTGAGAAAAATTCCCTGTTTTAAACAAATACAATATGTTTATTGTTTATGTTATGTTTATATTACATAACAATTAAGATTTATAGTGAATTTGCTGATTAAATGAAATTTCAAATGTTAAATGTGCAACTAAACACACCAAAAATCCCTATATTTTTGTGTTCGCAAAATTGTATTATCGGAATGTTGTTTTATATAATTTCAAATCACGCATCATCTATACCAAATTTGCTCGTTGAACGTGAATTTTAAACGTCAAGTGTGCAACTGAACGGCCTAAAAATACCTATATTTCCACATATACGGCATATACATGGGGAATTTTTTTGACACATTTGACGTTTAAAAATTCACGTTCAACCAGCAAATTGGGTATAGTTGGGGATTTTTGAAGCGTTCAGTTGCATATTTGACATTTGAAATTACGCGTTCAACCAGCAAATTTGGTATATCTTTCAATTATTCTTTTTTTATTCCGCTCGCAATTTCATATAAAATTCACGAGTTACTGCAGTACTTCGCTATATTGTAGTGTCCCTGCAGGGTTGCCAACATGAAGGCAAATAAAAAACTATCATACCATTATTTTTCGTCTGTTAAAACTATAATTGCAGATTAATAAAATAACGCTTAAAACAGGCGTGTTTATGTTACTTACACAGAATATATTTTATTTATTAGCGAATTTTCTAGAAATTATCAGTACTAGTGAGGACGTAGCCTTAGAATTGTTTAGTACAGCGACATAACGACAGATAGCGCCGTTTAATTTCAAAGGCGCTTCTTTCGAATTCCTACTTTTTTTGATAACGAAATCACTAATTTGCAAATAAAATGCATTAGTAATAATCTAGTTTATTTCAAACCCTCATATTTAATACTATTAACATTATTTTTTTGTATGTATATATGTATATTTAAAATATGTTATCAGCAAAATACTCATAAAAATACATAAATTATTTATAATTATTAATATTACCACTATTATTATCATTAAAGATTAGTATTATTGATTATTATACAAAAATATATACGGATTAAGGAATAGTTGATATCAATCAGAGTAATCCATTGTTTTTATATATTCAACAGCTGAACAGAATTGTGTCCACCAATACAATTCCTCACCACCAAGTTGATTCTGATAGAAATTATTAACAAATTGTATTGTTGACAATAAATCAACCGGATTCACCTAGAAATCACAAAAAATTATGGCAATTATTACAAAATAGTAAAATTGGTTTGGTTTTTTTTACCATAATTATCACATAAACAAGAACCGGTGTAAAATCATCAGCTGTCGTTGAACCGGTACATTGTGAAAACGCCAATAGATCCATAATACATTTAGCACATTGTACAACACAATCAATCTTATCACGGGGCGTTTTATAAGCACTGATCGCTTTGAGAGCATCCTGTGCCGGTAACCATGGGAATTCCTTTAGGAAAACTTTCGGTATCATTAGATCTTTATGATCGGGTGATACAATTCTCGATAATTTCTCAATATGTTGATATAGAACACGATCACGATCCCGATCACCATCACCATTCGGATACAGGGCATTCATATAGATTTTACTCATAATAAAACGTTCCAATGTGATCTTGATAATATCTCGACGATTTTTAAAGATATCACGCCACAATCCATTCTTTTCCATAATTAAATATAGATATTTATAGAAATTATTTAATAAATCATATTTCTCATCCGATAAATTAATATTAACGAATTCTTCACAGAATTGATTGATTTTTAATTCTTGTTCGATTAGGAACTTTTTCACACAAATCATGCACAGGTACTCTTCACTTTTCTTTTTCTCATTCTTGATTTGTTCACTCAAACTGATAACAACAAATCAATTAATTAGTCTAAGACTTTGTTCACATTTTCGAAAACTTACCCATCTAAATACGCTTCACAAATTAACAATTCCTGTTTCGAATTGATTAAATACTGTTGATAAACGGAACGTTGACAGAAATCTTTGTTCATTGAACTCAATAGTGTTGAACATGTTGGTTCATTTAATAAATTTATACAACGTATTGTTTCTGATAAACGGGCAATATTCGACCATTGATTCAAACATCTAGCCTTACCTAATTCTAAACGTAATAGTGTCTCAATGTTATTCTTGACGCTTGCATTATGCTCCTAAAAAGCCAGAAGAAGAATAAATTGAATGAACACGTTCCCCATCGCTGGATAGTCTAGCTAGGACAGAATATTGCGCCTTAACATGTTGACTGTCACGCGACTTTCTAGGAATCTCCGTCAGGCTACGCGCGATGCTATACCGCGCGCACTTATGCCAGTACAATTAGAAAAAGAGTGCAATGGGAGGTACAGTTGTAAACGCTTCAATGGTTTACACGATTGCAACAAAAAAATATATAAATATTAGAAAATTTATAGTTTTTAGCTCTGAAATTATTAGGACTGACTGATAAAGAAACTAAATCTAAAGGCCAACGTAGTCGCCATCCGAAAAAAATCTTCTGGGCAATGCATTAGACGGATTTACAAAATATGCTACAAAAATAAAAGACTCCATATGGACCGATCAAAGGTACGAGCAAATATTATAAAAACCACAACGTTTTGTACAGATTCCCCTGATCAACACCAACTTTGTATGGACTGTTTTAAAACATTCCATTGGAATAACTTTTTTCAAAATACCTACCAATTTACCTTGTAAGGATTTTTGCCGTCTCCCTAATACGGCAGTCAACGTGTTAAAGGACGCAGAAATAAAAGTAGTATTTCTCAGAATATTTGTGATTGTTTTTGCACTTGAATCTCTGGCTTTAACTCCCCTACGATTGAGAAACCCTACGTCCCAATTTGGATTGGCACAGAACGTGTCAATCAACCTACCATTAGAATTTTCGGAATTTGTGTTGTACTATCACTCAAAACTAAACGTAATTTCTTCTTAATATCATCAAAACTATTATTAATATCAAGATTATCGGAATTATCAGACGATCGCTTAATCTCCTTATTATCACCATTACTAGCGGTTTGTTGTTTAATCGGACTTGGAAATGATTTCGATCGATATTTCGCTAAAATATCCTCAGAAGAAACTACGAAAAAAAAAAATTAAATAAAATTAGCAACAAAAAAAAAACAAATAATTTACCAGAATTATTAATTTTGATTGGAGATTCTTTCTTGTGATGATTATTAAAATCATCATCACCGCCACGATAATCCTCATTATTACGAAAACTTTTACCACGCCGATTCCGGAAACCCATCTTCAATTTACCAAAGAAACTGCCACGTTTACCACCACCACTACCGCCACCACGTTGATCATCATCTAAATATTTATCACCCTTATCGGCACTCATATCAAAACTGATACTTTTCGGGATTGCACCAGTTGAAGCGGATGGCTTCAATAGAGGCCGTTGTTGATTTACAGTAATTGAAGATTTTCGCCTTACACTATTATTATTACTATTACTACCACTATTATTATTACTATTATTTGTTGTTGTATTATTACAATTATTTACACTTAATACAGATAATTCGCTAGTACTCTCCGATGGTGTTGAGGTAACATTTAAACTACTCACCGAACCATTTAACCATTGCTTATTATCGGTCCATTGGTCGCATTTATCATTCTTTGTTTCATAACTATTACTACTACTACTACCGCTAGAATTCGAATTTAAGCTACAATTACTTAATAATATCTCTTGTGGACGTTCATCTTGTTTTATATCATTATTACGATTTAATATTGGTGGTGGTGGTAGTGATGCTATTATACCACTTGGTCCGGCTGTATCTTTATTCAAACGATTAACAACAATACGATTTGTTGTACTATTCGTTGTTGTTTTATAAACAACATTATTAGCATTATTATCAATTGTTGTTTTTGTTTGATAATTCGTATAGAATGTTGATGAATTCGATAAGCGTCGATTGGCTGCTGCTATTGTTAAATTCTCATCAGTTTCAGAACGTGTATCATCCGATCTAGCCACACTATTCGTATCATCTGATTGTGCAACACTACCACAATCATCATTATCAACATCAATTAAACGTTCCGTATCAGAAGCCATAACATCCGTCGACCATGCACTTTCACTTTGTGTTTCACTCAAATCCAATGGTACTTCATTGATTAATTGTAAATTCTGTCGATCAACGATCCGTTGTAAATCTTGATTATCAACAGTTTCATTATCTGAAGCTAAAACATCAGTACTCCATGTTTCCGATATTACCGAAATCGTCTCATCACCCTCTAATAATTTCTTAATTTCAAATTTACAAAATTTATCATCAATCTCGGAACGTATCTGACGACTAGTTATAATTTGTGGTTGTCGTTGTACAATCATCGGTGGATTATTATGATCTGGTTGACGATCATTATCATTATCAATTACTTGTGAACTGGGTGTATCACGTCCACTGATATTCGGTGTACCACGACCGGAAACATTAGCCGATATCATATCGGATAAATTATCATTTTGATCGTTTTCTAATTCTAAACTACTAGCAACTGAATGATTACTAGCACCTTCACTGATTGCTTCTAAATTATCAGAAGTATTACCACCGATTGAACCTTCATCAGGTTGTTGTTGTTGTTGTTGTGGTGGTAATGGTGGCGGTTGTGGTACTACCGGTGGTGATTCGATATTACCATCTTCATCATCATCATCATCATCATCAATGATTTCGGGTGCAACATTTGCAAATGCCACATCTTTCTTTATTAACAAATTTAAGACACGATCTTCAGATAAACTACCAACAGGATTCTCATAATCTTTATCCATTGAGAATAATAGAACAATCATTTGTGTGTCGTTTTTTTGATTTTTGGTTAATGTTAAGAAATTTGTATTATTTTCAGATATTCCATTTTGTTTATTTGTTAATTTCGGTGAATTCTCTAATGTTATTGAACCGATTTGTTCTTCTAAACTTGATATTTTCGGCTTCAAACTATCACTAGTTGATGATGATTCAACATCATCATAGACTCGTTGTAAGAATTGTATTAAATTATTTAATTCATCAATTGAAAATAATGATAATTCACGATTAATAGTTGGTGTTAAATCAGTTGGTGGATTATCATTAAATTCGATATTAAATAGAATATCATCAATGAAATTCAATAGAATTTGTTTATCGAATAGATTATAAATATCGTAATTCTTCTCATCAGCTCGTTCATATTTATTCAATGCCAACACTTGGATAATCTGTCCGATTTGTATCAAATTATGTCGGGCTGTTTCATTGATTTGTGTATCACAAATACTATAACGTTCCGGATCGACAATTGCCGGACATATGAATAATGTGAAAATTAATTCAGTTATAATTGCATTTGCCTGAAATTAAACCGGAACATTAAAAATCCGGTAGATTTTCGCAATATACTTACTTCTTGTGGTCCGAACGATTTAGTGATGATCTGTGAGATTTGATGGACGATCCAAGCGATCGATTTTGGGAAACTATAAACATTATCACGTAACGATATTAAAAATTGATTTGTAAATTGTACTAATTTACAAACGATCTCGTTACGATACTCATTGAAATGTTTAAATTCTGTTTTTAATTGTTCATCATGTTTATAACGCATTATCGTTTTATTTGGATCTAAATCCAAATATAAATCACGATATGATAGTAAACGTAGAATTGGTATTTTTAATGATGCACATAAGAATACTTTAGCAGTTGGTAAGACTTCATTAAATATAAAATATAGATTACGAAATGAACAATTACCATTCTTCAATATACGACGGGGATTATTGTTTTTAATTAATTGTAATTTGGCTAATTCATATAATAATTTCAACATAAAACACATATCATCCGGAAATAGACATGATGAATATAAACCGGTTACAATACTTTGTAATATTGTTGTTAATTGTAATTGTTGGTCATCATTTAATAATTGTTCACCAATAACTAACCATTTTGCTAATTGTTCCGGTTGTGTACGTAATAATTGTAATAAATTCTCAATTTTTATTGTTTTATGGAAACCTAAGATTGATTTTGCTTCAATAAAACTTGGATTTATTATCAATTTGATTTGTTCGTAATTTTGTATGGTGAATTCATGTTGTTGTAATAGATATAAACGTTGTTTTGTTGTTATCCATGTCGATTCCAATAATGTATCAGTTTTCTTCTTTATCTATAGATTTAGAAAAATATTCGGATTTAAGAGTCGTCTGTACAAGGTGCAGGGGAGGGGCACGATGGACCCCCTAAAATTTTTGGTATCTATAGACATACGGGGGCAAGATGCGCCCCCTGTATTTTTTTTTAATTTTAATTTTTAAAATTATTTATTTGTTGAGTAAAATCATAAAAATTGTTTAATGTCTGTTAACTTCAGTATCATGTTAATTAAAATAAAACTAAATAATAAAACGACAATAGTCATTTTTTAAGGGGGCCCATCTTGCCACACATTTTCAAATTTTTATTGTTCAACGGGCGCTACATATTAACACTTAATATATGTCAAGGGACTAAAAACAGTGAAACGTGTAAAATAAAGTTAGATTATGAGCATTTTTTCCTTAAGGGACCCATCTTGCCCCCCGCTCCCCTCCACTATATATAGATATAATAACAATGTAAAAAATACTTTTGAATATCTTTGTGGTTACAAATTTGGTTATATGATTAATAATAGAAATTCCGATGTATGATTATCCGGAAAAAATGATTAGTTTTCGAGAAAATTGGAAAATCGCGTTTCCCGGGGTGTTTGAATATTTTTGGTGTTATTCAACGGAATTAGATGAAATTAATATGAACTACATTTGCAATCAAAAAATTTAGGACATCAAGGACATCTAATTGTCAGTTGGTGTAGGACAGCCTTTAATATTTTATATTCAAAGTCATTAATTTTGACATTCAAAACATTAATAATAACAGCAATGCTTGGTTCAGATTAAACATTTCCAGACGTCAAAAAAAAGCATGTCCGAAATTTTTTGATCGCAACTGTATATAGGGCAATATTTTGAGAATCTGGATGTATGCGTTTTTGAAAATCTTTACCCGTTTTCGAGAAAATTGAAAAGGATTTTCATTCGGGTTACAAATTGCCCCAAGTTTTGGAAAAACGGCAACAGTTGAAGAGGCGCTCGCTACTCAAAAGGACTTCAAAATAATTGGTGCTCTTTTACGTTTTCAAAGGTTTTGAAATAAGGCCTTTTTGACAAAGTACCCCACCTTTCTCATTTACTATTTTATCGCAGTTTTATGAATTTTATATTTTTTAGAAAATCCATTTTAAAAAATGACATTACAGAACATTTCCCCTATTAGGCATTAGGCAATCAACAATTACCTATTAGTATTATTAGTTAGAGGGGGCGTATGCTTTCTTTCGGAGGTGTTAGGCCAGCTTGGGCGTGTCAGTAGGAAAATGTAATGTTTTATCGATAGAAAAGCATAAAAAGGGGTGGAAACTGCCACTCCAAGTTTAGGTCACGAAGAGGTAGCTTTTAAGAATCTTGTATCTAAACCATTGAAAATAGTTTTACAATCAAAGAGTCAATAGAACGGAAATAACAAGAAAACTTTTACCTGAACTTTAACAAAAGTAAGGGCAATTAAAAAACAGAAAAGAAACATGTTTAGGGACTGTGAACAGGACTGGCCCGAGGCCATAGCAAAGCAGGCAGCTCCGTGGAGCGTTATAATTTTGGAGGCGAGAATTTTAAGAGCTTGGTTTTTACATTTAGAAGCGAGCTGATTATATTTTGGGTATTATTAATTGAAAAAAAAGTGAAATAGTTTTAAAGTTGTTGGATAATTATAAGTTTTTCTATTGTTTTGCAGGAAGGCACCAAAGGGACGATTGCTTCGAGGACCAGAGGAGCTTTATCTTATTTTAAAAGTGGCTCGTTTTTTTAAAACAATAAATCATTGAATAATGGAGGCTTTTAAGTGTGGGAATAAAGTTGGAATCATAAACTACATGCATTTTTTTTCAGTTTTTCATCCTGTCTTAGAACCCCAAATTTACTCCCCCTAAATATTGAGCATATTTTACGGGTTGAATCTTAGACCCGTTGACTTCCCTTAGTATTTACTTGTTAACTATCAATTTGTATCTATTTTATTCGACAAATCGTCCCCTTTCTGGGTATAGCTCGTAACTTCAGTTTTTGCGAAATTGAGATTTTTAGTGGGAGAAATATCGGTGAGTACTCTAATTTAGTGTAAAGCAACTTAAAATGTGCAGAATGACAATAGAATTTTTTTTAGAGGTCTCTATTTACCTCGTATCTACACCCTTTGATTTAAACACCGCAGAAATTGTTTATATGGCGCCACTAACGCATTACTTACTGGTATAACTTTCTAATAATACTTTAATTAAACTGGTAGATAAGTTTTGTGTCAAAAAATCTCTTTTAATGATCTTAAGTAATTTTGTTTTTTTAATTATAACCTCGTATCTACATAAAAGTTTATAGCAAAAACTCGTATCTACGTAAAACATCCACAGAAATCATCATCAACTCTTGATTGCCAATGTGAATCATGAAAATTTCGTTGATCTTCATAAATTGAGACGAAAAGAGTCTGAATTTGATATTTATAATTAATATTTATGTATTTTTGATATTAAAAACAGTTTTTATTGATTCCTGAAAAATTACGATTTTGTAGATACGAGATATACCCAAAAAGGGGACGAAATTGTAATTAAAAAGTGACTAAATACGCCGTTACAAACCGCCTCTAGTCTTCGATTTCAATTCTACTAATTCTACAATACTTAAAATTACATACAACTTAAAATTGGCACAATTATTAAATTACTGAATTCTCTCGTTAATTTGTACATTCCATAAATACTTACTGTTGTATTCAAGGACTGTATATTTAATTTCTCTGTTGTTATAAATAGTTTTTCTTTGCGTAATTGTGAAAGTAATTCAAACACATTCGACTCATTCTTATCATCACCATCCGTATCTTTCATTTTCGATAAATCTGCAAATAATGAAGAAGAGAAAGTTGTATCATTATCATCATTATTATTATTATTTGAGACACATGTTAATATGGTTTATAACAAATTGATAAATATTGTAAAATTATCGATAAAAATTAATATAAACATACTAAATTACTAGTAATTTATCGATAATTACGTTTAATTATCAGTAATAAGTATGGAAATTATCTATTTTGATTAACATAACCTTATAATTTTTGTTGACATTTAATTAATTTTAATTGAAATTTTTACCTTAATTATTAACAAATTTATTAGAAATAAGTTGAACACATTCAATTACAGATTTACAGTATTTCAGATTAAAAGCAACTTTTTTTTCAGTAAAGACCCCCTTTGTTTTGACACCTTTCTTAACAACAAAAAAACAATAACTCACCCAGTATTACCAACCAACAAAACCAAAAATTACTAATATAACGCCTGTGTTCTACAAACTAAATCAAATTTTATGAACAAAAAAGTCAATAACATCGACAAAAATCGATTATAATTCAGCAAATTTCAATCAATTTTGATGAATTTTACGCAAAATGTAGTAAAAAAATGGTGGTAATAGTATTTAAAGTGCAGACGAGGCGGTCAGTTTTCAGTGCATAGGCTATAGTTACGCCAATCTGCCGTAACGTTGCGTTAACGTCAACGTTAAAGCGCATTTTTCAAAATTCTAACCTACAATATCTCATTGTAGTTGTTCTAGTAATCGAACAATGGTAACGAAATCGGTCGAATCTGGTGTTCAGTTAATATCCCGCATCTCCCAAACGCCCGATTTAATTGGTATCAATCCGCATCTGATCGATAATGGTCCACAATCCAATCAGATAATCGAAATGGTCGGTGATGGTTTGTACGATTTACAACTCGATTTCATTGTACGTTGTCTGTTACCGAAAGAATTGAATAATTGTTGGAGATCGTGTGGTGTTGTCCTGATCAATACTGAGCATCATTTGGGTATTTTGAAGATTGTTAAAGTGATCGATGCCACTTTGAAACGATCACAAATCAAGAATCGTAGCAGTATTATTGAGAAATCATTGAATAATTTGATAATTTTGAATTGTTTTGATAGCGAACAGATCGATATAACTGTACGTAATTTGGAGAAAATCATCCATCAACATGATAACATTGGATTTGTTGTTGTCGACAATATTACGTCACAGTATTGGGAGATTCGAGAATCGAAGCCGCGATTGAGTCTAGATCAACATTCAAAAAGTCGATTCGATCTGTTGTACAACACTGTAAAGAATCTGAACGTTGTCCTAATGTTCGGTAGACAACAATTATGCGATCTTCAAAAATCCCTATCTGTACATGTTAATTACAAATTAATTGTTACAAAAATCGATCAAAACCAATACCAAATCAACGCAATCAATTACGATAAAGAGACTGATAAGAAAATCGACTTTAATTTAGATTTATTGATAACGTTCCGTTGATTTGTTTAATTAAAATTGTTTCAATTGTGCTAATTTATTGTTTTGTTCCATTGCCAACTTCCTGATCCTTCGCCAATATGCTTTCGATTCAGGATCGAGTTCTTCTAATTTCGGTGCCGGTCCTAATCGTATACTCCACAACCAATCGGGATATTCACTATCCGGTTTCAATTCAATATCCTCGCCGGTTGTATAGATATTTGAACCGCACACGAATTTTAGCAATTTCTTTGGATCAGTTTCAACGGGTATTACTTTCTTTTCAAGAACAGGCCCCAATTTTCCTAGTTTTTTCTTCTTCAAAGCACCACCGATCATACTAACAGCTACAAACCGATTTTAATGATTATTGTTGATTTATTCGATACAATCGTGAAATACATACCGCCGGTGTCTTTTTTCGCGTAATTTGCACATGGGATATGTGTTGGGAAACATTTGGAAATTGTTAAAATACGAAATTGATTATTTAGAAAGTTCATGTTAAAAAGTTAGGTTATGTTGTGTAGAGTTGGTTGCATACACACTAAATACTATATACTGGACGTCCCATTACAATTAGCTTTCAACGTTAAAGTTGGTTGTCTATACACAAGGCGTTAACTTGAATTCAGGTAGTAGTGTTGGTTGCCTATATAATAGGTATCTATGTACCTAGTGTACCATCAATAACAACAAAATACCCATATAAGGTCAATACTATTGCTTTACGTTATGGAAATATTGATGAAAAGCTCTAATAAATCCTTGGAATATAAATCTAAATCTTTTCTAAAGTTTTTGAGGTTAGATCGAGTTAAATTGGTTGCCTATACAACGTGTAGTTTTATATTCGAATTATTTCACCAGTCTTACTTAAAAAGCAACAAAAATGCTTCAATTTTCATTATTACAACGTGTAATCAGTTAAAAAACACTTGGCGATTATTAGATTTGAAATTATTTAATCAAGAAGCCTTATTTTTAATTGATCAAGTCGCGTGCTGTTGGTTGTCTATATACTAGGCGCGTATACCTGATGTCCCATCAAAATCTATGGCGCATTATTTGAATTTAATGTTAATTTTAATCGGTTTGGTGTTGAATTAACACTTTTATGTCGATAATTCGTTTGAAATGTGGTCGACCTGTTTGCGCCTTACAAGCGTATGAGTAGTGGAAGCGTCGACGCTCTTTATCCTTCTTCGCATTTCCAAGGATTAATGTTAGTAGCAGTAAAACATTCATTGTGCTACTAGCAAACTTCGATAAACAGACAAGATATATACACACTTCTTTCAATAATACGAAATTATCTTCCGTACGTGTTGTGACTTAAATAACCTGGCAAAAAGTGGACTTAAGATTAATCACCAGCACGTCTAACAGCTGAAAAATTGTACAGAACTCTGTAGAAAGATGTATGGAATGCTTCTAGAGAGTGTGCAACATTTCGTTCAAGTAAGTCGATGAATAATTGTGGCTTTTGGTAAATATTCTCTATTTATTCTCTAAATATAACGGATTGAATTGTATAGAAAACAGGAAACCGAGCTATAATTAAAACACAATTTTTTGTCTCCAGTTCGATTTTTTTCTACTATTCGAATACTCCAATTAACTGACGATGTGCGTGCTCGTTAATTCAATTGATAATAACTTAATCGTTAATTGACAATAATTTCGTTAATTGAACGGAAATATAAGAACATTTAATTACGCAATCCCATCCTATTGGAGATAATTACACTTGTGGTTTGAATATAAATAGAGCTAATCAGCCTTTTAAAAGGAAACTGGTAATTTGATGAGTTTCCCATAAATTCGAGGCCAGACGTTTTGTAAACAACATTTGTTGTTTTCGGTGGTTGGAAAGTAACAAACACCATCCCGATTAATTAGGAGTCTTGAATTCAAGCGCACACCCTTCCGCAATCCAATTATTAAACTTGCGCCTCATTTCAAATGAGTATCTCCAATGATTTCCAATCTGTTCCAGTTGGAGTACGGCGAATTAATGTGGCAGAAAGCTCTCCAATTATCCGACTGTAAATATCATGTCTTCAATACACACCAAGTCTATCCGGACCACATCATGTCATCATTGGCCCAAGTATTGGCAAATCTAACCGGCCAAAGTTATGATGATTTCATGTTTTTCTTTGGGAGATGTTTCGTACGATTCTTCAGTAATTTCGGATATGATGTGACAATTAAAGGAACCGGTCGACATTTCACTGATTTTTTAGAGAACGTCGACAATATCCACATACAATTCACCTTATCGTATCCGAAGATGAAGAGTCCATCGATGTATGTGACCGAAGTGGATGAGAACGGTTGTATTTTGGTGTATCGCAGCAGTCGGCAGGGTTTCAATCAATATCTGATGGGTTTGTAGGGGGAAAATCTTGATCACAACCCGAATTAATCATCGATTTTCAGGTCAACTGCAACAAATTGCAGAAGAAACCTTCAATTTGAAGCTAGAAACAAAACTTTTGAACCAAGAAACGAAGAGTATTAACGGTCGAAATATTACAATCATCAATTTTCGTTTGAATTTCGATAATTCACAATACGTAAGTTAGCTTGATTGGATATAATTAAGATTTGATGCCCTACATTCTAGATATTGGCGAAACGCGCTGAAACGCAAGCCCATCTTGAAACACGCCAATTACCATCGTTCTCTTGCGATCTATTATTACAACTATTCCCATTTGCAATCCTATTCGATCCGACAATGATAATTGTCGGTTGCGGTGAACGGCTTGTTCAAGTCGCCGGTGGTAAACATAAACTTTTACAACAACCGGTCGACAAGTATTTCCGTTTGAGACGTCCAAAAGGCATCGTATTCTCATGGAAAAATGTGAGTAGTATTCCATAATATATACTCGATCTCGATCTTCATCATTGTAGGTAATTAATCTACAATCGGTATTATTTGAGATTGAGATGTTACGCAATGAGCTCGTCATGAAGAAAGAGGATACCGACAATGATAATAATACATTGAAACAGATCGAAATTGATGGTAAAAGTATCTCTCCGTACGCTCTAAGACGCGATAGTTTGTCCGGATTGAAGAATATCCTTCTAAAGGGACAATTACGCTATTTGAGCGATATAAATAATGTCATCTATTTGTGTAGTCCAGTGTAAGTATACTCGATTCCGGTGTGCAATTATTAATCGAAATTGTGTTCAGTTTGAATGATATTAGCGAACTTCCCGATCAAGGACTGTATTTGAACGATCTAAATCCGCACGGACTCGGTAAAGAGATGGTTCTAGCTGGATGGCAACACAATTCCAAGTGTGTACCAGCAATTTAATCAGATTTATTGTGATTACGCTCCGATCAATTGTAGATTAGGTTTATTGTTCGATAAGGCGGAACAACGCGCCACCGAACTAGAAAATAGCCATAGTCTTTTGGATACGTGGAAACGGCGCGGTGATGATCTATTGTATTCGATGATACCGAAAACTGTAGCGGATCGATTACGTGCAGGCAATTCACCATTAAGCACCTGTGAAGTCTGTAAACAATATCGCGACAATACTAGAAATTAATAAAATTCTCTTTTTATATAGCATTTCGATTGCGTTACGGTCATGTTTACGGAATTAGTCGGTTTCAATTCGAGTACGGTGGAAGATGCAATGGAATTGGTTTCAACCATGAATGCTGTATTCTCATGTTTCGATTCACTTATGGATAAATTCCATGTTTATAAGGTATTATCATTGATCATCATCTTCATCTCCATCTCCAACTCTATATAGGTATTACGTTGAACGATATGAATTCTGTCAATATTTCGATTGTTATCCAGGTGGAGACTGTTGGTCAAATCTATATGGCAGCTAGTGGAGCACCCGAACGTAACGACAACCATGCACGTAATATTTGTGATGTATCCTTGTGTATGGTGCGACATGTCGAACAATTGCAAATACCATCCGGAACGAAAGTTGAAGTGCGAATTGGTAAAAATACCGATAATTGTATTCGAAACATTTTTAAATTATTGTATTGTTTAAAGGCGTCCATTCTGGTCCGGTGGTGGCCGGTGTTGTTGGTATTAAAGTACCAAGATATTGTTTTTTCGGTGATACAGTTAATACAGCGTCTAGAATGCAATCGACTAGTTCGGTAAATATTTGTACAAGTTGTCGATTTCAATCGGTATTTTCTGATTTGATTTATTATTTCAGCCGGGAAAGGTGCACATTTCAATCACCACAAAGAACCAATTGCCCAAGGATCGATACGTAATTGAACCGAGAGGACTGGTGGCTTTAAAGGTAGATTTTGTACCAGGTCCGGCCTTGTCTATAACGAGGTCTGGCGATCCAAAGAAACTCAAAAAGATGTGGCCGGCCCTGTTTGGCTCTCGATCTTGATTGTGTTCGTCTAAATCGAAATACAGATCGAGATCTAGAATTGTGTAGAATTTTCTGATGATTTTTGTGTTTAAAAGGGCAAAGGAGAAGTGGAAACTTTCTGGATAGCCGAGAACGAACCGATGTCGTGTGGATGTGAATGTGAAGGCAATTAATATCTCTTTAGGAAATTCTATTTTATGTAATGTTAAGCACGAAATAAAGTATTTATTGGGAAAAACGTGTCGTTAATAAACAATTTTCGTCAGCGCTACCGATGCGGGGTTTTCGCGTTAGTGTGGGGATCCTTTAGACGTAGATCAAAAAAGCGCACTAGAAAAACAGGAAAGGTTCTAGGCACAATTCTTTCCCTTTTACAAGCATACTTTTTCCTTATTTCCTTTGGGAGAAAAATTCAGCCATTCCTAGGGCAGTAGCTGGCTATTCCACCGTTCACGTAAGAATAATTCAATTGATTCTGGCTGTCTTTTGATAAATAATTATTTTTCTATTTTTTGGAGAGGGGCGCCGAAACTAAGTTTGATTGGAGTGCCAGCAAAGCTCGTGTTAACCCCTGCTCGTTCTCTATTAATTTAAAGAAGTCATTAAGAAACAACCATAAATTAAATAGCACTTATACAATTAATGATTGTTCTTTATGAATCAATTAAGAAAGAACAGAATCGGCTCCAGGAATAATCCGATTATTAGTAGCCAAGAATAGGCTGCTAATTGCGGAGTGGCCCAGATTCAAGAAAAGCCCCAAGAAACAAAATTACTGTAAAAAGACTATAGCGCCCCTGTTTGTAGTTTTGATCAATATACCATAATTTCAGTGGTATGTTGTTCTTTTCTAACACATTACATTTTTGCGCCCCGAATGACCTTGATGCCAGCGAATCTGGTAGTGAGCTGTCGTAAAACGTGACGTCATTGTGTATGTTGGACAAGATCGATGCCATCAAGCGAGTCCGTCCCTGTCCTACAAACTCCCCCTGTTTTAATTCATAATCTACGATTGTTTAACTAATTAATTCGATAAAATATACATCCACCGAACATGACATTTATCTATTTACCTTTAATTCGTTTTCAAAATAGACGCTCTAGATTAAAGCGATTAGTGAACGAACACACAAACAATACGCAGATCAGATAGAGTGCTAAAATACAAACAAATTCGAAGAAGACCAATCGATTTCTATACAGAAAAAAATGTACGGAATGCTTTTGGAAAGTGTTGAACACTTCGTTAAGGTAAGTTTCTGTTCTATTATCCAAAAAAAAATTGAGTTAATAAAGTTGTAAACTTGTCGGACTGCACAGTTGGAATACGGTGAAGATATATGGTTGGAAGTTTTGCAAAGATCCAATTGTAAATTTGTTTCATTTGAAACGCATAAAGTCTATCCGGATACAATAATGGCATCGTTAGCGTCAGCTTGTGCGGAAATTACCACAGCATCCTATGATAGTTTTATGAACTTTTTTGGACGTTGTTTCGTTCGTTACTTCACCAATTTAGGGTAAAATCTAGCCACAATTTCGAAACTAAAACTTAATCATTTTTGATATAGTTATGATATAACAATCAAGGCAACCGGACGATTC
This sequence comes from Epicauta chinensis, assembly GCA_021725515.1. Lineage (NCBI taxonomy): Eukaryota > Metazoa > Arthropoda > Insecta > Coleoptera > Meloidae > Epicauta > Epicauta chinensis. Next base: position 239,636 of record JAEDXX010000030.1, read on the forward strand.
TTCACCGATTTCCTGCAAAGCGTCGACAATATCCATTCACAATTTGGTTTCACATATCCGAAAATGAAGAGCCCTTCAATGTATCTCACCGATATCGATATAAATGGTTGTGTTCTGGTTTATAGAAGTGGTCGACAAGGATTCACACAATACGTCATGGGTTCAATTCAAATTCGATCAAATTAGGGAGTAGAATTAATTGAATTTAATTACAGGACAATTACAACAAATCGCTAAAGATTTCTATAATTTGAAATTAAAAGTACGCGTTTTAGACAAAGCAACATCGGCGAGTAGTACAAAGAATACCGTAATTGTAACGTATCGATTAGATTATGATAATAGACCTTATGTAAGTTGTATGCTAAACAAGTCACAATCTCCATCTCGATTATTGTAGATGATGCAGAAGGCGAAAAAATCATCATTACATGAAATCATCAAACTACCACCATTCCCATGCGCTTTACTCCTGGAATTATTCCCATTTGGTGTAATGATTAATCCCGATATGAAGATCATGGGTGGTGGTGAGAAATTAATGGAGATTTGGCGTGGTGCATTTGATAGTTTTCTGGATGAACCGATACGGCGTTATTTCAAATTACGCCGACCGAAGGGCATTACGTTCTCTTGGAAAAATGTAAATTCCACCAAAATCTTGATCGATATCTTGATCTCTATTGTTTTGTAGACGCGTAATCTAGAAACGGTTATGTTCGAATTGGAATGTAATCGTGGTGCTGGTGATTTCACAGATGATCCAACGAAACAAACCGGTGGTATCTCACCGGATATGGGGATGAGGAATATCCTGCTCAAGGGCCAGATGAAATTCATCGATGACATTAATGCAATCATCTTCCTGTGCAGTCCAGTGTTGGTATCCATCAAATTGATTTGATAATCGTTATTTTTTATTTCGATTACAGTTTAAACGATTTGGATGAATTACCCGATCAAGGATTATTTTTGAACGATCTCAATTCGCATGGTTTAAGTAAAGAGATGGTGTTGGCCGGTTGGCAACACAATTCCAAATTGGAGATTATGTTCGATAAGGAGGCACAACGTTCCGATCAATTGGAGAAGAGCTATGAATTGTTGGATAAATGGAAACGGCGCGGTGATGATTTGTTATATTCAATGATACCGAAAACGGTAGCCGATCGTTTAAGGACCGGATTATCGCCATTGAGTACCTGTGAAGTTAGTTTTTCTAATAACTCTCGATTTTATCTAAATCTATATCGATTTACAGTCATTTGAAGCTGTCACTATTTTATTCTGCGAACTAGTCGGATTATCATCGGAAACTGTCCGGGACGCTATGGATATTGTCTCGATCATGAATCAAGTGTTTACTTGTTTTGACGGTTTGATGGATAAATTCAACGTTTATAAGGTGATTAGAGATGTAGATGAAGACTTTCTCTGAATTACGCTAATTTACAGGTGGAGACAGTGGGTTATGTTTATATGGTGGCGAGTGGCGCGCCGGAACGTACGCAACTCCATGCGGAAAACGTTGCAGCGTTATCTTTAGAAATGCTGAAACAGGTCACCGAAATTAAAAGACCGCATGGTGATGGTGTCAATATTCGAATTGGGATTCATTCAGGACCGGCTGTAGCTGGTATTGTCGGCATTAAAGTGCCCAGATATTGTTTTTTTGGGGATACCGTTAATACGGCATCACGGATGCAATCAACAAGTTCGCCTGGAATGGTGAATATCTCAGTAAATACGAAACAATTATTATCAACGGATAAGTATCGGATGGAGAATCGTGGTAATGTTAAGGTGAAAGGTAAAGGTGAGATGCAAGCATTTTGGCTTTTTAAAAAATAATTTTATTAATAAATAAATTAGCAATAAATAGAATTAACAATAACAAGCGTCACGTGTATTACTTTTGATCCATGAAATGTAACGATTGACTCGACTATAAACGCCGGGATAATTGGGCATAGCACAACCTTCGCCCCAGGATACAACCCCTAAAATGTCGCCGATTAAAAACGATCGGGATTCGAACCGTCGCTAACTTACCAACAATCGAATGGACGCTATTGTTGACTACGTGCAACGGCCCACCGCTATCCCCCTGACAAGAATCTTTGGTACCATGCGAATAACCGGCACACAACATATTATCGGTGATACGCGACCCATAACCGGTACGTCGACAATCGGTATTCGATAGAATTGGCACTTCAACTTCCCGTAACACATTCGATACTTGACCGTGAACTTGTGTTGCACCCCAACCAATCACAATACCATTATGTCCGGTAAAACTCTTACCAATCGTTGGTAAACATACCGGCTTCAATAGACCAGTTAATGGTAATTCACGGTCAAGTTTCAATAATGCAATATCATTATTGTACGTGCCACCATTACCATAGGCACGGTGTCTTAACACTTTACTGATGGAACGTTGAAATGTTTTCGTTTCGAATTGATTGGAACGATCGTGATCGAGAAATACAGCAGTTAGACGATCTCTCGAGAAACCATTAACACAATGTGCTGCTGTTAATAGATATTTATTATTGATAATTGAAGCGCCACAATAGAAGCGATTATTGTAATGCAATGCTGTCATCCAAGGATAAGCATTGACTTGAGTCTCAACACCGCCAACGATTCTCTTATGCTTATACGTCAATCCGCAGGCTAATTACAAGCAATTCTTAAATAATTAAAAAAAAACATACGTACAACAAGAGACTTACAACACGATGGACAATCTTTGGGTGGTTCAACGGGTTGTTGTTGATTATTATTACCGCCAAGACCTAAAACACCCATTACCCAATCGATAAAGCCACGATTATCTGTGATATTCCTATTGATGGTTGAATTTGGATTTAAGACATAAGGGAAATTTGTTGTTGTCCGTAATTGTTCCGGCCATCCGGGCGGTACACCCGGTTTATGTTCCACAATTGCCGGTGTTGGTATCACACGTTTCGTTGTTGTTGTTGTGGGTGGTTCCGTTGTCCAATCTTCGAAAATTCCAAAGAATTCGAAGAAAGTCTTATTTGAATTCTATAATTAATTTTATGAGATTTACGAAAAAAACGATAAAATACATTATTAATTACTTTTATTTCAGTTTTGATTGGTTGTATTGTTAATAATAACGCACTAAGAATCAATAAAATGCACATTATTTCTGTTGATAAACCGTACACATTAATGGCTTTTAATTAACTGGTTTCCTATATGGATTTTTCGTTATATTCAAAATGTAAAAAGTTGACTTGTAAAAGTAGGTAAATAGGTAGACATGTTTGAAGCGGAAGATTTCGAATACGTCTAGGACCTGGTTTTGTTCCAGTTCGAACCGAAAAAAATTACCATAAACTTCCGCATTCAATGTTAACGTTAACGCAAACCACCATGAATCTATACAGCTAAGGCATCCTATCCGGAGTCATTGTAACAAATGTAGACACACAGCAGTAGATAGTGTTATCTTTGTTCAGCAAATGCGTTATATCTAATCATAAAAGAGTCAAAGAAAGACAGAAACACTTGGGATGGAATAATTTTTTTTTGGTGCGAGACCAGGCTTTTATGGACACCTGGCATCATCCAGGTAGTGTCAGAAATTGCTCATATTTTCGGGAGCCTTTTCCCCATATCTGAACTTAACAGGAGGCGTGGGCAGTAGGCCCTATTTACGAATAAAGTCGCATTTAATGGATACCGGTACCTAGCGCTCCAAGAATTAAGCGATTTGGATGGTTGGCAATTGCAACGAAGCCCTTAGTGGCAGAATAAGAGGAAAGTCGGCTTAGAAATATGGATTTATCGTGAAAAGAATCAGTAACGCGCGACGGACCGTCCTTATGTAATAATTTGCATAATTGCAATGTGGGATGATAGTTTTCCAGGTCGTTTCTGCATAATTTTCGCCACAAATTGGTGTTATCATCAATCTTGCGCCAATGTCAAAACCAAACACAATAGCGTTTCATTTTTTCTATGCATACAAAAAACAAATGAAATAACGAAGATTACAATAATTTACATAAATAAATAAATAAATTTAACCTAATAACGCAACTTTTGTCTGATCTCGTTCAACTGTTCAACAATAAACAAGATTAAATAAATTACGCAGCAGTTATCCTTCTATGATTTCCAATATATCCTTCACTATAATTACGGATAATAAATTATCAAAAACTAAAAAAAAATGGTAATAAAAATAGACGAATTTATGTCAAGTTTATAGGAACCAGGTGATCATCATCTCTATATAGAAATTAGTGGTTAAAATTAATAAATTAAAACAATACATAAATTTTTTTTGTATATCGGAACAAAGAAAAACACCTTGACTCAATTCTATTAGAAATATAGGTAAATGGGACAAGTTTAGATAATTGTGTAATAAATCCAATTTAGAAAGACAAATAAATCAACAGTTTGTCGTATTCAAATTTCGCGCATAAATTCTATTGTTTCTCACTTCCGTGTTTTCGGATTGTTTAAAAAAATTGCAATTTATCTCATGTTACGCCAATGAATAGCAGCACGTTATTATCCATCAATTGACAAAAAAATCATAAAATTTCACACACAAAATCAATATTGAAATAGTAGAAATATCAAATTACCACCAATTAACAAGATTAATGTGTGAATTTGTTTAATAATGTTACGCCAATGTATTGTAACTATAGTAACGAAACAAATCCATCATCCAATCAATATTAGCCTTCTTGAAATTAAAAGTATTTCTGATTGGCCGCTTTGACCGATTCGGTTGGTAACTATAGCAACAAAACAACTGGATGCATCCCTTAATTCGAAAAAAAGCGCCAATTTCTTCGATTTAGCCCAATTATGGTGCTCTTTTTATTATCATTATCTAGGATCGATTGCGAAAATATGTCAAATGTGTATAGAAATGCATCGTCCTTGCTTTTGCATTATGAGTCCCTAGACATTGACCAATTATTTGTGTTTGTGTAGGTGTGAGTGCTCAACTCTGCCTACCTAGATTTTATTAAATAATAATAATTATACATAAAAAAAATGGTCAAGGCAAAATCACCCCTCCAAAATAGCGTTTTTGAAAAAAAAATAACATTGAAACCATCAACGAATTCGTATATAAAAACAATTTATGCTCAAATGGTGGTAATTAGTTTTTTGTTGAATTTTATTCTATTAACACTTTTTTTGGTGTTGTTATTTTATTTATAACAAAATCAATAATCGTTAATAATGTTGTATCAACAATTGCTGTTCGTTTTTAGTTGTGTTTTAACACTAATCACGGCAGCACCACCAGCTTGTGATTGCGGTAGGTTTGCTACAATTTTTGCCATCTTTTTTGTGATAAGAATTGTGTTTTGACAAAACAATTTTTGCAGTTTGCGGCATGAGTAATCGCCAGATGCGTGTCGTTGGTGGTAATATCACGAAAATCCACGAATTTCCATGGATCGTTGGCTTGAGCATGGGTGGTAAATTCCAATGTGGCGCTACCCTAATCACACGACGCCATCTACTAACAGCCGCGCATTGTGTCAATGGGTAAGTTACAGTATTGTTTGATCATGCAGAATTTTTTGATATTCTCTTTAGGTTTAATATTGATGAAATCACGGCTGCACTAGCAGATCACGATCGTAATGCTGCTGATCGTTCCGCAAACCTTGTTTTGCGCCGTATAAGAAACATCCGAGAACATGAAGCTTTCGATGTTTACAGTTTTAATAATGATATTGCTATTTTGGAATTAGATGAACCTGTAGATTTCAATGCTCGCATCCAACCGGCATGTCTACCGGAGGATATTGCCGATTATTCCGGTCAAATTGCTGTAGTTGCCGGTTGGGGACGTTTAATAGAAAACGGACCAACTTCCCATATTCTCCGTAAAGTCGCCGTACCTGTATGGTCGAAACAGGATTGCTATAAGTCCGGTTATGGTGAACGCAAAATTTCCGAAAATATGCTCTGTGCTGGCTATCCCAATGGACAATTAGATGCTTGTAAAGTAGGTTTTTTGGGGTATTTATTGGCAATTGTACTGAAAATTGTTGTTGTAAATTTAGGGCGATAGTGGTGGACCACTCCATATGAATGATGTTAATGGTGATATGGAAATTATCGGTATTGTCTCGTGGGGTCGTGGTTGTGCTCGGCCAAAATATCCTGGTATTTACACAAAAGTCGCCAACTATTTGGATTGGATTGTTGATGTTTTGGATGGGGAATGTTTATGTCCGCACCCGCAACATCATAGTTTCCGGCGTGCGAAATTCTATTTCTAGTCAAAAATCAAATTAAACAAAACCGTGCCAAAACTGTAATTATTGTTGAATTACGTATTAATTGTGCCAAAGATCTATATCTAAGATAATAGTAAAACTGTAGAAAATATAGAGTAGAATAAAGAAAAAAACTTATAATGTCGTTCCACAATTTCTAGTCACCAATGTGAAGACACCTTTATGTTAATAACGATACTTAACATCTATAATTAAGATGATAACAACAAAAAGACTATTGAGGTCAAAATGAAGAAAGTAGAAAATTGATGAGTCTGGGATAAAATTTACCTTTAATCACGTTTATCGTACCAATAATAGAAATGAAGAGTTTTACAAAGTTAAGTGTGACTTCGCAAGGTTCACGCGTTTTACACAACTTAAAGCCGGACCCAGACTTGAGCAATCGGTACGCATGCTCTCATGTCGTTTCATCTTAAACGCGCTCTTTGTTGGCTACAAAACGTGGGCGCACTTTTATATTGCCGGTGAATAGTGTGCGATCACCCTTAGCTAAGTGCAATTACTTCTATTGTTTACATAGTTTATACGGTTAAAATTGGCCCAAATATCAATAGTTCATGGAAAATACGTTTAAGAGAGAAAGACGAACAAACACCTATATCATTCACCCATAACATGTTTTTACTTTCCAGTAGAAGAGATAATTATCCGTTTCGTATAACTTTCGATTCTCTTTCTTCAACATAAAATATAACAAATATGGATGTTTACCCTGACTTGAAAACTAGTCACTTTCTTCGACTGTCGGTGTTTTGTAGTAGTGAAAGAGGAGCTATAACAGTCCTTGGTAGAGACGGTGAAAGCACCACGTGAACGACGTTATCAACATTATCATTTGGAATTTTTATAACAAATATAAATATTAACGAATTTTGTGTGTTTTTTTTTCTCTTTCAAACGGCCAAATAGAAAAGTGAGACAAGTGACCTAAATGTTTTTCTTTTGGCCCACAAGAAAATGTCCGTTGTATTGAAATTGTTGCACGTAATCTTCTTCATTTGTTTATTGATTATTACAAGAGACGTTATAGCAACAATTGAGGTAAATTATTGAGATAATGCAGATTTTCGGGTTTTTTTTTATCGTTGTTTTTATAGAGAGACAAAAATAGCGTCGCTAATACAACAACAAAAGTAGGTACTAGAAACGGTAAAATATTCTTTAATCAAATTTTGGACTTAGCTTCTTTCTTCGGCGGAGGCGGTGGTAGTAGTGGTAGCATATCTGCAGCACTAGAAGATGACGATGATGATGATTCTGATGAAGATGATGATGATGCCAGAACCAAAAATTGTACTTGTGGTATTTATCAAACAATTCAAATCAAAACTCAAATACTACAAATTTGAAATTTTAGAATGCGGTCATTCGAATCAAGAGAATCGAATAGTTGGTGGCCGGCCGACTGGTATCAATCGTTACCCGTGGATAGCTCGTATCGTCTACGATGGCCATTTCCACTGTGGCGCCTCTCTATTGACCCAAGACTATGTTCTAACCGCTGCACATTGTGTACGACGATTGAAACGTTCCAGAATCCGTATAATCCTCGGTGATCATGATCAATCAACTACCGATGATGTACCGGCCAAAATGCGTGCTGTTGCCGCTATTATACGCCATCGAAATTTCGATCAAGACTCCTACAATCACGATATTGCATTGTTGCGATTACGTAAACCGGTCGAATTTGGTAACAATATCCGACCGATTTGTCTGCCAACAATTAAGGAGCCTTCCGGACGGATGGGCACAGTGATCGGTTGGGGACGTACCGCAGAAGGTGGTATGCTACCGAATATCGTGCAAGAAGTCGAAGTACCAATTCTAACATTGGCACAATGTCGTGCAATGAAATATCGAGCATCACGGATCACTTCGTATATGTTGTGTGCTGGTAAAGGTGCTATGGACTCGTGTCAAGGCGATAGCGGTGGACCTTTATTGATCACGAATGGTGATAAACACGAAATTGTTGGTAAGTTCGCCAAAAAAAAACCCATAAACTTTCCTTTCTTACAAATCGATGATTGTTGTGATTATTAGAAAATAAATAACATCACATTTTTGCTCTACTTTCAACTTGACCCAGTCTTGCGATGAATATGTGTGTGTGTGTGCATTTTTTCCAAAAACATTAATTTGTAATTCAATTACAGGAATTGTGTCATGGGGTGTTGGATGCGGCCGTCCAGGATATCCTGGAGTCTACACCCGTGTCTCCAAATACATTAATTGGCTCAAAACGAATCTCGAAGATACCTGTCTGTGTTCATAGCATTTCTTCACAACAACTGTATTTATTATTATTTTTCCAAATACAAAATGAATAAATTCCAATACGCCGTTAAAAGCTTTTGAGATTAATTATAAAACAAACCGGTACCGTGTCAATGTCCCGCTCCAAATCTTGAAATTTTCCAAGAATTAGTCACCAATGATCAGAGATAGATTTTGAAAATTTCCAAGTAAATTAATTAAATTAATCAATAAAATGAAACGAAAAAAAGGTGGTGATTTGGGCGACCACACACGCCCATTGGTTGTAAACTTGAATTATAATAAATAAAACAAAACACCATCATTATAATGATGATGATATTAAAGGTAATCGACATGTTCGATTCCTCGTCAGTTTCAAGTTCAGTCCGCAACTGGAAGCAGTCAGTGTTGGTAGTGAAGACATATGTGGTACGAAAAAAATACAACAACCAATCGATACGTAAATCATTGAAATGATGTCGTTATTGCACACAACAATTGGTGTCGTATTTATTGCGATTTGTTTTGTAGAAAGTGGAACTGTAAGTAAGTCTTCCTTTAAAAAATCCAAACAAATTGCACTCTTATTATAAATTACCATACAATTGGATTTCTCTTAAATTCTCTATTATTATAGTCGGAATATCAAGATGCTGCAGCAGCAGCAGAACCGAGAGGCATTTTGGCTAAACTTGGTAATTACGGGAATCATCCACCACCCCGTCACGATACACCACCATCGTCGTGTTCTTGCAGTAACATAGAATTTCGTTATTTAAATTTGTGAATTTCTAATCGAATTTTTCGACAGCTTGTGGTGAACGTAATGAAGACAGTCGTATTGTTGGTGGTAAACCGACAAATGAAAACGAATACCCATGGATGGCACGTTTATCCTATTTCAATCGTTTCTATTGTGGTGGAATGTTAATTAATGATCGATACGTATTAACAGCAGCACATTGTGTTAAAGGGTAAATCAAACAAACGGGACAAATTGTTGAGCAAACAAAGCTATTAACATTCTTTAAAGTTGTTTGTTGTTGTTTTGACAAGAAGTCGATTCATTAAGGGTGTCATCAAGCTTGATGATTTGAACGAGAGAAACTCGTTTGAGGCAAGTTCATTATTACTGTGATACGGCCTTGAAAACAACAACAACAACAACATCCTCATCAACAACAACAAATTCCTGATACCTCAATCAATTTGCAGGTTCATGTGGTTCATGATCAAGGTGACATTCGGTGAACACGACCGTTGTTATGATAAGAAAAAACCGGAATCACGATTTGTATTGCGTGCCATTGCTGGTGCTTTCAGTTTTTTAAATTTCGACAATGATATCGCCTTATTGCGTCTTAATGATCGTGTACCAATTACACAAACAATTAAACCGATCTGTTTACCAAAGAATAAAGGCAAACAATCATCATCAAAAAAAAACAAAATTCTAATTTATCTAAAATTGTAGATCATTTGTATGTTGGCACGAAAGCCATAGCATCCGGTTGGGGTACATTAAAAGAAGACGGTAAACCGTCCTGTATACTACAAGAAGTGCAAGTACCGGTACTTAGCAATGAAGAGTGTCGCAATACGAATTATTCGGCCAAAATGATATCGGATAATATGCTATGTGCCGGATATCCGGCTACCGGTCAAAAAGACTCCTGTCAAGTATGCTGTAATTTCCAAATAAGATTCGATGAGTAACACGAAATTTGTAGGGTGATAGTGGTGGACCGTTGATAGCCGAAAAAGAGGACCAACGTTACGAATTGATCGGCGTCGTATCTTGGGGTAATGGTTGTGCCCGTCCCGGTTATCCAGGTGTTTACACCCGTGTCACTAGATACTTGGATTGGATTCTGGAGAATGCGAAAGATGGTTGTTTCTGTGACGATTAAAAAGCATTTTTTTCTTTAATTTTTATTTCTATTGTGTGATATATGTAGTTGTAGAATATTTCATCTAAAATAAATTCTATTAAATATAAATATTTTGATTTTTGAGCCAAATAGGGGCAAGTGAAAACGAGGCCAGACCCTTATCCAAATTACCGTTATTTAAAAAAAAAAAACGAGCATATAAATTCACAATTAACAGTTGAAATAACTGAGATCGGTTTCTATCGAATCATAACAACGAAAAAACCACGCAGAAGAAGGCGAAGAAAGTGCAGTGACCTCTAATAAACCTCAACTTGTTTCACGGCCATCATGCTACATCTACGGACAATACTAACAATCACCTGTCTATCAATAATAAGTGTAAGTTTGAAATAATTAGAAAGTTTTCTGATACTAATTTGGATTGTAGACGCTAGGAACGGATACTCGAGGATTGTTTGATTTTTTATTCAGCCCGTGTCGATGCAGTAAGTCTCCCATTCTAATTATTATTATTTTTATTTAATCCCAAATTAAGAGTGTGGCTTGCCTAATCGGGAGGCCAAGTTTTTAGGTGGCGAATATTTGCGCACTCACGAATTCCCATGGTTATCGCTAATACAAATCAAAGATCAACCGCCGATTCCCGCAACATTAATCAACAATAAATACGTGATAACAACAGCGTCACGATTAGTTGGGTAATTATTTTCTATTCGAAATTCACTAGAGATTTTAATTTGGTATTTTCTAGTTTGACTCCGTTCGATTTGAAAGTGACTCTCGGTCTATTCGATCGTTGTTTCACCGATACATCATCAACGAATATCAGTATTGATCGAATCAATATACATCCCGATTATACACCAGCTAATGGTGCTAATGATTTAGCTCTAATACGATTAACACAACCGGTTGCGTTTGAACGCAGAATTTCACCGATATGTCTATCGGTTCCAGGTAAATTCACCAATTTTACGATAATATCAACTATTTTTGTTTTACCATTAAAGGTAATCAATATTTGGGCCAAGTTGCCACTCTAGCAGCTTGGACAGGCAATGGATCTAGTAATGGACAGGAGACGGCATCGTGTCGTCCACGAAAATTGGGCTTACCTGTACTAAATCCCGAGAATTGTGCCACAACCGTTGCGGATAAAAAATGTATTGGTGTTGTTGGGACTGCCAATATTGTTTGCAAGGTAAGATTCTAGGAGATTGTAGAGGTCTTTACTGTAAAATAAATTGATACTAAATTGGGGTGATGTTGAAGTGGAAAAGGTTGAATTTGATTTGCAAATTTTTTCTAATTGTTTTTTTCTTTTGATAGACTGATACTGGTGGTCCTGTTATGTTTCGCTCACATTCTGGTATTTACGAATTAATTGGTATTCTATCTGAACATAATCAATGCGATGATAATCAACAGAATGCAGCTTTATATACTGAAATTAATAAGCATTTACGTTGGATAACGAAATCAACTAAAGATGCCTGTTATTGTTATAAAACTTAATTAAATCCGGACAATTAAAACAGTTTGGTTTAGTAAATCATTATAATTATTGTCGAATGTAGTTTGTTTGATTTGGTTTCCATAATATTAACCAATAAAGATAGGGCCGGCCCGAGGCCACAGCAAAACAGGCAGTGCTTTTTATGTTTTTGGGACTCTTAATCTAGTTCTACAATTGGCAATCCGCCCCTGGCTGGGCCCTCATTTTTTACTGTTACAAAGACTTGGGCCTGTCCTGGATTATCGGCTTTTGCAAATCAAATTCGACTTTTTACAAATCGAGATTACCTGACTAATTTGGATATTCGAGCAGGCTCTTTACACTTAATCAGATTTTTTTGGAGTCAATTTCCTAAAATTCGATCTTATTTAATAATTAATGCAGTGATTATTTGTTGAGCGCTAATTACGTGAGACTCGATCTAAAGGAGCTGGTGATTAAGACCAAGACTTGTTCAGAATAGCGTTAAGTGTCATAATTAGGTGAGTATACCATGAAATCTCTTCCTACATTCCCAGTTGTCATCGGCTTCATCATTATATCCGTGCAATGACTCTTGATGTAGATTATATTTACAAAAACAATTGTAGACATAATCTTCTACACAACAAAATGCTTGCAATTTCCTGTATATCTGGAGATAACCTAAAAAAATTTGAAAAGATAAGATAAATGTCCTGGTGGACATTGTGTACATACCTGCGAGGCTCCTTCCACCACGGCCCAAACAAACATGGCGACTTGTTGATTGTTTGTTTTTGTTTGTTTACTGTGTGGCATTTGTTTACAACAATCGATACAAGGCCCACTTTGAACACCGGCTACACGATTTGATTGGTTCAAAATTCCGAGTTAAACAAAGACAACTATATATAGTCGCTACGTGTTTAGTTGACGAATTTATCCGATTATTTACAAACAATTGAAGTGGTAAATATGATTTTTTTCCTTAATATTCCACAATAAAAATTAGAAATTTTATCAAATATAAATAGAATTTCATTATAAATAACATATTTTATTATCAAAAACAAGCCAACAGAATTCATGAAATAAAACCATGACTCATTGGTATTTTTATGTTTATCAAGAATCTTTGATTACCTTAGAAGGTGATTAATATAAAATAAATAAGAAAAATCCGATCAGAAATTCTATCCATTTTGTCCTGAAATCAACCATTTTATTTTCAAATTGGTTTGGTGTCTAAAGTCACTAAAATCCATTGGCGTAGCACACCGGTACTCTTTTGTTTGCTTTTTTTTAATCAATCAACCACAGAGAATTTGTTTTTAATTGGTTGGTACAAGTCATTAACCTTGGGAGTTTTTGACTTTTATTCGAATAGCAACAAAAGTCACATTTTGCCATTGGCGTACTTAATTATTATTAGAAAAATATGAAAATATTTGAATATTATTAACTACCTCATGGTCATGTTAGTAACGTGCTTTTTATAGTTTCTAATACGTGTTGTTTTTTTTTTATTCAAAATTAACATTATTATAATAATCAATAATTATCTTTTGTTGATTTTATTAATAAATTCTCCACATATTTATGCAATAAGTATTGTATAGATATAGTAGAAAAATATTTATTTTATTCAAATATAATCATACTTTTATGATAAATTCTTTTATTATCATTGTTATTCTTATTATTATTGTTAAAAAAAAAAACATGATAAATTAAAATAAAACTGCGCAATTTCTTTAACTAACGAAATATCGAACTAATTACACAATTAATTATTGGAAAAAATATTAATTTTATTGATTTATTTTAAAATGTCCTAAATTAATAGTAATTTTACGATTTTTATGGTGCTAGAACTAGGGAACGCTACAATTATCGCGAAAACTAGGGACTTTCATTTTAATAAGCTAACATTGGCTATACTATTATCATAACTAAAAACAATAATCAAGTGTTTATTTAATTATACAATTAATATAAATCGATTCATTTCGGATGTTTCCATAAAGTAATTATTATAGAAATTGTTAGTGTCGATTTTAATTGATGATAATTGTTAATTTAAATTGAGCGCTACAATTATCCAAAAAAATCTAGGGATTTTCTGGTTTGTACCATTGGTGGTACTGTTGTTGTGTCTAAAATAAATAGTTTTTTTTCAAAGTTCCAATAATTATAAATCAATTAATTACGTGCAATTTGTGTTTGTTGTTTATTAATTTAATAATTTTGTAAAATTTAATGAATACTGTGAGTATCTGTGTTATAAATTATTATAAAAAAATGACAATAATTTGGTATAACCTTGGCATTATCTAGTTTTTATTTAGTTGCATCTCTGTCTTGCATATAGTGTCGAAACGGCTATTGATTTGCTCTCCTGCTCTACGATTGTCTTTTGTTTGTTTGTGTGTGTGTGACAGTAGCAGCAGCAGGCAGCACTCCGTCAGTCAGTCAGTCAGACAGGGTGTTGTAGTTGATTTCACAATAATCTCGAAGCAGATTTCTATTAATTCCAATCAGAATTAATCGATCTGTTTCAATTCGATATTATTGAGAATGTTTGAAATTACGTTAATTATTCGAATTTGTATTGATTTGGGTGTATAAGAGTTTTGTTGTTTTTTTTTTCTCGCCTCCTGAGTTTCCTCCTGTGCAATGCCCCTATTGGATCAATAGTGTACTATACAAATTTATAAAATTACTCATTCTCTCTTGCTCAACCAGAGTGATTGTGTATGTGTGCATTTTTTATATATTCACAAGGTTTTATTTTCGTATATTATTCAATTAATTTATAATTTTAATTTTTTTAATCGGTATCATTTTTGTTTGCAGTTAGAATGAATACAAACAATCACAATCAGACAAGAAGGAATTCATCTTCGTTCAGTCGACACACAAATCCAAGTCGGCCAACACATACACATGGTCATCAAAGGTGGCCAAATCGTTATCCCAAAGATTATGGCAGGGAATACGATAATAATTTTAGTAGAGGGTATTATTATTATTATCATCATCAATAATAATAATAATAATGATAAATAATTTTGATTATATTAATTATAGCGAGTTAATTTGTGTTTAATTCCAGGGAATGTTCTGTTACGCCGAGTGCAAGCCCCAAGGATACAAATTATGTGCACGGTGGTTATCCGAAATCGTCCCAATTAAGTCCGATATCACGTAATCATGTACATTATCCGAATGAGACATCAGGTAGTTGTTTTTCATAATATACACAATAAGCACAACGAGTAACTATACTGAGGGGGTGTTTCATGGTAATTAACCGTTTAGTGTGTCCCCACCCCACAAAAATTTTCGTAAACAACAAATAAGTGCTTATCTGCTTATTCTTGAAATGCGTAATTCGTTTTTACAATATGTATATCTAAATTGAACAATTGATTTGAAATGTTAAAAAAACTTAACTTAGACGAAATGCCGTTCTTGTTTATATATATTAAAAAGCAGTTTAGAGTTGTAGATAAAATAGTAGTTAGAGTGAATAGTGTTGTTATTCGTTTTGTGCTTATTTCGAATGTTACAGCTGTATAAGAGCAATTAATTGTTTTTCTTTCCTGTTTTTTGTGTGTGTGTGTGTTTTCCGAGTTTAGGTCATCAACATCAAGATAGACGACATCTACCATTAGTCCAACAACCACAAGAACGACGACACACCCTCAATCAAAATTACCATAATGGTACAGACCGACGACATCTAAATAATTTAAATGATCGCCGTCATATATCACCACCATTACATATAAATATATGTGAGAATTCAACAAATTTATTAAATTTAAATAATTCACCAACTGATGTTTTACAACATACAAGAAATATGATTGATTTCTCTAATTCTCAACGTAGGCATGGTATTTTTTAAATTGTTTAAATAAAATTGTATTTCGGATTAATAATAATAATTTGTTATAGTGGTTGATTTACGTGTAAGTCCGGTACAATTCCAACAACATTCACCGCAATATTACCGTCAGAATAGTAATAATGGTAATAGTGTGACGGGTAGTGATGATGGTATAAAAAGTGAGAGTCCGTCCCGTAAACGTAGACGTTTATCAAGATCCGGTCATCATATTGAATTGAATACACAACCAGCATCACCGCCACGTCGTTCACCACGCCAACATCATCCACCAACAACATCCCATCATAATATTCAGGGTAGTCCACCGTTACGTCGTCCACGTTATCGTGATCGTAACGATTTCATACATGCCCATCATCAGACATTTCTACCAAGTCCACCGCCAGTTGCCCATCCACATCAATCAACAATGATGATGGATATAAATCAAGTCCCTGTAACAATACCAATGAATCATGAAACTGTATGGAGTTATACACCATCACCGCATATATCATTGTGTACAGCACCACCAGGTGCCCCACCACATATGCACAGTTGTCATATGCATAATATCTATCCACCGCCACCACATCAATTGGTGGCACAACAATTTCCCGGTTGTCTTCCACCACCACCACCACCGCCGCCACCACCACCACCACCAGCACCACATCAGAATTATGGTGGTTTTGCAACACCATCGAGTGCATTATCAGCGGTATCCAATCAACATTATGGCCATCAACATTTAGGACCACCACCACCACCACCGCCACCAGGTCCTGGACCACAACGACCTGATGGTATTGAATTGGAATTAATCAATGACCATCATCATTCACATACACATACAACAATACATGGTGCACCACAATTACATGTATCACCAATACAAGTAACACCACCAGCATCATTATTTCTATCGGCTGAGAATCGTAATAATCAATTGGAATTATTGCATCGATCAAGACAACATCGACAAGCTCGATTACAACCGGCACGGACACGTTGGCATCATAATACACCACTTATTTCAGCTCCAGCACAATATTCCGGTTTCTTATTGCATTTCTTGTATGTAAAATTGATTTTATTTTGTTTCCTAGTCCTAATTCAATTTTTATTTTTTTCTTACGATAAAGGGCAATGTTCTCAAATCCACCAATGTCGCCATTCAGTCAAACCGATTTAAGTAGTTCAGATACAACTGAAACAGAGAATTATGAAGCACTATTGAATTTGGCTGAACAATTGGGTGAAGCTAAACCACGTGGTTTAGGCAAATTGGAGATTGAATCGTTATTAAGTTATAAATTTAATGCTGATACACATCAAGGTGATCAAACGTCGTGTGTTGTATGTATGTGTGATTTTGAGGCACGTCAAATTTTACGAGTTCTACCATGCTCACATGAATTCCATGCCAAATGTATTGATAAATGGCTCAGGGTAAATCATTTTTATTATTATTATTATTACTATTTTGGCAACAATTATGTTATAACTAAGAATCGGAATTATACAGTAGTGGTAAACGAAACAGGCAAAAATCAGAGATGGCGAATAAAGCGATAGTGTAGCCTAATCGTTTTGATTATGAAGCTAGTCGATTTGCCAGTACTGTGTTTATTATATTCATAATAATAAAAATTAATAAATAATAAATAGAGAAAGGCGTTGGTGAATAGATAATAAATTTCCGGTAAGGATTTTATTTTCAGCGAATACGTGGGCGAATAAATCGGTCAGACAATGTAGTTTTTACGAAGTTGTCGTCCTTGTCTTGATCATGAATTTTTATATTTTGTATTAATTAACATGAGATATAAGAAGCGTGCAATTCTTAGTTGTAATGTTGCCACTATACTCCGTCCAAAAATTAAGTATAAAATTCCAAATGACAGCACTGTGATTAATCTTCGCAAAGAAAAAATAGTGCCTGTATTAAAGCCCCAAAATTACATTTCTCTTTTATTGTATTAAACAGAAAATCGATTTAAAAGGAATTTTAGTCTCTGTAAAGAAATATAAATTATCGAATTTCGGAGTTAAGGCCGTTCTATCGCTCAAGAAAAATTCTGCTTTATTGTGGGCGTTGCACTGTAAACTATTCTAAACTAGTTACTTTCCCCAATGTGTAAGTTATTGGTTTAAACTAACAACCGGAAAGGTCATAAATCTTCAAAACATAAACACAAAGGTCCAGCATTTTGTACTGTTAGTTTAGAACCAATATTACGACATTTTTTATAATATAGGTAATATGGGTAGGAGTGCCCTTTATTATCCGCTAGACGTTTATTGGTTTAGGAGTCCCACTTCATATATCACGTTTCACTTAGAAATTTCTGTAAAATCACGGGAAAAAAGCAAAATTTTTTTACAATTTGTTAGTGTTAATTTACATAATTTTTGTTTATAAGAAACGCTGATCCACATAAAAAAACATAGTCTATTGAGTAGCAGAGCCAAAATTTAAAAAACAAGTAAAACAAAAAAATTCCATGTCCTTTTTTTTTAATTTTTAGAGCCGCTGATGGGCTTTTTTGCAAACGGGCGCTGTAACTCAATGTATTTTTGCATTACGAATGTCACCTGAAAATATCAAATCAATATAATTTCATTTGGCTTAGTAAAATTGTAAAAACTGTTTCCGTAGGGCGATAGAACAGCCTTAATATTGAAAAATCAGTAGCAAAATATGTTATGGAACCATTAATAGATATCAAAACGATCGCAGTAATAAGCAAATAATAATTGTGTACTTGACAACGAGCAATTATGGCGTGCGATGGCGTTATGAAAAATAATAGCCCGCTGTTAAGGCGCGTTGCTATGATAAACAACTTTTTTGCTGTCATCAAAAATGTGATCATAACCTCAAATTTTCAGATGTCAAAGAAAAAATTTAAAAAAAACAAACAAAAATAAAGTTAAATTGCTTCTTTTACGTATAGCATAAACTCATGAATGCACCACGAGCGTTATGGGTATAACTGTCGACACTCAGGCGTTATTTGTCCCATAATGCCCTTGATACATTAATGACTAAAACAAACGCGTAGGATTTTATTCCAACAGTAGTGCCACAATATAATATCCTTTTTGGTTCGAGTAAACGTGTAATAGTTGGGAACTTTTCAAATGTTAAGTTGCACATAATCTATCATTTGTAATGTTGAAATTTTATACTTAATTTTTGGACGGAGTTTATCTATTTCTAAACAATATTAATAATTTATCGTTGCAGTCGAATCGAACTTGTCCAATTTGTCGAGGAAACGCTTCAGATTATTTCAACACAACAGACTAAAAATTAAACCAATAATAGCATCAAATTGTTACGTTATTTTTTTTTTTTAATTTTTCATTTTAAATAATTCTAGAAATAATTTATTCCGGTTTAGTGCCATGTGTTGCCAGTAATAGAACCTTATTATTGAAATTTTTGTTATATTAACGTACTATCATTATTAATTATCGTTAATTAATAGTTATTATAATTTAAACTAATTAATCAAGCTTAAAATTGTTAGTATATGTAAGATTTAGGTGAGCTGGATTTTGTTGTTTGTTTAATTTTTTTATTACTAATTCTTTCGTTTATTGCGATTTTTTGTAACTTTGTAAAAGTGTAATCCCACCTAAATTCTTCATTGTAACTACCTCTAAAACGTACAGGGCACAATTAAGTTTGCAATTGTAGAGATTGTTTTTCGGGATTTATATCAGACAGCCCTGTATAATCTTGTTTTGTTTATTATTCGGTTGTATTTGTGCGTTTGTATGAATGTACGGTGTACATGATCTTCCATTCGTTAGTGTTGTATTTTTTTTTTGTTACTAACGTTAATTTAAGTGCTTATTGTTAAAAAAAAACAATACAACTAATTTCTATGATCGTCATCATTATTATAATTTTTGTTAAGTTACGTTTTTGTTTAGGGTAATTTTAGTTAATTTCGTTTGTTTTTTTTAACACGTTATTATTGAATTAATTTAGATAAAAGAAAATAAGGTAATCCAATTAAATGTTGCACATATTTTCGTACTAATGCATTTAGAATGTGTGTGAAAGAGCGAGAGAGAGAGAGACATACGTAAATTCGTTCCAACTGTGTACTTAAAATTTTCTATTGGCTTCATTTCCAATGATGATATATTAACGTGCAGTAATTGTATATCTAAACAAATTTCAAGCTTTTAATGTCATTTTCAATTACAAAAAAATTAATGAAAATTATTGTTAGATAATGATGAAATTTGTAATTTTATCGAGCAGTAATTGTACAGAGAATAATTTAATTGTAATAGGTGTGCCTTTATATTGTACAATTTGATATTTGCTAATTTTTTTTGTTATTTTTGTGTCGGAAGATTTTTTTCGTTTGCACTCGATCCAACAAAAAAATGGAAAAGTGCTACAAAAGAACACGCCAAAAATTCTAAAATGCAAATATACATATGTAGGCCATCGAATGTTAATCACTTGATGCCCTACATAATCGTTATTGTTCTGTTGGATTTCTTCTTTCTCTACTTTTGTAGCAGCTTGTATATTTACAACAACAATTAAATGTATGGCCTTTATTTATATTATTAGTAAAGAGAGCACCCTCATTTGTTGATGATCACTAAGTGATTTCTCTAAAATATCGATATTTTCATATGGGAAATTGTTAAGAATCACAAGACTTGCGTTATTTTTTTTATTTAAATAAAAAAATAAAGTTTTGTGATTGTTTAGCACAAATTTTATAGACGCCGCCCGATTTCGTTTGCTCGTAACTATTTCCTAATTTAATTAATTTGCTCAATCTTTATAATGACTGGGGATTTCGATTCAAATTCTTTTATATATACCAAAAAAAAAATACTCATTATTGAGGGTGCTGTTGTTGTTCAGTATACACACACATATCTCAGACACAAGTGCAATATTTTCAAAGAAAAATCATTAGAAATTTTCCAAAAAAAAAAAATGCGAGAGAAAACTTAAAAACTAGCAATATTAAAATATTCTAAGGCATTCACAATTTTTAGCAATTGCTGCATAATCAAACTATATACATAATATATATTATATAATATATAGATTGTATTTTTGTGAACGTGAATACCTAAAGTGATAATTGCTTTTAGTGGATTTTAATATTTATGTATTTATAGGGAGCTTCTAGTGCTATACTATATAGTTCTTATTTCAATAAAAATATTCAAAAAGAAATTGGGAGGATTTTTAAAGTAGCCGCTAATATTTAGGGACTTTTATTATTTAACGTAGGTACTTCTAAAATTTCGGGATTTTTGTTGACAACTAGAACAAATCCTCAATATCGCTACTATCCTGCTGCAATTTACAACAATTGAAAAAGTATTGATTCGGATGTACGATTGCTTCCTCCAATTCGGTATTGTGGACGGACTTAAAATATCGCCCACATGCCTTCTGAAACAATCCCTCTTTTGTCATCGTTACGATCTCGTTAATTTGCCAACAATTCAAACCGTCATCACGTAATTGCGCCATCAATTGCTCCTTGTTCCAATGTTTAAACGGACAACCGTGTACTTGTCCTGGATTGACATCAATTTCAAAGATCTTTTCGCAACTGTACGGTTTCTGATTGTTTTTCGAGCCGACTATACCGTACTGGTGCCGGAATAGATACGAATATTTCCTTTTGAATCGCTCCTCTGGCATGGTTTTGGTGAATTCGTCGCGGAATAGTTGTAGAGTTTCATCCAAATCGAAACCGATTCCTATGATGAACAGACCGTATTGCATACGACCGAAATATTTTAAACGGTGTGTTTTGCGTAGATTCTCATGTAAATAACGCATACAAGTCGGAAATTGTACAGGGTGGACCATTTTCGATGGTTTTGCAGGGTATCTCCTATAAGGAGAGCGCGTACAGAATAATGGATAGTACATTCCTGTCCTACTTTTTCCTGACTAGTCAGGTGGTGCAATTAGATTTTTACTATGTTCTTTTGTTTTCGAGTTATGACCGATTTTTCACTTTTTTGCGATTTCTAAGATGCCTTATATCTCGTAGGTTTTCAAAAAAGTTGACGCTTTTTCCACAGTTTATAGTGTAGTTTTTAAAGCTGATTCTATTTAGCTAATTATATTTTCTCTAGCTTTCACCGTTTTTGAAATATTAACACAAACTTATGTTTTTTTTAAATGGAACATATATTTAATCTATTGCTCATTAAATTGCTTATTTTTTTCTGATTTCAAATATATATGGTTTGCTATAGTTATTTTCAAAAATGTGAGAGTTATTTGAAAAATTTCGATTTCGAAGGGAAACATTCCTAAAATCATATTCGAAAAGACTTTAGAGTGCTATGAAACAATTGTTTTTTAGCTTGTCAACGAACTATTATTTTGGTTGCTATTTATTTATTCTTTTGTTTTCTTATTTTGCAATAGGTAAAATTTGTTTCATGGCACTCTAAAGTCCTTTCGAGTATAATTTTTGTAATCACTACTTGCGAAATCGAAATTTTCAAAATAACTCCCGCATTTTTGATAATAACTATATCAAACTATATATATTTGAAATCAGAAAAAAATAAGCAATTTAATGAGCGATAAATTAAATATACGTTCCATTTAAAAAAACATAAGTTTGTGTTATATTTCAAAAACGTGAAGCTAGAGAAAATTAATTAGCAAATGAAATCAGCTTTAAAAACCACAATATAAACTGTGGAAAAAGCGTCAACTTTTTTGAAAGCCTACGAGATATAAGGCATCTTAGAAATCGCAAAAAAGTGAAAAAACGGCCATAACTCGAAAACAAAAGAACATAGCAAAAATCTAATTGCACCATCTGACTAGTCAGGAAAAAGTAGGACAGGAATGTACTATCCATTATTCTGTACGAGCTCTCCTTATAGGAGATACCCTGCAAAACCATCGAAAATGGTCCACCCTGTACAGCATAATCGTCGATATTCGCCAAATCGACTAGACCGTAATAGTCGGAATTATCGAAATGTTGATTGTTTTTAATGATGGGAATTGTTGATAATAACACATCGAATTGGAGCGATCCGAGTGTTGGTAACACTTTCGATGCATACTGGAAGTTGTCAATTATAATCACTAGAATTTCGAATGTTCCAACTTACTATAGTCGAATTTGTTAGATTTTCAACAAAATGATTGGTTAACAGTGAGGGTAATTCGTAATCTGGGATGTAAAGGTAGCCTTTTTCTAAACGATACAAGCGCTTCTTGACCTGATCGAGAACTTGTGTGAATTTGACACGATAGTAATCGCAATCTTCCTCAAACAAGTCAGTATCTTCTCGACTAATTGCCGGTGATAATTTTAATAATTTATTTGTAATTTCAACAATTTGATCAACTTTAAATAGTGATAAACGATACTGGAACCATAGAGTTTGTAATTTTATAAACAAATGTCTTGATTCGAAACTTTTCGAATAGGCTACCAACAAAAAAATGCCAATTATTACTGACTTGATACGATTAAAATAATGAATACCTAATCGGAACAACCAATGTGAAATTGTATCAATTCTTTGAGTTTCTAACGATTCCAATACATTACCAAAAACTGTACTATTTCTAATCAAATTACAGAAATCTTCTTCAGCAAGCTGTTGTATTAAAATTGTATACAATTCGAAACGTTTAACGATATAATTTTCCAAATTTGGGAGGGTCTCGAAACCGCTCGGGGGCTCCTCGTAAAAATTTTCGTTGGATGCGAGTCGGGTAGTTCCGACATTTTCACAAATAGTGATAAATGTTTACAAAAGACGCTATACTTACAGCAGCTTACAGTGTGTGTAATTGCCTTTAAGAACACATGCATTAATTACATGTAACCCCAAACAAGGGGTACCAGTTTTAATAAACTAATCGATGCATAGATGGCGCTCAAAGTTGGTGACGTCTCGAATACGTGAGTAGGCAAACCAAAATACTCACCCCAGGAACGTATTCCAAAAGTATACCGGACTCATCTGTAATTAATTAATTAATTGTAAAGTTACTGAAATTAATCTGTTTTTTAATTAATTTATGAAACGATGATAAAATAAAACTTTTCACTACGTTTACTGATTTATTACGTGTGTAATAATGGCGCAAAACTATCAAATTATGCAGTGCTACCAACAATTTGCACAAAAATCACTAGATATAGCCATATAGCGCTACCAACATAAAAAGGATAATAGCGCCAAATTTGAATTTCTGATGAATCAAAATATACTAAATTCAACGACCAAAGGGTTATTATAGGTTTGACAGATGTGCTAAACAAAATACCTGCGTATTCCCAGGACTGCAAGCGGCGATATAGACAAAATCAAATAAATCCCTCGAAATATCACGATATTCAAGAGTATACTAAATTCACAGACCAAAGGGTTACTAGATTTAACAGATGTCTCGTTAAACAGAGTACGTAATCCTAGGATTGTAAGCGGGGATATGGATATACCGTATTTGCTGGTTGAAGGTGAATTTTTAAACGTCAAATGTGTCAAAACAATTCCCCAATTATATGCAGTATATGTGGAAATATAGGTATTTTTAGGCCGTTCAGTTGCACACTTGACGTTTAACATTCACGTTCAACCAGCAAATTTGGTATACAAACAACTAAATCACTAGAAATATCACTAAATTCAAGGGTGCCAACTTAAATCTAGGAACCCCTTGGTAGATGAATTTAGTCTACCAACTCAGATTCAGGAAACCTTTGATCGATGAATTTCTTATAATTGCAAAATAATTTTGTTTTACACGGCTTTTTCTACACCGTTCATAATTGGATCTTGATTAGACATTATCGAAATAATTGCTGCCTTTATCCCCCCCCCCCCCAATGAACCTACATCCGGGAGCTGTTATCTCACTCCGAGTTATGGGAGAAGGGAGCACCCTGACTTTGGATGTTTCATTTATCTATGATCGTCACACACACACACACACACACACCTACAGCACCTTCGAATGGTAAAAGTTGTATGAAACGAACTCTAATTGTTAAGAAAACAAACTTTGTAAAAAATTCCACCTTGATAAGGTGGATTACTCAATAATATTATTGATTCTCGATCAGTGACAGTCTAGTGTTCAATCGAAAAATGAATCAACCTCATCTCTTTGCTGAAAACAATCAAGTATCAAGAACCGAAGCCCGTTACCTTTTGGATAATTATTTCCATTTGGTACGATTGAGGGAACACGCAACCATCATAGATATTGGTTGTGGTGATGGTGGTGGTTTACACGATCTGCTCGTGCCGAAATTACCGCAAAATTACGAGAAAATCTACGGTATCGATATATCGAAAGAATTTGTGGAGTACGCATCGAAACACAACACCAACAATCGAATTGTCTTCGAACAATTCGATATCGGCTCAAAACAATTACCAGCGAAATATTGCGAACGATTCGATCTGATCTTCTCGTGTTTCTGCCTACATTGGGTGCCAGATCAGAAGTAAGTTAATTGTATGATGGATTGAAAATGGAGCGTTTTGAACGTTTTCTTGCAGGCAAGCGTTTGAGAATGTTTATAGAATGTTGCGGCCGGATGGCGATACGTTATTTGTATTGTTAGCAACATTTCCATTCCACGAAATTTACGAAGCAACGCACAGCAAATGGTCGAAATATATGGATGATATGGTCGAAGTCATATCGCCGTATCAGCATTCGGAACATCCCGAAATCGAAATCGCGAATCTATTGAAACGGCAAGGTTTTGTCAATTTTGTATCCGAAAAGGTGGCGCGTTCGTACACATTCCCAGATCAAGCAGCATTCGTTCGTAGGTCCCCAAATTAATTAGTTAATCAATACTACTTAACTTTTGCTTGTTCTCAGGAATATTTGTAGCTGTGAATCCGTTCGTTTCCCGTATACCCAAACACAAAGTCGATGATTATATCAATGAGTGTATTGAGGCGGCTAAACAATTGAAAACTTGCACATTTGACAGCCAAGAGGGCAAAATACGCGTAGACTACGATACAATTGTCGTTTACGCTGCTAAACCCAAAAATTAGATTGTTTAAATCGACCGGTTTCAAGCCGGTCACCCTGTATTTGTGACTCATCACATGATAATAAATAGCCTTGATATGATGTATAAGCGAATTCTTATCATTTCTATTTATATCATATCGACCAATAACAGCCAGAAGATTAACTATAATTTTGATTTTATTTTTTTAAATTTTTTACCCAACTGATAAACTGATAAACACTGTATAAATATTAGACTGTTTCGAAAAAAGCGATTTCTTCTCTCTTAATTGTATTGAAAATGTTGAAAATGACGAATCGCCTTTTTTGGAATAGTCTAATAAATATACGTAATTTGTTTGCCGCCCCTGTATATCAATCTGTGTTGGTATTCTCGTTGCATAGACAACACAAAATACACTAACAATTAGGGATTTTGGTGTTAATTTCAGTGCCATTTTATTCTGTTGTGTTGTTCAACTTGCACGTTCTGACGTCATATAACCTCACTTTATCGAACTGAATGGTGTTTTAGTGAAAATTTGAGTTTTTTGGATTGTTTTTAAAATGGCACTAGTCGGAATTCGAAATTTATTAAGAAATAGTCAAATATTCAACGAAAATATATTTTTTAATGCACGGTAATTATCAATGAAATATTACACAATTTGGTGAATTGTATCAATTCTAGTTCGATCACATTGATGAATGTTCGACGAAATAATGCGGCCGAAGAGCAGAAATCGCACGAACAACAACAATCAACCACCGTGGACAATAGCAAGAAACTGGAAGATTTGGAGAAATTACAAAAGGAGATTGCTGAATTGACCGAAAAGAATAACGAACTTTTAGTAAATTATCCATTGAAATCCACAATAATTGAGCGTAAATCGTTTGTTTTTTTTTCCCCGTTTAGGACAAGTACAAGAGAGCATTAGCCGATGGTGAAAATCTACGTAATCGTCTAACGAAACAAATCACTGAAGCGAAACAATTCGGTATACAGAGTTTCTGTAAAGATCTATTAGATGTGGCGGATGTTTTGAATAAAGCCACCGAAACAATACCACGCGAAGAGATAAACGATCGCAATCCGCATTTAAAGAATCTCTACGAAGGCTTGATAATGACTGAGGCGCAATTGAAGAGTGTCTTCAAGCGACACGGTCTAGAACCCGTGAATCCATTGGATGAGAAATTCAATCCAAACTATCATGAGGCTCTATTCCAACAGGTAGAATTTCATTATAATTTCATATAAATACGGTATTGTTTTTTTTTTGTGTATTTACAGGAAGTGGCAGGCAAAAAATCGGGAACGGTTGTGGTCGTCTCAAAGATCGGTTATAAATTGCATGATCGTGTAATTCGGCCGGCTTTAGTTGGTGTTGCCAAATAGAAGAAAATTGGAAGGTGTTAGTTTAAAGACGATTTTTGTTGCAATTATGTTTTTGTTATATAATTCCAGTGTAGAATTCTTAATTTCTCATTATCTAAGAATTCGAAATAGGTGATTAAATTGTAATTTTTTTAACGAAATAACAAGAATTGTTTGCAAAACCCTCTCCGATGAAGACTTGCCTGGTGGTAAGTAGATTTCTCATTTTCGCTAATAGAAGGCCTCAAAACAGTTTGTTTTGAGGCATCTCCGAAGCCAAGAACTCGCCTGAATTTTATTTATCTATTATTTTTATCGATGTTTCGGTAAAATCTGAACTAATCTGTATTCAGTTAAAGAAGGAAAAAGGGTTTATTTTTCTAAAAATTGTAATTTTTGACTGTCGCAACCCGATGCCCCAGACACTTTCTTTCCGAGAACGCGTAGTTAAAAATGCTATTTTTTGCAGCTGTCTCGATCCCTGTTTGCATCTACTTTTCAGACGCATTTCGTAAGAATATCGCTGAGAAGGTCTACATCAAAATTCTCTCTCTTTCTATGCCCATTTGATTATTGCTCACGTCTTTTTCTCTCTTTTTTTGACACAAACGAACAGGGTCGACTTCTAACTTTTCTGACGTAGAATTATTGAAAGGTGGAGAGAGAGAAGGATAAGGATTGAAGTAAGTCGCTAATACATCTCTTGAATTGGGGGATATTTTCACAGTTGCTGGATTTTGTTCAGTTATGATACACAGTGAAGGCGCAGTAAACAGGCAGTAGGCGGATATATCAGTCATTTTTTTCAACTGAACAAAATCGCCTGTTTACTGCGCCTTCACTGTATATCAGACTTAAAGGAATTTCATAGACGAAATATCGATTAAATTCTTGTTATTTTTTATTATATTGTCGTTATTTTAACAATTAGATACATTTATTTGAATATGAATTGAAAATTAAAGATAAAACGACAGTAATTAAAATAGAATTAAAACATTTAACACGCATTACAATATTTTTTTCTTCTTTTTAATAAATTGATATCTGTGTAGAGCTGATAATTTTGCGGGTAATATAACAAAAATTACCAGATATGTTCAACAATTAAGTATTTGTTTAGAGCTTGTAAATCAGAAAAAAACTTGAAATAGTAAAAAACCGTTACATCCAAAGCTATAATGTGGTTAAAATTTGGTTTTGCCAAAGATGAAATTGCCGGGATCCTGTGGATTTTCTGTTGTAAAGAATTCTTTCCATAATATTTCAAATTGTTTATAATCTACTTCCTTCTTGCCCTAGATTTTTAATGAAGACGCAAAAAAAATTAATAATAATAATAGAAAAAGTCAATTTAATTTTTACGATTATTATTTCAGTAGATTAAACTTACAGACGACATTTTCTGGAATGCTTCTTTACATTCATTTGGCTCGAGGCCATAACATGAACATACACTGGTAAATTCATCCACATCAATACTACCATCGCCGCTGGCATCCTCTAATTCAAACATGAATCGCATATATTGATTCTGCCATTCGAGGGCATTTTCCGTATTCTTCGCATACTCATCCCACATTGAGGCCCATTCTTCGACGCTCACCTACCATTCAATTTGATTAATATAAAACAAAATTACACTAATTAGAAATTTGTATACTAACTTGTCCGTCTTTGTTGGCATCGGCACGTTGTCGCAGACCATCCCAGATTTGGATCAGTGTATCGTAGGTCTTCTTATATTGGGGCGTATTCGGTGTCCATCCGCGTAAAGTGCATATTTTCTTGAGACAACAAAGAAAAAAAAGATATGAATTTCGCTCGTCAACAGTGCCAGAGCTTTTATTAATTCAAGACATTTTTCCATTAATCGTTTGATCTCGTTTACATACTCAAATATTTGAAAGAGACTGTTTTATTACATGGAAATATGAAACGGAATTTTTTTCTTTGGCTCAATGAAAGTCAGATGATTTAATTTCGTATTTTATTATGCGGATTATAAAGGTCGCCAATATCGTATTTACGAGTGGTTTTTTCTCCACCATAAACCGTCATAACAGTAGGTGTTTCGCTATTTTTCTTTCCGTTATTTTCTCTAAATCGCGTATCGAATAATAAATCGGAAGAAATCGGGAGAAAATGAGGGCAGTCGTGGCACCTTTTGCCCTTTCTTTTTCAGTCGCTGATTATCGCTATATACAGGATGGCCGGCTTTAAGTATCCAGCGACAACTGAATTCGGGGCTTGTTTTCCCAAACTGTTTTTAAAGAAAAAGAGAGATTGAGGCTAAAACAGGAGTCAGAAAAAGAGAGGGGGGTGAGGGAGAGGCAGGGACACGAAGACAATCAGATGCAGAAATAGTTGGAGCGATAGAGTTGAAGACAGAAACAGTGGGAGAGGCAGAAAGAATGGGAAAGAAAGACAAGGAGAAGCAGAGACACATATGGAGGGAGAGGCAAAGTCAGAAAAAGACCGACAGAGGGAGAAACAGAAGCTGAAAGGAATAAAAGGACAGAAGGAGTGGGAGAGACAGACAGGAAGGGCGGGAGACTCAGAATTGTATGGAAAAGACAGAAAGAGAAAAAGAGAAGAGTTGAAGAAGCAGTGATAGAAAGAGTGGGGGAGATGCAGATAGAAAGTATGGAGAAAACAGATACAGAAGAAGTGGGAGAGACAAAAAGAGAGAGAGAAAATTGAGAGAGACAGAGAAAGAAAACTGGGAGACACAGAGACAGGCAGGGAAACTGAGATAGAAATAGTGGGAGAGATGGAGACACAAAGAGTGGGGAACATAGATACAGAAGAAGTGGGAAAAACAAAAAGAGACAGAGAAAGAAAACTGGGAGAGACAGAGGCATAGGGAGACAAAGGCAGGAAGAATGGGAAAGAATAGGAGAAACAGTAACAAAAAGAAAGGGTAATACAGAAGCGTGGGAGAGGCAGAAAGAGAGGAAGAGACGGAAAGGAAATGAAAGACAGAAACAGAAAGAGTGGAGAGACAGAAAGGAAGGGGGAGTAAGAGACAGAAATCGAAAGGATGGGAGGAACAGGAAGAGTGGGAGATACAGTAACAATGGCAAAGACAGAAACAGAAAGAGACGAAGAGACAGAAAGAGTGGGAGTAATAGAGATAGAAAGGACGGAATAGAGAGATGGTCTGGAAGAGACAAATATGAAGGGAGAAACGAAGCCAGAAAAAGACGCAGAGGCAGATAAAAGGGGAGAAACAGAAGCTGAAAGGAATAAAAGGACAGAAAGTGTGGGAGAGATAGAGACAGGAAGGGCGGGAGATACAGAGTTTAATGGGAAAGATAGAAAGAGAAAAAGAAGCAGAGACAGAAAGAGTTCAAGAAGCAGTAATAGAAAGTGTAGGGGAGATGGAGATAGAAAATGTGGAGGAAACAGATACAGAAAAAGTGGGAGAGACAGAAAGAGAAGGAGAAAGAGAAAAGTGAGAGAGACAGATATAAACAGTGGGAGAGACAGAGAAAGAAAAGTAGGAGACAGAGACAGGCAGGGAGGCTGAGGTAGAAAGAGTGGGAGAGATGGAGACACAAAGAGTGGGTAACACAGATACTGAAGAAGGGGTAAAAATAAAAAGAGACAGAGAAAGACCACTGGGAAAGACAGGAAGAATGGGAAAGACCGTGAGAGAAGGAGAAACAGTAATAGAAAGAGTGGGAGATACAGAAAGAGTGGGAGTGATAGAAAGGGGAGGGGGAATAAAAGACAGAAACCGAAAAGGTGGGAAGCACAGGAAGAGTGAGAGATGCAGAAACAATGGCAAACAGACACAGAAAGAGACGAAGAGACAGAAAGAGTGGGAGTGATAGAGAGAAGGTCTGGGAGAGACAAAACAGAAAGAGAGGGAGATACAGAAAGAGTTGAAGAGATAGAGGCAGATACAGAAAAAGAGGAAGAAACGGAAATAGAGACGAAGACAGTGACAGAAAGAGAGGGAGAGAGAAAGATAGAGATAAACTGGTACACAATTTATCTCATTTTTTTGTCGGAAGCCTGCTTTTAATCGCCTACCTCCCAACAACACAAAATGCAAATTTGTTGTTTCAAATGCATCAATCCCTCCCGTAAATTGTCTCAATCTAATGGACAATAGGAGAAACCCACAAATTCTGCATATTAATACCTCTCCACTCCGTCTAATTGATAATTATTGTAATTTGAATTGAGATTAAAATAATAATTGCCAACTTAAAATAAATAAATTAACATTTGCATAGAGTGCACGAAACACATAAGTAGCACAGTAATTTAAATAACAACACTGAAACGTTAATAAAATAAGACTTGAAACTTAATTTAATTAAAGCCAAACTCGATTAGATCGTTCAACAAACAATTTATCGTTATAATAATAATTGTAGCAAAAAAAAATACTTACTTCTATTGCAAGTTCGAAGTCTTTACGATCAATAGTGCCGCTCTGGTTAACATCTACAAGAATAACACGAATCGCATTACCTTAGAGATCAACAACCATCTTTGTCTGTCTTATATTAAATATCGAAACACACTGATTCGATATTGAGTTCTGCATAAGTTAGACAAAGATCGATACAGAAGTTTTTTTAATTGCTAAAACTTACCAAAGAAAACGTTGAAGACGTACAAGAGCTTCTTTTTACGGAAATCCGAAATTGGCATGTTTTGTAGCGGTGACTGTAATTAAAATACCCAACAAATTATAAGAGTTTTTGCTGTGAAATTAATCGGGAAACTAATGGCGGAAAGGAGAAGGCAATTGTGGCTGATTTAATAATTCCATCATCGTTTTATAGTATTTTTTTTTTGTTGTTGCATCTATGACGTGAATTGTTAATCTTTACAAATCTTTTGACGTTTTATATTGCCTCTATTCTTATTATTATTAACCCTATTAACGGATCTAGTTAATTGGGCAATTAAGTAATAAATTTTAATACATGCTTAATTTCTAAATAGATTATTTATTTATCAAAATGATACACTTTTATCATTTGGGGGGATTTAAATTGGATTTTGATTGTAATTAATTGACCTGTACCAGATAGACTATATGATTGATGGATTTGATTTCCGACCTTGTTGTTAAAACATTTTATTGATTGGACAAATTGGAGGTAATACCATATTTTTCTTGATTTATAAATAATTCGAGTCAATATTAATTCGTGATTTCAACTGGCGATAACAGATGCCGCACATCGATTTAGTGGTGACGTGTCAAATTTACCCTTTTC
Source organism: Epicauta chinensis (assembly GCA_021725515.1). NCBI lineage: Eukaryota > Metazoa > Arthropoda > Insecta > Coleoptera > Meloidae > Epicauta > Epicauta chinensis. The sequence goes on from JAEDXX010000030.1 coordinate 272,154, forward strand.
CAATCACCATTAGGGCAAATTTTCGAAACTTAGCACAAGATCCAAACAGGAAACAAAAAATCAGGAGGAGTTCAGCAGCAACTAATCAACAAAATGGCGCTACAAAGGGACAGTTTGTCGCAATAAAAATATCACAGCTTGTCCGGTTCTGATAACTTTAGCATTTAAGCGAGTATTTTTTGGTATATCTAATAGTCTAAATGATTGATGCAATAGGATAAAGCTTCTAATTCTAACTAATAATAGAAATAATAAAGCAAGCAATGGAAGCGTTTAATTCGACAGTAAAGCAAAATAAAATTGAATATTTCTCTGTTTTAAAAATACTGTTTTATTTTGCATACATACCCCGAACATACGGGGCATAACGCGGGACATCATTTCACGTAGAACTGTTTTTCCATAATTTATCGTTTCCATTCCACTAAGGAAGGATACAGTATTTTAATTCGATTGTGCGAGAACCTAAAACTAACACAACATTATCACAAATATACAGAATGTCCCGTATGAGTTTCATTTGTCATCAGAGCCACAACAAGACATCTGTTTGACTATTGTCCAAAAATTAACTTTGTTAGTAAAGGGGCGCCGAAGGGAAGTGCGCCAGGAAGGCTGGAGCCGGCCCTGTTTGTCGCAATCGTTAATAAAAACGTAATATTATATGTTGCGAACAGTTCCCGTCGAAATTATCAACACAATCGACATTTGCTGACCCAGTTGTCGTACTGCCAAAATCACAAAGAGTTGACTACAACGACATTATTCCAACTGTACAATTGTGGCCGAATAGTGCACGGATGTGATGAGATTTTAGATGAGTTCCCTCACTTTTATATCATTTTTTTTTCTCTATTATTATTATTATTATGTTAGTTTGATGTGCTGCAGTTGTGTGTGCAGTTTCGAAACTTTCCACATCAGGATTTGCCAAACTGTAATCTGTCGACTACCGAAGGTACAATAAAAGAAAAAAAACCGACGAATATATCAAAATACGTGATATCATTAATATGAACAAAGAAATTCAACTTCAAAGGGAATCCATTCAGTAGACATATCGATTGTTCTATTTTCTCACATAAATAATGGAAATTAAATAGGAAATTTGAGGTTTGTGGTGTAGGAAAAAGCGTTGTTTTATATGAACGAGCCGCTACTGCGATATACAGGCGCGGCAGTAGAACCAGCTTCTTGTTGAAGTGAAACTTTTCTAGGCGTGATAGGGTAGTAAATTTATTTGGAAGCGTAACGAAAATGCGGGAGCCCGTGACGGGAAACCCTTCCCCTCTAACAGACAGCTGAGAGGGAAGAGTGGGGGCGTTGTCATAGCGTCGCTTCTTCTCTCAATTCTGCCAACTGTGTAAAATAAACACTAGGGTTTAAAGTTGGTGTCATTGATCGATGTACAGCGCCCTCTGGAATGAAACTAAAATTTCCTGGCTTACCGCGATTTATCTATGCATAAATTAATATTGTTTTGAGATAAGTGAAGTGCAGAAAAAGACAATTGCAAATAAGAAAATAAAAAAAGGAACTTCATCTCTAACCTAAGAAGTTTCACTTCAAACGCACTTTCAATTTTTTTTTCTTTCGCATGTCATTTGATTTTCCAAACTGTGGCGCAATTAATTGTCCATCCCAAACTTCCCTTTTAAGCGTTCAAATTTCTAATCTCCCCCATCGACTTAATAATTCCCAACAAATTCTCAACTGTCACACACTGTTTCCAAGTTTCTAATTTTGGTGAATTATTAAATGGGCTAATATTATCTCAAATATCTATATTAGCGATTAGATATAGAGGTCAAGAATTGTTTGTGTGTGTGTGTGTTTACCTAACGAATTAAATTGAATTAAAAACAGTTTGGGCTTTTATGGTTGGCGGATAAGTGCCAATTAAATTTTATGGTGTTTGAACAAACAATGAATTTCTAGAAAATTCAACGAATTGCAAGAATCTGTTGAATGACTCAACCGTTTCGATTTAATCAAGACGATTGTTGTTCGATTTTAACTGTCGATCCATGAAATAGACGAGAATAACTATACCCTACATTTCAGTAATTTAATTTAATTGTCTTAAGAAAGGATAGGCCGTTCTCGATACATGAAATCCGAAGGTATTTCTCAATTTTTTAATCGTATTCGATTAAACAAACGCGCACAATTAGATGTAGGAATATCACTAGATTCAAGCGTACCAACTTAAATCTAGTAGCATATTTATTACTGACACATCTGGCATCACTGTTAATCTTAAAATAAAGTACTAAATTCCTCGACCAAAGAGTTACTAGATTTAACAGATATAACGTTAAACAAAGTATAGTAAATTCAGCGAGAAAATGGACTTTTTTTGTCACTAGATAAGTTACTAGCTCTATGGCGCAAAATTCAAAATTACTTACAAAATACGAAAATTGTGAAAACAAAATTATAAATACTCTTAGACAATGACGAAAGCCACTTCGATATACAATAAATAGAATAAAAAATATTTCTCACAGAAAATCTCTTTAATGCGTTAGGTAAAATATTAGAAGAGCTACAAAAAGCTGCGTTTAGAATTAAATATAGGAAATTTTATTCTATCAAGTTGGTCACTGGGCTGTCATAAAAGTCCGTTCTTGTGAGCAGGGATATGGATACAAACAAATAAATCCCTGAAATATCATTACATTCAGGGCTACCAACTTAAATCTAGGACCTCTTTGGTCGATGAATTTAGTATAACAAGCCTAAACATTTGATTAACACTAATTGTTGCTAATTTCTGAAATAAAACGAGAATTTTTCTGTCTAACAATATGGCAACATCGCACGTCCTAGTTTTCAGAAAAATCACAAATTTGAAATATCACTAGATACAAGTGTACCAACCGTCAACATGGCGTTTTTCTCTAAAACTACTGAGAAATCTGACATATTTGCCGATATCTAATTCTTAAAGTTGAAAATATTGTATTTATTTTATTATTTTGTGGTTTGATTACCAACAGTATGACGCAAATATTTAATTAAATACTATGGCAACATCGCCCGTCCTAGTTTTCAGAAATATCACTAGATACAAGTGTACCAACCGTCAACATGGCGTTTTTCTCTAAAACTACTGAGAAATCTGACATATTTGCCGATATCTAATTCTTAAAGTTACAAATATTGTATTTATTTTATTATTTTGTGGTTTGATTACCAACAGTATGACGCAAATATTTAATTAAATACTATGGCAACATCGCCCGTCCTAGTTTTCAGAAATATCACTAGATACAAGTGTACCAACCGTCAACATAGCGTTTTTCTCTAAAACTACTGAGAAATCTGACATATTTGCCGGTATCTAATTCTTAAAGTTGAAAATATCGTATTTATTTTATTATTTTGTGGTTTGATTACCGACAGTATGACGCAAATATTTAATTAAATACGAATTGTTGGGTAATTCCTAAAAAATAGGACAAATTCTAATTTTTTGTGTAACGCCACAGTCGCCTTTTTGTTTTCTGAAAACGCGCCAAATTTAAAACTCCATTATAAATAGACTTTGTAGATCTATTTAGAACATTGTAGAATTTTCCACAATTCCGTGGAATTCCATCAAATCCGATACAAAAAATTTAGAAAGTATTCCATTGATTTGCAATAAATGTCAATATAATTTATACGATCACATATTTTGTTAGTTATTGCAAGATAATTGGAAATTTTGTTATCAAATATTGATAAAATGATTATTATTTTATCAATATATTTGATAAGAATTTCGTTGATGGGGAAAGAGCGCACAACCTGGATCGAACATGACCACAATCACGCGCCTGCTCTGTTGGTTGTATACCTGCAGGCCGACAAGACTGATAAGATTCTTGCTGAATAATTTCTCAAAATACGTTGATGTTAGTCGATTGATCGTTGTAGAAATCACGAATTACACGTAAGTTACATTGATTTAAATCAAAACAAATTGATAATTGTATAAAATCGTTTAATTCCGATTGTTTGAAAACATAACCTCAATTCTAATTGTTTTGTAGATCGTAGAAATGGGCGACGAACCGGTAATGGCCACCAATGATGATGCTAGCGAATGTAAACGTGGCGCCGTCCAATTGGGCTATTGGCAGGACAATTACATTTCGCATTTCGTCAAACATATCGAGAAACGCGCCCCCGAAATCCATCGCGGCTACTACGCCCGTGTCAAAGGTGTGGAGAGTTTCGTGAAACGTTTCCTCATCCGCACCCACGGCAATTGTCCACAGATTGTCAGTTTCGGTGCCGGTTTCGATACGTTATATTGGCGTCTAAAAGACGAGAATTACACGGTCAACAGTTATGTGGAGATCGATTTTCCATCGGTGACGGCGAAGAAATGCTACGCAATTAAACGTTGCAAAGAATTACTACAGAAGATCCACGAACAGGATGGTGAGGTGAAATTGAGCGCCACCGATCTACATGCCGGCAATTATCATTGTATCGGTGTTGATATGAGGAATATTACACAATTGGCGAATAAATTACAACAGGCCGAGATCAATTTCAATCATCCAACATTATTTATTGCCGAATGCGTTCTAGTTTATATCGAGGATGATTGTGTTAATCGTCTATTGGCATGGATAGCGGCCAAATTCAAATCGGCACTATTCATCAATTACGAAATGTGCAATATGAACGATACGTTCGGTGATGTGATGTTGGGCAATTTACGGGTGCGCGGTTGTAATTTGGCCGGCATATCGTTCTGTAAGAGTCTCGAAACGCAAAAGAATCGTTTCTTGAATAATAATTGGCAAGGTGCAAAGATCTGGGACATGGTGCAGATCTATTACGCTTTGCCGGCCAGTGAACGTGAACGTATCGAAAAGATCGAGTTCTTAGATGAACGGGAATTATTGATACAACTATTCCAGCATTATTGCATCTGTATCGGCTGGTTGGGCACAGAATTTGCTGATGTTAATTGTAATGATGAAGGTTGAATGTGTCTGGATTCGGATTCCATCAAATCAATTATTAATGCTGTGATATTTCTTCAAATTCGTCTGTTTTTCGTTCGTTTTTTTTTTCAAATGGCTATTATGTAATAACAGTAAAATAACACTCTTCTGTGTGGTTTGTAGGATTAACAATTTTCATTTAACAAAACAAAAATATATGGGGTAAAAAACTATTACTGTGTATTATCTTGTTCAATGTAATTTTATTTATTAAAGCCGTTTATTCAACGATTAAAAAAACGCTATTTTATTATCATATTTCAAATTAAATCTACCACATTAACCGCCAGGTACACGGTAATTTCCTATTTATATTCCGAATCCATGACTTAGCAAAAAGGATTAAATAAAAAACAAACGATCGGAAAGTGTGGTTTTGTAACTAAGTCCAACTTTAATCACAGATAAACTCGTCCGAAAGGCAATGTTTTATGTCAATACTGCGGCAAATCCTCATTTCCTTAATGGACATCCGATAAAAACTTTCCAGTTTCGATTTGGGAACGTTTCAAAATTGGCGCCTATTTCTACGCCTATGTTTTATTAATTTCAAATCGCAATTGCTGCGATTTTATTGTTTTTTCCGCCATTTTGTTATGAACAACAAAATGTCGCGTCAATTTCCAACCGTATTCTATTCACGTACAAACTTTATGATTGGGAAAAGGTAAACGGAAAAAATAGCGGAAGTTGGCTCGGATGGTGCATTTGACATACGAAATTTTCAGGATCGCTGAATTTGGATTCAGGTCGTCGGAGAAGGCGACAAAAAGGCAAACTAGATTCGCCGATCGGCTAGACGGCGCTGGTAGCGTTACGTCCGGTTCATCTTGCCTCACTAAATGCGAGCTTACAATAGAGCGTCTCTCTTGGAACGGACGCTTAAGCGTCATTTATTGATTAATCGTACGTTGCGTACCCAGAATTGGTGACGTCACTCAAAACGCAGGTAGTTTTTCCAACAAAATCTTGGGTCCATTTGAGTGGCATGAATAATAAATTCCAACATAAAAGGTTCAATTTGCCGTTGTGAATAATTAATTGCGCTACATTCGAGTAGCTATCATTTAATTGTCGTTTTTTGTAATTAATTTAGAGCTAATTTTAAATGGAAAATAAGATGAATGCGTGCAACAATTGAACAATTATTTGCTTTGAACCGGACCGTTCTGCATTTTTTCAGTTTCATAGGTTTAGCACATTTCTAACGTCTTTCAAAGCTCGCCGAATGATTAAGTGGCACGATTCGAACGGAATTTCTTACAAATTGGAACAGGTGTGTCAATATTATCGGGAAAAAAACAAAACAAACAGGATTAAAATACAATTTAGAAATTGATATTTGGTCAACAATAAATTTTCGTCTTTATAAAGTTATCTGACACTTTCCACATTGGATAAGTGAGCCGAACGGAGATTCTCAGCAAGCCGGATTACCTGCTGCGCGGCACACGGAACCGGATTTTCTAATCTAGTTATCAACAGGAAGCGAATGAAAACAAGAAACAATATGTGCCGCGGTAGATAAAGGCGCTCTAGAGAGAATGAGAGAGTTAATAATGGAAATATATTGTATGTTCGGGCGTTTTAAAAGTTTCTTATTAGTGTAGTGAAGTGCAGCGTGACAGTACTAATGCTTGCTGTCTGTTTGACGCGACAGTTATGTGAATCCAGCCTTAATAGTGACCGGCTCCTATTACATTTACAATTTGTTTTTGCTTTACTATAAAAAGCAAGACAGTTTTTGTTTGTAATTACAATTATTGTAGCAGATTCGCTTGCAACTTTTCTACGATTGTAGAACTTACATTTACTGAAATTAATGAGAAACGAAGTTGTCCAACATTTTTAATCAATGTTGCTATACACAGATATCGTGTTTCCACTTTTCGTACAATTCGATTTTGACAAAATTGCATTATTTAGACACACACCCGCCGTCTGTTTACACAAGAAAATTGTGTAAGCAAATGGCGATTTGAATAACAAAATCGTCCCCCGAATACCGACATCGATACGGGTCTATTTGTAGACGTCTAAAATTGTTTTATTTACTTTCGGTAGATGTCTAAACTTTTTCCAATTGTTTTATTAAATATCCAACTTATACAAGGACTTGTTGCATTTACCGTTAAAACAAACAACTCTCGTATTTGTGTTTTAATCAAATTTTCATCCACCCCCGAACGCACACAGAACACATCAATAAAGACGTAACGAAGAGATGGTGAAAGTGAAACACGCACATTTCACAGCTATCCGGTGAAATTAATTAAGCTGAAATGGTTTTAATACAAAACAAGCGTTGTTGTTGAACCTTAAACGATGTTTAAACATTTCAAAGTGGGGTAGTTTTTGTGTGTCTGTGTGTTCTTCCCGAAATCGTTATCACCCAATAATCAATAACGCATCGAATTGGAAGGAAGATAAGTGTGGAAAGCTTGTCAAAACTACTTCTCGATTCTCAATTGAACCAGACTGATGCAGAAAAAACCTCTTCATTTCGATCGTTTTTTTTTTCATAGTTGATCTTTGATAGCATCATCGTTTTTAAGACAAATCCCCATAAACAATAGACGATCGTAAAGGATACTTGTCGATTATAATCCCTTCGATTCAAGACGATGATGATAATAAAAACGAAACACATTAAAAGGTAGATTTAAGTAACCCCTACATCGGACCCAGTCTACGGTTGCCGTTAATCTCTTGTGTAAAGTGTGAAATTATGTTTCCTAAGGAATTATTATTCAACCGAAAGACCGACTTGTGTGTAATTGATAATCCTATCTGAACCCTTTTGCAATGAATCTAAACGGGATCCGGTTGAATATTAACGATTAATCACAGACAATTTATGGTTGGCATTGATCGCAAAGTCAAGTCAGATTCGGTGCACTGTGTACGACAGCTGTATACAGCGGTGGCCACCGAAACAGGCGCTGCACGCTTTGCAATCTTGACTATAGCAACAATGGTTTTTTTTTGAAGTGCAACTTCTTTAGGCGCGGTAGGGTAGTAAATTTGCTCGGAAGCGTAACTCGGTCGTCTACTCTCTCTGTCAGTTATGCCGACAGTGTAAAATAAACACTAGGGTCTAAAGTTGGTATCATTGATTGATGTACAGCGCCCTCTGGAACGAAACTAAAATTTCTTGGCCTACCGCGATTTATGATTTTTGTCTTTATAATATTAATTAATAGCGTTAAATTATATTGAATAGTATTAGATAAGTGAAATGTAGAAAAAGACAATTGCAGAAAAAAATCGAGCCTTCAGGGAACGACAGAAAGAAAATAAACCAATGAAAAAAATGAACTTTATCTCTAACCCAATAAGTTTCACTTCTAACGCGCGGCGTTCCACGCACCTTCAATTTTTCAATTTTCTTGCCAGATATCGGTAGATTAAAACTAAAAGAAAGTGTTTAAGTGAGGATTATCGCAAAATTTGTAAAAACTAGGAAATTATTAAGCATTTTCTTACCCGACCATTGGGCCAAAATCTGTTAATTATAGCGCCGATTTTTTTACCCAAATGTACTCAAAATGATGAAAATTAACGAAATTCGATGTTTTTCAGCAGTTTTCAGTGTTTAATTCCAGAAAATTGCGAATTTAATTTCGATAACCTCCAAAAGTTTAAATCGTCAATTATCATATGAAAATTGCAACGTTGCCAGATGTAATTTTCGTTTTTTTGTTTATAGATGACGCTATATTTAATATTAATAATTGGTATTTCACGATCAATTAAATTATTAGTTACCATTTTTATAATTTTTATTTCGAAAATTAACGTTTTCTAATTGCGATTTTTAAATTTTCAGAATCCGTTTTCCAACACGGTGAGCGCCATCTATAAGCAACGACTAAAAACGAAACAATATATCTGACAACGTTGCAATTTTCATAGCTGGCGATTTAAACTTTTTGAGGGTTAACAAAGTAAATTTGCAATTTTCTTGAATTAAACACTGAAAACTGTTAAAAAATATCGCGTTTCATTAATTTTCGTTATCTTGATTATGTATGAATAAAAAAATCGCTACTACAAGAGTATATTTAAGATAATTTAGGTCCAAAAGAGGGGTAAAAAAATGCTCAATATTTTCGCTAATTTTCAATAATTTAACAATAATTCTCACGTAAACACTTGGTTTTAGTGATAATCTACCGGTATCAATCAAGAAAGTTGGAAAAATCCCCAATTATAAGGTGTTTGAACGACTTTATAGCCGTGGCCATGAAATGAAGTCGAACCAGTGGCGGCGCTAAAAGTTGGCAAAATACCAAAGGTACTCACAGTGTATACTAAATTCACCGACCAAACAGTTACCAGATTTGACAGAAGTGTAGTTAGACACAGTACGTAGTCCCAGGATTGTTAGTGGGGATGTGGATACAAACAAATAAATCCCTAAAAATATCAAGGGTGTCAACTTAACTCTAGGAACCCTTTGTCAATGAATTTACTATACTACTTTATAATAACGATAATAATCAATTGCGGGCACCGAATATGATAAGATTGGATAATTAAAAGTACGCCTGCCCGATATAATGTGTTCTCAAAGTAAATCCATCTTAATATCGATCTCTATTGTGTTAAATTGTTAGTTTCTATAGAAACAGATGAATCGACCTAAATAAATCTGATGCCTGCGGCAATCTGTTGTAGATAGCTTGGTAATATATTAATAGGGGTGCACCTCTATATATAAATTATAACTTTTTTTTAATGTTTTTGAAATGTATTCTATACGTTTTTTTTTCTTCCGGCAACCGTAAACGAAAACTTTCAAACCACCTTGGGTGTTTTCTCGAATTTCAAAGCTCTCTCTCGTTGCTGCTGACATGACCAAATATTGATGTAAAATTTTAATTATCTGTATTTGTATTCGATAAAAACTTGCAACGTTTTCAATCAAGCACGCAATATTTACAATAACTACAAATGCAGTGGTGTAGTCAATTCTATTACATAAATAGATTGTATAAATAATTAATTTTGATGTCGTAAAGTTAACAATTCGCTGTGGATCAGACTTTAAACATTTCCATAGTTGACAAGTTAAGTTATATCCCCAAGTCCACGTTCTCTATTAATAATGTCAAGAAACGTGACTGTTGTGGAGAATAAAGAAGAAACAACACCTCCGTAGATAATATTTAAGTATTGATTGTTACGCCACTGTTCGATTAGTTTTAGTGACGAATTTTATGGCGTGACTGTCCGTCCTCTCTAACAATAAACTATAGCACGGCTCAGACAAACGTTTTATGACGTCACGCGTCATAGCCTCCTAGATCGTTTGATACGTATGAGAAAAAAACCGGTTTTTATAGCGATTTTTTTTTTGTGTGTCATACAAAACTGAGTATGTTGTGAATATTTCATCAACTAATCCAATATTGTGCGTTTTTTTTTGTCTCGTATTTCTGTTGTTAGCCGATAAATTATGATGTATTCCGTCTTCGAAGTGCTGCAAATTTCAACAAATGCCCGATCAGTGGGGATATTCGTGATGTAGTGCTTTTATTACAGCATCTTTAAGAATCATCCCCTGAGTATAAACCTATCTCAATGCAATCTATATATCACCACTATAGCTGCTAGATTCGTTTAACTTTATTCGAGGACTGAGATTCTTTAGTGGCACAAACATACTGCCATAAAATATATCACATGTGTAACGTAAATATACAGTAATTTTACATAATAGTGTCTGGGGCTGATAATACTCTTATCTGTAAATTTGAATTGTGCGCCAAAATGCTACAATACAATTGGTATAAATTCAAATCGACCGCTATAAGTCACCAATCAATTGATTGATTACAATCAAAATGGCCGATTGTCAGGTTTGATTGGTTATGAATTAGGCGCGTAATTCGAATGTTTTATAAAAATAAACTATAATGGAGAGAAATGGTGCAATTTTAGATTAACTTTACGACACTTACAATCGGGCAATTATTATAGCAACATTACGCCAAGATAACGTTTTTATATGAAGCTATAAAAAGAGAGCGATATTCGACACTGGGGAAATTATTTATGTCTTTAGTTGTTAGTTTGTCAGCATTAAAGCACTAACAACGTTAATTATGAACAATAAAACTCTAAATAGATTATCAACCATAGTTGTTGATGAATTCTCTTTTACTGAAGTAGAACTTGTAATAATAGTAAATTTGATAAGATAATAGCGGATGACAATGGGAACAGGGTGGAACTGTTTATTTCGATATGCGGGATGTTTCCAAAACAGTTTCAATTTGTCTTCCCAATTTTCATCTGCCAATCAATCATGATATGAATTTTTCTCTAGACAGTTTTTCTGACACGACTCGATCGATTGAGATGCCCGCTTAAGTGGCGCGTCCTGTATGTTTTAATTAACTAATTACTGTTTGGTGTGCGGATTATTTTCCCTCTTCCGGCCGTGATTATTTTTAATTTTGATTGATTGGACTCAATTGGATTGATTGATTGATGCGAATTGCCAATTGTTTGCGATTTGATTTGGTTTTATAACACCTTTTGATGTTATTTTTGTAAGGATTTATGGCACAATTACCATTTCCTTTCGATTGTTTTCAACAAAATTCTCCTATTTTTTTCTCCTGCTTCTTTATGATTTTCGTGTCATTATTTATAATCGGAAATAGCACTCGGTATGTATTTACAAAACATATTCGCCTATAAAATTGCTCGAATTATACGGGCGAGTATTACGAATTTCCCATTCAAAATGTTCTTTTCTGGGACGGCCTCCGTTTTTTCCTGTGTGTTAATCACAGTTGAAATTAGCAAGAAATGTGTCAACGTTCCGGTCAATCAATTGACCTGAACATATCGAATTTTTGTTGTAATTTACAAGAATAACAAAATTAATCAGTTTGTATAGCAAAAAATTATAATAAAGCCAATTTAAAAAAAAAATGCCCCAATCTTAATGCACAATCTTTTAATAACTGTTATTATGTAAATTTCAGAAATTTCCATTGTCCAAGCTTAATCATTTTTCATGCGGTTATTTGAATTTCCAACGTTTTTATTAAGAATAGGAATATATTTGATTCATTGTATTCGATACAAAAGACTTCTAAAATCTTGACTACAATCGATTTGGCCAATAGTTCGCTTTTGCTATTTCCTGTTCGCAATACAGACACACACACACACAAAATAGAGTAAACTAAAATCGAAATACGACACATTTACATTTAAACACGAACAAATTTCGCGCCACATTTACAACCAATCACCAGAACTAATTTTGACATAATTAACAAACTGATTGGTTGTAAATTGCGCCAACTTCAAACAATCGCTATGGATAATTTCCATTGGTCGATCGCAAATACTTGTGCTCTACCGATGGTTTGCGTACGATTTTTCAATTACAACATCCGGTTCTAGACGCCCAATAAATATGCAGTTTATAATATAAAAGGGCCGATTATTGTCCACAATCGTAACTAAAAGTGGATAGAATTGGTTGTTTTAGGGATTTATATTCCGTTCAGTTGGTTGTATCATAACTAAACAAATTTAATTGGTCGATAATATGGCGCGATTTCCACAATTAACCAATTAAACTTCACGATTTTTGATGCTATCAATCTAATTGGTTGAATTGCGGCGCGATTTTTTTCAAATAACAATTCTTGTTGAATTTCGAATTTTCTCGATAAAATTGTATATCGAAATATGAAACATTTACATTTAAACACGGACAAATTTCGCGCCACATTTACAACCAATCACCAGCACTAATTTTGACGTAATTAACAAACTCATTGGTTGTAAATTGCGCGAACTTCAAACAAACGCAATCGATAATTTCCATTGGTCGATCGCCTTTGTTAACACAGATAAATATGATTATAGTAGAAAATACTTGTGCTCTACCGATGGTCGTAGACTTAATATTTTTTGTACGATTTTTGACGCCCAATAAATATGCAGTTTACAATATAAAAGGGCCGATTATTGTCCATAATCGCAACTAAAAGTGGATAGAATTGGTTGTTTTAGGGATTTATATTCCGTTCAGTTGGTTGTATCATAATTAAGCAAATTTAATTGGTCGATAATATGACGCAATTTCCGCAATTAACCAATTAAACATCACGATTTTTGATGCTATCAATCTAATTGGTTGAAATCTTGTTGAATTTCGAATTTTCTTGATAAAATATGAAACATTTATATTTGAACACGAACAAATTTCGCGCCACATTTGCAACCAATCACCAGAACCAATTTTGACATAATTAACGAATCGATTGGTTGTAAATGCAATCGATAGTGATAATTGGTCGATTCAGTGGCGTACGCAACTATTTATAATTTTTTGTTGACTCCAATAAGTATGATTATAGTAGAAAACGTAAAATATTGTGAAAATATTTGTGCTCTCCGGATGGTCGTAGACTCAATGTTTTGTGTGTATGATTTTTGAATTCCGACCGGCTGGGTTCTCGACACCCAATAAACAAATAGTTTACAATAAATTGTCCATAACCGTAACTTTGTAAGAGTGGATAGACGGGTAAATTGGTTCTTTTAGGGATTTTTAGTTCAGTTGGTCAATATGGAGCGATTTCTATATGGGTGATTCCACCAAATAAATTCATTTTTACGGGGCGACCCTTGCCGATTTTTTTCAAATTTTGTGGAGGTGTTCTCTACTTTGACAAAAAAATTCCCTGAAAGTTTGAGTTCTTAATATGCGGCCGTTTCGAAGTTATGAATTTTTGAAGTTTTGAAGAAACAAAAATTTCAACTTTTTCATCAATTTTTTTGAGGTAAAAAACCTTCTTTTCAGAATTGGTAAAATGTAGCTTTTTGTAGGAAAAATTCTGAACTTTTTAATGGGAATATTTATTTTTTCATACATGCAACGGAAGACCGTTTAAAATCCAATCAAAGTGAAAAAAGCCATTTTTCACCGAGTGCGGCGCGTGGTACATCAAATTTGATATTTTTTTCTGAAAGCTGAGAGTTTTTCCCACAAAATATGTCATTTTCGCGATGTGCATATTTTTTGTTCTTTTACAATTAAATAAAATGTAAAATCTTGACAATAAAAATGCATATTTTTTTACGATCGTTTGTAATCGGTTATTTTACGTGCATGTTTGGAGCTGTCGAATATACCCGATTGCAGTATTTTTCGCGGTTGCTATAGTAACCGCGCCAATATCTGAAAAAAGTTTAAAAATATACGTTTTTTAATTGTCGAGATTTTACATTTTATTTAATTGTAAGAAAACAAAAAATATGCACATCGCGAAAATGACATATTTTGTGGAAAAAACTCTCAGCTTTCAGAAAAACCGGTCAAATTTGATGTACCAAGCGCCGCACTGTGAAAAAAATCGCTTTTTTCACTTTGATTGAATTTTAAAGGGTCTTCCGTTGCATGTATGAAAAAATGAATATTCCCATTAAAAAGCTGAGAATTTTTCCTACAAAAAGCTACATTTTACCAATTTTGAAAAAAAGGTTTTTTGCCTCAAAAAAATTGATGAAAAATTTGAAATTTTTGTTTCTTCAAAAATTCATAACTTCGAAACGGCCGCATATTAAGAACTCAAACTTTCAGGGAATTTTTTTGTCAAAGTAGAGAACACCTCCACAAAATTTGAAAAAAATCGGCGGGGGTCGCCCCGTAAAAATGATTTTATTTGGTGGAATGACCCATATATACAATTAACCATTCAAATTTCACGATTTAAGCGTATACTCTGTCCAAAAATTAAGTATAAAATTTCAAATTGCAGATGATAGGTTATAGGCAACTTAATGTGTGAAAAGTTCCTAACTTTTACATATTTACATGAAAGAAAACGAACATTATATGGTGGCACTCCTGTTTGAATAAAACCCTACGCATTTGTTTACATAATTTGCTGGTAATTTTTCAATATTAACCCTGAAGTTCGATATTTTATATTTCTTTGGAGATTGTCAAATCCTTTTCGAATCAATTTTCTGTTTAATACGATGAAGAATTTAAATTTTGGGGGTTTTAATAGAGGGACTATTTATCGTTGCGTAGGCTTGTTGCATTTCTATCATTTGAAATTTTATCATTAATTTTTGGACGGAGTATATCAATCTAATTGGTCGAATTATAGCGCGCGGTACTTTCAAATTAAATTTTAAATTTGTGATCCGCATATACTAACAATAGAGAATTTCATTAAGGCCTAAAACCAAAAGTAGTTTAATTGTAAAAAGCTAACACAGAACTTTTTTCTTTATTCGTCTTTTAAGTAAACTTTTGTTGAATGAATAGAAGAAATATTTATTCTTTCAAAAGTTTCTGGTATTGTTGCTAACTTTTCTTTAACGATTGTTATCGTTACTCTTTCATTACTCTACTTAAATACGATTACGGGTATATTGATTGACAAGTGAGACATTATAGTGTTTACGAATAAATCACATTCTACGTATAGGTATAATTTATAGTGTGTGGTTGTTATAATAATCTCCGATTGACGTACCCCATATATTTATTAACCGGAACAAAATGTCAAATTATAACCGACCGGTTGATTACGAATAATGTGGAAACTCAATTTACACGCAATATTAACGAATCGTTACGTTATTATACACACAATATTCGAAACTAATATCGTAGAAGGCGTAGAAAACGGATCAAAGTAAGCAGTGCTTAGATGGTGTGCCGCTACTGTAGATAGCCTTTTTAGTAGATAAATGGTGGTGATGCGGCCAGCCTATGAAATATTCTCTCAAAATACCGATATAAAAGGGCTTAAGATGTGTTGTTTTTTTTTTGGTGGACAATAAAACGATTATTACGGTCTTTTTTATTGTCGTTATGATGAACAAAAGTTTGACTATAAAATATGAAAGTTGAACAATTTTTTCCAATTTATACGCGACTAGAATATTAAATTTAAGCGATGTATATATTTTTTGTTTTTATCGTTGGAAAGATCATATAATTAGGGTTGTTCCGATTAATAAAATATTTAAATAGATAACGAAGCGAGTGAAGCAACAGATGACGATTGTTTTAGTGCACAATATCGATTAATTATTCAATTATTGATGTGGATACGGATCGATTGAGGTCGCATTTTCTGTTATCCTTTATTGTTTGAATCGTAAATAAATAAATCAATATAAATATAAATACCTGCATAAAGAAGCAGAGAGAGAGAGAGACGTAGAACAAATAGGGGCCTAATACCTTTTGCCAATTTAATAAACCTTTTCAAATTGTCTCGAAATGGATTTAATTGTTTCAATATTCCTCTAGAGCAGCATTTCAAGATTAAATTCTACTGAGAATCAGAATTCAGATTGAGAGAAGGCGATACGGTAATAAATCTGCAACCCTCGGATTTTCGTTAGTTGAACAAAAAAATATAAACGCAACTTCTATTGTAGACAAAAAATTAGCGCCGACGTATCATTTTTTTCTGGCTGAAAATATAGGTTCGGCTTCAATTAACTGGAACATTGACGAATTAACATTTTTATTCAATTGTCAGATCGCTGCGTGTTTTGCTTGAATATTACAGTGTGTTGTGAAAAATCGCCCTGGCTAAAGAACGTTCGGACAGCTTCAACTCTTTCACCTTCAATTTATCACGTTTTACCCTAACGTTTTTTTTTTGGTTTTTTAAAGAAATAGGGGAGGCTGCGATAAAAAACATTTGTTTTCTTTACAAATTCTTTCAATTGTTTAAAAGTTATTTTTCAACATTCCCTTATGATCCATTTGTTCTCGAATCTTTTAGGGATTTACGTGCGATTCGGTTGGTTCAAATGATAAATAGCCAGTGGCGTGCATAGTAAAAATTACTATTTCTATTGGCTGGCTTTGACAGACACGGATTCCAACAGGTAAATAAATATTTTATTATCGATTAGCGTCGAGAGCACACGCTCTATTTATGCGTAAAATAATATTGTCGATCAGAATTTTAAACAGTCGAGTAGTCGCTGGAAAAAAGCTTTCATTTATTTAACGAAATCCGCTTTCTTTGATATTCTTTTGTTTTTTTGTTCTGTCAATTTTTAATTACTCTCTCTCTCCACATTTAATCGTTTTGGGGATTTTAGGTTTGTTCGGTTGCCGCTTCGATTGCAAATTTACCATTTTTACACAACCAATGGCGTAGGCACACGTAGAAACAAATTTGACATTTTTTCCCGTCACTTTTTGTACTTTTTACCGACAGAGCTTCCAATTGTTAATTAATTAAATCCGCCTTCTTTGATGAACCTTTTTGTTTCGCGTCCGTTTTTTCTTTCATATCTTTCATATAGCTCAATTAAGTTTCTGTATTGATTTTGAACTTTCCACCATTTTTCTCTTTTTTTAATATATATATTTTAATATTACGTGTGCTCATTTGTTTACTTGACTACTATTATACCGACAGTGCGTTGTCATGACGACACAATAGATAACCAGTGGCGTGCTCAATTGAACAATTGCGAATTTTATGATTTGGTGCTAAATTAATGATTTTATCGGTTGTTTTTTTGATAAATTCGCTCAACAAAATACTGCAATTATGTATTTTTATTGTGGAATGTTAATGGTTGTCATAAAAAAAACAATTAGGAGTTCTTAATTAATCGTAAAAACCATACGCACGCAGTCGATTTATATCGATATGTCATAATGGTTTTATTCCTCACACAACACATGATCACGCCCGATTGTTTTCTACGGTTTTCTTTAACAATTTTCCAACCGAATTTATCGATTTTTGCAAGTCAATCCTACCGGTGTACGATAAATTGTTAATCTATGAATAACCGAGGAAATGCAGCAGTAAAGGTGTGTAATGAATAAAATTACGATAATCAGTGGTTCCGTGATGGAAAACTCAAAGGAAATTATGTAAATTTCCGATTGTACTCGAATTATCGGTTGTAAATACTGCCAACGACACGTTGTCGATGAAGAGAGAAAAGTTGTTCTAGTGGAATTGACTTCTATTAAACAATAATAAAATATTTTTTCGGTTGCGTTCGTTCTTGTTGTTTTTTGTTTGGCCGGATTGAGCAAATAGATGTGATCCGGTAACCGCCCAAAACTTGTACATGCCGTCCACAGTGGATTATTGTCTTCAAGCTAAACTGTCAACATAAAGTTTCGACGCAAATCCTTGGTTGTTGTTGACTTGTATCTTCCGATACGGCAACAAACCGAAACGAATAATTTCAAGACATTTGCAATGCGACAACAAATACAAATGTATACCTTAGGGGGAGAAAATCGACCAAAAAGAATATCCAGAAATTTGTAAAGATCAGATACGCGATGAGGGTTGGTTTTTCCAGATATTTACGTTTACATTCCACCACCACCATCATCCCCATACATATTCATCTATTTAGTGTGCAATGAAAGTGAAATCATAAATCATCCAAAAATGAATAACCAAGTAGATGTTTGTTTAACCCTTCTTTGGATACGTAATGTATATACACGATGATGGGCGTATTTTTATTGAAATCTTTTCGTTGAGAATAACTGGAAATAAATTACAAGAATTCTTGAATGATAAATCATCACGAAAACGTGATAATTGTTGTTCTAATTCAAACCAATTCAACTTGCGCGCCATTTGTTTATTGTTACCATAACAACGTGGCGTTACTATAACAACACAACAAATAACCAGTGGCGTGCTACAACATTCCAACAAACACACATCGATAGAGACAGGGATGAAGATTTCACTTTTAGCCTTCTCATTATATAGTTAAGTCAGAAATAAGGGTATGTAAAGTAAATGATTGAAGCAAACTCATTTCCTTGTCACTTCCATATAGATTTCCATCAAATTATCAACACAGCAGGATTATACTATAAAAACAAATGAAATCGTATGATTCTACCGACAAGTTCTCCATCGGTCGACCCAGTTTTTTTTTACGTATTATTTCATACATTTTTTCGTCAAGAATGGTAGGACTTGGAGAAATCTGGATTTAACTGGATTTTTTCCGATTCGAATCAATTTCCGTACGTTTTCCAATTCGTTATTAATATAATTCATCCCCCTTTTCTAATTTAAAAATTCAATCGAATGTCTCTCGTATTCTGGCGCACAGATCTGTGTCGTGTATCGGATCCGATCAAAAAATGGAATGATTTTAAAACAATCACCAGTGGCGTACGTTTTATTTTAATACAAATAGAGATGTAGATTAGCCGTTTCGTAACAATATTGTTATTGTGGAGATTATAAAAATGAAATAAAATTTTATCATAGAAACAAATGAATGTATTTTTTTATAGTCTAACTTTATTTACTTTTTTTTTGTAATTTCTATGGCAAAATGGTTGATGGTAAACATACGGATTTGTTTGATAAATACAGAATAAATTTGAATAAATTCTCGAATTAATTGGATTTTTTTTTGTGCGAAATTCATTTCCGTATACTCGTTTCCAATTTAAACAGAATTCAATAATAAATGATCAGTTTTATTAGACGTTTCGTATTCTTATCTCAAATCTGCATCTTTATGTGCAAAAACGATCAATTAAAAATTTAGGGATTTTTTGTCTGTTAAGTTGATTACTAATTCTTATAATCAGTGGCGTACATTTTGATAAAGATGGGGATTTTTTTACAATTTAGAGAATCCAACATTTTGATTTGATAAAAATTTCAAATAGAATTTGGAAATTTGGAAAATTTTGATTGGCCAAGAACTCGTTGGCCTTAAGCGAATCGTACAAGTCAATGTGGTAGAGATGTCTTAGCTCTCGACCAGTATGTGTTAGAAAGAGAGAAATATTGCAATGATTGTCGAGACTAAGCGTATGTTAAGAATTCGTAGCAGGTATTCTCAATAAATCTATATTTCCAAAGATAATAGAGATCAAGATAAAGATGTCAATGGAGAGTATGATTTTTTCTAATTTATTGACGCTCTAGCTAAAAGTCAGTTGAGTCAATAATGTGCTTTATGTTTAACGCAAAATTTAGCGCTTTTTAAATAATTTGGTTGTTTACTAGTTCTAAAAAAGCAGTGGCGTACATTAATTGTAATTTTTACTAAATTTGAGTAGTACTTCAAGTCAATGATAAACATAGAGATTTGTTTATATTTTAGAGAATACAACATATTGATTTGATAAAGATTTCAGATACAATTTTGAAATTTAGGGAACTTTAGTTGGTGTGGTTGCTCATCATGGATCAATTTTGGCCATAATCTAATGTGTTATGGATGTTTTAGCTCTCTTTCTATGTGCTAGAAAGAGAAATATATATCAATAATTGTTAAAAATAATTGTAACTTAAAATTCATAGTATTCACGACAAAATCAACATCTTTAAAGAGATAAAGATGAAGATGTCTGTGGAGAGTTGATTTTTTCTAACTGACAAAAAGTCCATTGAGTCAGTAATGTGCTTTATGTTGAACACAAAAACGACCATCTAAAAATTTAGGGATTTTTAGTTTATTTAGTTGATTACTAGTTCTAAAAAACAGTGGCGTACACATAAATTTTAAATTTTACTAAATTTGAATTGTCTTTTAATTCAATGAGAAAGATAGAGATTTGTTTATATTTTAATGTAGTTTCGAAATTTGGGGAAATTTAGGTTGATGTGGTTGGTTATCGTGTGTCAGTTGTAATGGGCCATAGTCTAATGTTCCCAATTAATGTGGTAGAGATGTCTTACTGCTCAGTATGTGCTAGAAAGAGAAAGTTATACCAGTGATTGTCGAAACTAATTATAAGTCAAAAATTTGTGGTATTCACTATAACATCTACATCTTCAAAGATTAATAATCGTGTCAAAAGAGATAAAAATGAAGACGTCTCTTGAAAGTACGATTTTGTCTAATTTATTGTATTAGTTGAAATTCTGTAAAGTCAATAATGTGGCTTATATTAAACACTAGAACGATCAACTAAAGATTTAGGGATTTTTAGTCTGTTGTGTTGTTTTTTTTACAATTCTAAACTGCAGTGGCGTACCCAGAAATATCGTACATAAATTGTAATTTCGACTAAATTAGAGTAATATTTTCAATCAACGATAAAGGTAGAGGTTTGTTTAGCGAATATGAATTTGAAATTTTGAGAATTTTAATCTGTATGGTTGGCTATCGTGGGCCAATTTTCGTTAGCCAAGAACTCGCCGGCCATAATCTAATCGTGCAAACCAATGTGGGAGAAAGAGATAAATATACCAATGATTGTCGAAACGAACTGTAAAATTGATAAAGTGAATTCATCGACCAAAGAGTTACTAGATTTGACAGATGTCACTTTAAACAAAGTACGCACTCCCCCTATTGTAAGCGAAGATATGGGCACAAACAAATAAATCCCTAGAAATATCACTATATTCAAGAGTACCAACTTAAATCTAGCAACCCTTTGGTCGCTGAATTTTGGATAGTATTCACAATACAATCTCCATCTTCAAAAGTCAAGTCAATACAGATAAAAATGAAGATTTTTTTCTATTTTGCGACCGTAATAGCGCTATTATTAAACTCGCTACTGTATCGAAATGAGCTCATTTCGATAGTAGTGCTGAAATGAAAAATTTAGTAATTTTTGTCTCCACTAGGTTGGTAACATTTTCATTGATTTTGACAACTGTCAAAAATCATAAAAACAAGATACTTAATATACCGTTTTTTGTACTGATCTTTGGATTTATCGGGTAGTAAATTGCTTCCTGCATTTTCAGCAATTTCCATTATTTCAAGTGGAGTACATGAAAATTCTTCAGTCATTGTTAAATAAGCAATTTGGCGAAAAAAACAATTGACTAAGAGTGAAAAATAAAACAAATGAGGTTTCCTAGCTGAATGTTCAATTGTTTTTTTTAGTAACACCAACTCCCATCAATTTTCCTAAATATCAAATCTCGCATTTGTTTTTGTAAAAAAGGGTACAAAATAGACAAAATAGAAAAAATAGTATAAAAAACTCGTGCCAGAAGTCATATATTGTACTCGTCCTTTAGAAAACTCGCGGCTCCGCAATAATAGGCGACTTCTGACACTTGTTCTTGAATATACTATTCCTAATTTATTGAACAAAAGACAAGCAAAAACTCTGTTAAGTCAATAATGTGGTTTATGTTTAATTTAAATTAAATCCAGTCTGGGATCTGGCAAGAATCGCGATCTTAGAATTTTGGGGATTTTTGATTGATTCGATGGGTGGCGGATTTCGATTGGTTGAAATCGTAAAACTTTAACATTACTGTAATCCACTGTAATCAATAATAATCCAAGTCTGGATGACGATTCGTTTCCAGAATACGATTTGTTGTTGCCAAATGAAATTGTCTGGCCGTCGATTGTACGTGCAAAATACAATTTTCCTGTTCTTGTAACAGGATCATATTGATGATAGTATTGTAACAATGCGACACGATTGTCATTTATATAAGTTTGAATGTTTACAACAAAACACGTGACAATACCTATCCGATAAATTGAAAGCTTATCATTGAAAGGAAACACATATTGCCGCTACAGCGATATTGTGATTGTTCCATAAAAACAAAACAATTTCTGATAAAATATTTAAAAAAAAAACGTTTTCATCACGCTTGATAGACACGGTTTTTTTGCGGTGTCTATTTTTATGATAAATCACGCACCCCCAATTTATACGGAAATAACAGACGATCGTCGCCAAATTCCACCATCATTCGATCCATGAACGGCGTTTTATAAATTAAATAAGAGACTTACCGATTTTTGTCGGTGAGTTGTAATGGGACGTCTGGATGCGTCGTTTCTGTAGCACCGAAGGAGCAACGGCAGCAGCACAGCAGGAACACAAGCGAAGGTGTGCGCTGATTCCTGCGAATTGAGCTTTATACCTCGCGCTCTCGGCCTGCGCGCTCTTCTCCGTTCTGCTGGCCATTTAGACTAAAACTAAAATAACAATAATAATGAAAATTAAAAAAAAAACGAAAAAACGTACAATTCCAATTACATACGGAATTCAATCAAATCCCATCCAAATTTGATTTTGATTCATTTATATTTAAATACAGTCAACGGAATCAATAGCAGGATTTGTTGATAGATTAACAATGGGGTTGTTCGCTTCTCCCTTTGCTATTATTATTGTTTGTTGAAAATATTTAATCAATACATCGCTATAATAATAATAATGATGATAATAAAAGAATGAAACTGTTTAATTAAGTCTGATATTAACCGGCAAAGTTCTTTTATGAAATTTGATTTATTTTAATAAGATTGAAGTTAATTTAAATTACCCCTCGAGAAATTTGAATACCGTACAGATTTACCTGGGGATAAGTTTCGCTCGAAAACTTAAGACGCACTTATTCAAATATCTATCAACGTTTTTTTTTTGGTGGTTTTCGTAAAAAAAATTAATAGAATGAGAGTTTAAATTAAATCTCCCCAACTTATTTCCGAGAATTGCGTATAAAACGTAAATGAATTTTGATCGGCATTTAAACGTTAAAATCAACAATCAATTGTCGATTTAATTGATTTATTAGCGCTCGTTGGGAATTTACACGAATCTAAGAACGGCTGCAGGCCATTAATTGTTGTTTTAGTGTTTGTGTTAATTGTGCGGTTTTTATTAGAATTTTACAATAAAAATCTGCAATTGTCTCTAACTCGTATTTTTTTGTTGCAAAACCAAAACACAATCAATTCTGTGGATTTGAATTGTTCGTTTTGTGGCTGGATACCCGTTTATTTCTATCAATGAAAACATTATAATCTCCAAAGAAAGATAAATTAGGTAGAAAGATAAATCTCTGGAGGGTAATTTGCGTGCGGCATTGTTAGTTTAACTTGACACGAGGATTTTTCTCTTGCCATATAGTTAATGAGGTGTACAAAATAGAATTCTGACAATTTTTCCAATAGTTTATCGATTTTCCAGTTAACGATATTCATATTTTATTGGATTTGAGTAATAAAATGTGATTTATTACGGAATTATTGGAAAATTTAAAATTACAGCCAACCTGACAAGAAATAAGTGCAATTATATTACAGATTACTACTTCCGTTTAGGCGTAAGTTTGTACGTTCGACGATAGATGACACTATTATTATTAATGAAAACTGTAAAATATTTAACAAATTTTAATGATTCTGATTTATTTTCAATTAAAACATTGATTTTTGTAATCGATTTGTGCATTTTTTGGTGTGTAATTTGTGCAAATTTTAAAACAATAATTGAAACTTCTTTTCAGCTTTCATTGATTGAAACTAGATGGCGCTTCAAAATTGGTCTCGAAACTGATTTCTAGAATTACCTAGAAATTTCTACAGTCAATTGCGTTATTTTTTAATAATAATAGTGAAAAATTTGAGTTATTAGTTGGATTTGTTCGATATTAGACTGCCACGCCCTCTAATTATTGAAGGCAAAAAATTGTGTTCCCAACTGTTTAATTTTAACGGTATCTTGATATCGATCTCTATTTACAATTGCAAATTGTTCTAAAAACCAAGCCGGCATGAGATCGAAATAGAGATTGTTTTGTTTGTAGATATAACGCCTTTAACATGATAGATAAGAGCACTAGGAGTTTTGCGAAACCATGTTGTATGAGTCTAGGAACTACAGTGTGTCTCAAAATAAATCTCTCAGAGTTCCATCATGGGCAAGGGAAGGAGCGAAGAGACTCAAGAGAGGAGAGAAGATAGAGAAGAGAGAGAAATGAGACAGAAAAGAAAAGAAGAGAGATGAATAGATCACAGAAGATAAAGAAAGGAAGGCAAGAAGATGTAGAAGTGGAGAAGTAGAGAAGAGGGAGAAGAGAGAACGAAAATAAAAAAGTGGTGGGAGGAGCGAGGAGTGGAGGGAGAAAGAGACAGATAGGCAGACAGATGAGAGAAGAAACATGGGAGATAGTGAAAGAGAGCGAGGGGGGGAGAAGATGAGAGAAGTAATAAGAAATAGAGAGAATAGAGGATCGAAGATATAAAGAACAAAGGAGAAAAGAAGGCATAGAAGAGGCAGAAAATTAAAGATAGAATAATAGAGGTAAGAGGAGAAAGAGAGAAGGAGAAAAGAACAAAAAGTAGTGAAGTAGTAAAGAAGAGAGTGAAAGCGAAAATGAGGAGTAGTGCGGGGTGTGCGAAGAGAGAAAAGAACAGAGACGTGAGAGAAAAGTGAATGAAGCAATAGAGCGAAGAGAACAGAAAAAAGGGACAGATAGAAACAAGCAGAAGATGATTGGTTACCTAAATCTATTCCAGCCAGCAAAAGGCATTTTTTGAGAATGGGATTGGCTTTAAAGCTTATTTAAAGAATTGTCTGGAACTTTCTACAATCAATCAAATCATTCCTTAAACGTAGGTATCTTGATATGGATTTCTATCTCTGATTATAAATTATTACCGAAGTATACAGAAACTGTGTTGTTTCTCTCCAATAAGCCTTCTAGAGCACGACGAGTGGACTGCTACAAAATGTGGTGTTGTATGCAACCGTGTTGTAAGAACCATAGCGCCCATCTTATGGTAACTTTACAGGCGTCTCTCTCTCTCTCTCTCCCTCTCTCATCTACTTGATCAACTATACTCATCACAGGCCACGCCTTGAGGCGGTTAAAGCTACATGAAACGATCTCTAAAAAAATTGTGCACCCATCATCAGGTGGATTTGAAAGCGGCCGCACAAAGTCAGAAAAATCAATAAGAGAATAATTATTCTTTTTTAGTAATAACGGTGGCAATTTTGGTTATCATTTCTCAATAAAATCGTTTTCATTTAATATATGTTTCGGTGTTAATTTCGTTTAAATCCCTGTGAGAGTTGGACTTTTGTTAATGATTGATTTATTTCGTTGATACTGCAATAAAATTACAATTTCAATACACACAAAATAAACATCTTCCCCAAAAAAAATACAAATCTTATTCGATATATATTCAGTCAAAATGATCGCAAATATTTACAAAATTGAATTGTGTTGATTTCTCTCCATACATTTTTTTTTTGTACTTTTCTTTATCTAAAAATCCAAATCGATTTAAGGAAATAACAAGATAACAACATCGAATTGAGACGATCTTTTTCAAAGGCATCGGCGCCATCAAATAAACTCCAAGCTTAATTGGGAACATTCCCATTTGAGACTTACTAATTACTAATCGCATTTGAGAATCTTTAGAGAAATTAGAATGGCAATAAAGTGTTAATCTGTTGATTCTATTGATCGATATCTCGAATTCTAATTACGTAAACGTGAAGGAATGTTGTTGTTTTGTTGTTGTTGTTGTTGTTGTTGTTACTTACAAAAAAAAAACCTAAAACATAACACACATTAGATGATTACTTTTAACATATGTAGGTACATAAATTCAATGTTGTTTGTTAAAAAAAAAGGGGAAAAACTAACGCCCCTATTGTTACAAATGACAGGACGCATTCACCTGGACTTGCAGCGAATTTCAATCTACATTCTAGTTTCCAATTTATGTAAGTAAATAAAAGTAATTCATACATTTCTATTGTGGGCGGCTGGAAAAGATGGAAGGCGGCAACACAAAGCAACTGCAAAGTCAAATCTACAAAAGACAAATAGTGCCTCTCATTTCCGACACTGCGAAAGATGCATTCTCCTGCAACTTTGTAGGGTCTCACACAACGCGACCAAATGAATGTATCTGCCGTGTTCTAAAAGGTTTGTGTTAATCTTGACACGTAGGTGTCGGCCAACTGTGTCATTGATACAGAAACATGACCAATATTTTTACAAATCGAACTATAGGATTTACCGTTTAATGTCAATCAATCATATAATACTTTCTTTACTAGTAAATTAACTAATTTTATTCACTTTAGCGTTGCTATAGTAACGACCAATCAGGATCGTCAGGTCTTAAGGCGCCAAAATTACTATTTCTAATTGGTTTGAGATTAGAATGCATACGGTTGTAATGGCCAATAAGAACTGAGAATTTTTCAAACGCGCCAAAATTATTGTTCCTAATTGGTTGAAAATTGAATTTCGTTTATTTACTTTAGTGTTGCTATAGTGACAGCCAATCAGGATTGGAAACTTTTAAAGGCTCCAAAATTACTATTTCTAATTGGTTTGAGATTAGAATGCATACGGTTGTAATGGCCAATAAGAACTGAGAATTTTTCAAACGCGCCAAAATTATTGTTCCTAATTGGTTGAAAATTGAATTTCGTTTATTTACTTTAGTGTTGCTATAGTGACAGCCAATCAGGATTGGAAACTTTTAAAGGCACCAAAATGACTATTTCTAATTGGTTTGAGATTAGAATGCATACGGTTGTAATGGCCAATCAGAACTGAGAATTTTTCAAACGCGCCAAAATTATTGTTCCTAATTGGTTGAAAATTGAATTTCGTTTATTTACTTTAGTGCTGCTATAGTGACAGCCAATCAGGATTGGGAACTTTTAAAGGCGCCAAAATAGTTGTCTCTAATTGTTTAGGGATTCGAATACGTACGTTTACTGTATCGTTTCTATGGTGACGGCCAATTATTGTTCTTAATTAGTTGTCAACCAGAATACGTTTGTTAGGGTTGCTATGACGACGACCAATCAGTATTGAGAATTCTTAAAGGCGCCAAAATTTTTTTTAAATTGGTTGGAACCCTTTAACATATGCAAGGGGTAAACAAATTGATACAAATGACATAACAGATTTACCTGGACTTGTAGGAAATGCATTCTACATTTATTTCCATTTAGTTTTTTTAAGCAAATAATAGTTTCTATTATGTAAATGTACAAAAGACAAATGTGGATATACTGCGTTTCATAATAAATCACCTTTCCACTTTACTGTCTCTCCCTCTCTCATCTCCAACACACGATTCACAAGCTCCGCCTTCAGACGGACACAGTTACATGAAACTCTACAATTTCACACAACACGATTGTGCCGTGTTCTAGAAGGTTGGCGACAAAGTTTACGAATCGCACAGGTGTCGGGGGCAGCTTGTATAACCGTGCCATTGAGATTTGGTAGCATATGTGAAATATCAAAATAATTGGCAACGATTCTAGCTTTACAATTCTAATAAAACGCAAGTTACATAATCCAAGCGATAATCCATATTTTTGTGTTTTACTACAGAACACAAGGAAGATGTTACAATATTCCAGCGATAATCTTATCGCGCATTATAAGAAAACAGTGTTTAATTCCAACAACAACGTTGTATTTTTATAGAACTTTATTACAATGCATAAATTCAAATTTAGATCCACGGTTTTGCTTTCGTATCTCTTACAAAAGATTATCAAGTTATTTATTTAAATATAAGCGAAAAAAATTGGATACGCCAGATTAGGAAGCTGACATGACAATCCAATTAATTGAATGCAACTTGCGCTTAATAAACTTCAGAAATCTTTTAATAACTATTACCGTAATCCGACTACAAAGTTAAATTTGCTAAGAATGCCCCGATCCTAATCTGAATAAGGTGTTTTAATGAAAAGATTGATCTTGCACCGAACCACCCTCTGTTCTCCACAATTTTGATGATGATTATAGCAAATATTTCATTAAATTAACGTGGGTAGTAGCATTGTGGGGTGTATATTTTGTAATTAGATCACCTGTTGTTGCGATTTCGTACAATGCTCGCCATTACCGAGCATTTCCAACAATAACGCAAATGTGTCCATTATTTACCTACAATTATTAGCAATAGAAATTAGTTGACAATTAATTGGGATCATTTCGAGTGTCCTATATGGTTATAGTTGTAGCGGCCTATTTGACCGTAGACCGAACGCCGCTACTGTATATCGCCAACGGTACGTTAATTAATTATCTCTTTGTTTTGTTGTCAACATCGCAATTAAGTTCAGTTTACAAGCATTTCTTTCTGCTTGCTTGATGTTGGCACGATATTAGCACACGGCAAGTGGACGTTTTCGTTTCGTATCTTTGTGTTGTGGAATTTCTCCGTTACGTCTCATCTGGATTAAGATTTACAATCGAATGTACGAATGGGAATTCGGTGCGAATTTTTTGTCAATTTTAAATCATCTAAAGATGAATTTATGATTGTTTTCGTACACTTTCCGTGTCTTTGTGCTATTTTGTTTCTTATTCTGGCTGTTGTTATTCGAAAAAGCACATTTGTCAATCGATTGAAATCTGTAAAGAATTACTCTTTCAATAGGAGCTTTCAAATAATGAAAACGCCCATAAATATTACAGTTTCTATTAGTTTTCTTGTTTTTTTGTAACAATTTAAAGACAACACCCTGTAGATAACTGGATACCTAACGGCAATACTGTCAAAATAGCCGTAAAGCTTGATTTTATTTTTTCCACTGTTTGATCATGTGGAAATGTCATAATCCTGCTATATTCAAAAGCGTAATAAACCTTTTCACAATAGCATATGTAGGAGAGAGAGTATATATAATGACACTTTTGACGCTCGATCAGGGACGTTTTAATCAAGCGACAAAAAAAAACAACAAAATTAATATAATAACGCATTTAGAAATAAAAAATTTAAGCTGGAAAAAGAAGAGGTAGGCGTTGAAGTGATGACTCTTTTGTTTCAACACTCCTTCAAATTACGTATATTTGATAGGACAGGTGATGGATCTTGAAACGTGACCAACTTTTCTACAACCGGAATTGCAAAATTCGGCTTTAAATGTCAATCAATCATATAATACTTTCTTTACTAGTAAATTAAGTAATTTTATTTATTTCAGTTGCTATGGTGATAGCCAGTCAGGATTGATTGCTCTTAAAGGCGCCAAAATTACTGTTTCTAATTGGTTTAAAATTAACCTACGTTGTTATAATAACGGCCAATCAGAACAGAAAGGGCGCCAAAATTATTATTTCTAATTGATTGATTTAAGATTGGCATTTACTTAAGTGTTTCTATAGTAACGGCAAAGCGCCAAAATTATTGTTTCTAATTGGTTGGAAACTAGAATACGTATGTTTGCTTTAGGGTTGCTATGGTAATAGCCAATCGTGATCGAAATTCTTAACGGCGCCAAAATTATTGTTTCTGATTGGTTGAAAACTGTTTTCTTTAAGGTTGCTATGGTGACGGCCAATCCGAATCGAGAATTCCTTAATGGCGTCTAAATTATTGTTTCTAATTGGTTTAACATGAACGTACGTTCTTATAATAACAGCCAATCAGAACTGAACAGTCATAAGGGCGCCAAAATTATTATTTCTAATTGATTCAAGATTGTTAGTTATTTAATCAAAATTGCGAGCTTTTAAAGGCGCCAAAATTTTGTTTCGAATTGGTTGGAAACTAGAATATGTATGTTTACTTTAGAGTTGCTATGGTGATGGCCAATCAGGATCGAAAATTCTTCAGGGCGCCAAAACTATTGCTTCTAATTGGTTTGAGATCAAATTACGTATATTAACTTTAGCATTGTTAGCCAAAATTATTGTTTCTGATTGGTTGCAAATATGTTTACTTTAAGGTTGCCATGGTGACGGCCAATCCGGATCGAGAACTCTTAAAAGCCCCAAAATTACTATTTATAATTGCTTTAACATTGACGTACGTTATTACAATAACGGCCAATCAGAACTGAAAAGTCATAAAGGCGCCAAAATTATTATTTCTAATTGATTCAAGATTGGCATTTATTAAATCAAAATTGCGAGCTTTTAAAGGCGCCAAAATTGTTGTTTCTAATAGGTTGAAAACTAGAATACGTATGTTTGCTTGATTGTTACTATGGTGATGACCAATCAGAATCGAAATTCTTCAGGGCGCCAAAATTATTGTTTCTAATTGGTTTGAGATTGAATTACGTATTGTACGTATTGTTTCTGATTGGTTGAAAATATGCTTACTTTAAGGTTGCTATGGTGACGGCCAATCCGGATCGAGAAGTATTCAAATGCATCAAAATTATTATTTCTAATTGGTTAGAAACTATAATACGTATGTTTGCTTTAGTGTTGCTATGGTGATGACCAATTAGGCTGGAAAATTCTTAACGGCGCCAAAATTATTGTTTCTAATTGGTTTGAGATTGAATTACGTCTATTTACTTTAGCATTGTTATCCAAAATTATTGTTTTTGATTGCTTGGAAATTATGTTTACGTTAAAGTTGCTATAGTGACGGCCAATCCGGATCGAGAATTCCTAATGGCGCTAAAATTATTGTTTCTAATTGGTTGAAAGCTGTATTGGTGCTATGGTGACTACTAAACACAATTGAAAACTCTTAAAGGCACCAAAATTATTGTTTCCAATTGATAGTACATTTGTTTACGTTAAGTTTGCAATCAAAATCGAGAAATTTTCAAGGGCGCCAAAATTATTATTCCTAATTGTAGTAGCACTGCTCGAGAAATGGCCAATCAGGACCGAGAATTCCTCGAAAGCGTCAAAATTATTGTTTCTAATTGGTTGGAAACTGGAATACGTATGTTTACTTTATGATTGCTATAGTGACGGCCAATTAGAATCGAGAATTGTTCAGCGGCGCCAAAATTGTTTTTTTGAATCTGTATGCGTATATTTCCACCGCTATAATAATATAAATCGTAAGAATTCGGTGAAATTCTAAACGAATAATTGCACAAACAACAAATTACAAACGCTAATGTAATCTACATGAAATTGTTTTTTTTATTGTGGAACAAATCGAATTATGTAAGAATTTC
Organism: Epicauta chinensis; assembly: GCA_021725515.1. Lineage (NCBI taxonomy): Eukaryota > Metazoa > Arthropoda > Insecta > Coleoptera > Meloidae > Epicauta > Epicauta chinensis. The sequence goes on from JAEDXX010000030.1 coordinate 303,855, forward strand.
TAGAAAATTGGAGTCTTTTTTTCATACAATTTAACCCAGTCAAACTCTTGGACCAATGAAGCACTCTTCAGATCATTACTTTTCGATGAAATTGCTAGAAATCAAATGTAATGAAAGCACGTTTTGTAAATATTCCCATTTTTTTTTTGTTCGTTCACACTACATATGATTTGTTCACGTTTGTCTATAAAACAATAATGTGTTCATATTGTCGAGAATTATGATGATGATGATGATGATGATGACATCAAAAATAATAAAAACTTATAGGACATGTCGGTGGATGTGTGCGTGTGTATGTGTGGAACAGGAGGGCGTTACACAAAAGCCACCACTATAAAAGCGATGTAGAATGGGAAAGCTCAGCGAGTTTGGATGTAACTGTTGTTTAGCGCTCATTGAGAGATTGTTTTGTGTGGTTGATACACGTTGAAAAGCAGCAACAAGTTTTTCGTCAAACAATCAAAAGGTGCTCTTCGAAATGTATAAAACTGAAAAATTCCTTAAAGGCAACATGTCACCGTTCACAATTAAATTGTCGAAGATTACGATCGTGCTAGTTTTCTTCTGTTTTGCAGAATGTGCCGCTGGTAAGTCCACAGATTTATAATTACAATGCGCCCTTAATTAACACGGAAAAAGTTATTAGTTTAAATTGAATTAAAACAACTCGTTATAGGGGTGTTTGAGAGCTTTTTTTCTCTTTTAAAATTTAATTGAAATTAATTACAAAAATCCATTTAGACGATTCTATTATTCGTGATTATTACGATTGTTGTTGACGGTTTACACAAGGTGGAGAATCGAGGACAATTACGTGTCGATATACGTACATCGCTTGTTGTTATTGAAACAAATGGAAGATTTTTGTCAAAACATTTTTTCTGCCGTCAAAAAAACAACCGGCTTTTTGTTCTTTCAACCGGCGATTGCTCCAGGAAATTTCACAAAATCACAAAGCACCTTTGATTTGTGATGACTGCCCAACGCTTCATTAATTTATGATTTGTACCGGCAAAAAACGGGGGGGCGGCCCAGACGTGTCCGATTATAATAAATAATTGTCGTTATTTTTTAGGGTCATGTCTCAGTTACGGTCACGCCTGTTGGGGTGGTAAGTACCAAAAATTCATTTCGTGGCTAGATTTACGTCGACTTTATCGCTTTAAGCACACGGTAAACGGAATGGTGGAGGCGCCGGGGATGGCCAAAATTTCGACGATACAAAATTGTTTTTGGCCCGCTTATTAGAGAGCAGTTTACAACAGCATCAACCAATCAGTGGACGTAATATTGAAGTTGGCCCTTTAAATCAACGACAACGCCAACTTTACAATGATATTAGAGAAATTGATCCTTTGAAATTGATGTAAGTTGGTGTAATTTGATTATGTCATGAGTTCAATTAAAACAATTAAAAGTTAACAATTTTGAAATTTAATCGTTCATTTGTTAGCGCGCGCTTGTGTCTGTATGTATCAGAGCGAGATAGATCGATAAATTTGTTGTGTTAGAATGAAACAATCGATTTGTGGTATTGTAAAGATATGTGCGTTTATTTGTTGTTTCACTCCAACACATCAGACGATTCTTTTGTACTTATCGATTTAGATTTCAAAGCACACCTTTATATTAAAGCAGTTAAGTAGTTGTTTAAGTGTAATTTTAAACTGACTACCCGAAAGAGGTGACTAATTGGCAAGTTTACACTCTAATTTACAGCCAAGACGATCTACGAACTAATCAAGATGTAATTGGTGATAATGAGGATAATGAGAGTATGTTTGACGATTATCCAGCGATGAATAAGAAATTGAAGAGTGCCAAAATATTTGTAAAATCATCAAAATACCGTTCTTGGCAGCATATTAACGATTAATTGAAATTTCAGGATAATCGATCCGAAAAGATGGTACTTTAAGCAACTTGTTGTAATTTCCAAAACAAATCGGGTACCAGTTGTTATCAAATTGGGCTGGAATGGTAACAACTAGTACTCTATCTTTTTCTCTCTTTCTCTTTATCTCACTCTAATGATAATTTTTAATGTAGTATGGATCTCAGATTAATTTATTAAATAAAGACTGCATTCAAATCACAAAATTATTACGTTTTTACATTGAAACCTTCCAATGATTTAGATCGATTCGTGCCAATTCAGGACTGTTACAATCGACGTATTTATTGCCGGCAATTTCCGGTCTTCTAAAAACATTCAACGTTACACGGACTAACACAACACGATCACTATTATCACAGATCAGACGCGCCATTGTGGCCTTCCTTAATTCCAATAATTGATCTGTAATGTTAACGATTTAGTTGGATTGCCGCCACTGTAGATGTGGCTAACGTACCCGGTGTGAACGGGGCCGGATTGATGCTCGGATGGTTCTCGAAAAAGTACCGGTCGGCCTTCTTCAAACGATAAAACTGCTCGCCGATTATATCCCGAAACGTATAACCGACAATACTACCGGGCGCCTTCGTTTCCAATAAACCGCCGATCCACAAATCGATATCGTCCACCGATTTGTAGACGCTTTGCAATTTCGCCGACATCTAAAAAACGATTTGTTAATCAATTGAAAACAATGCAAATTTATTTATACTTTCGGTCCGAATTCATCGAATGATTGCAACCGCGATAATCCGACTAATTCGCGGTAATCGTTGTAGGATCGTAGGCCGTGATCGCGGCCGCGTTGGATATTCAACGATGCCAGATCGATGCCGAACGGTTCGCCCGCATGAAACATGTACTTCGTCAACTAGAATTCAACAAATAATCATTGGAAAGTAAGACGTGTTAACTCACCGCGTCGGGTAGATTGTTATCAACAGTTTGCATCGGTTCCGTGATCAGAGTACTCAACAATTCGTCGAGGAATGGCACTTTCCGCATCCGGCCCGGCTGAAACATGATCTCCGGTATCGAGATGACTTCTTCCATATGTTTCGGACCGTAGACTCTGAAATCCGGCGATTTTAACAAACAAACAATGATTAATCGTAGAATTTCGTTACTTCAATAAACCGTCAACGATCGAGTGTCCGAACCGCCAAGCAGCCGCTGAAAACTCGTTCAAAACCGACGGATCCAATCGTTCATCGTAATCGTACGCATAATCGGTTTCTTCCGCTAAATTCAACTGGAATTCCTCCATTGCAACATCACCGATCACCTCCGGTAAATATTCTTTATAGATGATCGTTTGTAGTTGGGCGACAACGATCCGGCGCGCCTCCTGATATAAACGTTCATCGTTCCAAAACGGATTGATGTGGGCCAATTCGCGCGCTATCCGATTATGTTCCCTCAGGAACAACGTATGGATCAGCACCAATGATATCATTTGATTCGTACGTGTATCGCCGGACGTGAAACACGCCGATCCTTGAGCGGTCGTTAGACACGTGTCCGGTTCTTTCGTGAGCGGCAACAGATCGCGCCCGAAATCGTGGAAGACTTTCAATTGGCCCTGGGTGAAACTGCGCAATTCCATCGCTTGTTCCGTTGACGAGCCGTAAACGGATGAGCCATCAATGAAATGCGTCACTTTATTCATCTGCAACAGCGATAATCAAGATCGAGTGGACGATTGGGATTGTTCGAGAATACTTGTTGAGCATAGCCGAGAGTACAATCGTGATTTGGTGCCAATACAGATCGCACGAAATTCATACAACGCTGCTTGAAACGACCGTAGAATTCATCTGTTTTCGGTATCGAGATGGGTGAGCAAGCGTAATGGCGGACATTTTGGTCTAACTCAACCGAACCATCATCAGCACAACAGGAGATTGCTGTGCCGTTTTCATAAGTGAAATCGATCGATTGTGTGATATCATGCGATAAAAATTGTCCAAACTGCATCACCATTAGGGTGTGATCGTTTGCCGGCACATCTAAATTCGATAGAATTGTGGTACTGATAAGGCGGGGACTCGATAATTTTTTGCCATCGATTGCGGTACGCATCGACCAAACGCCTGAAATCATCGAAAAATCACTACAATCGCCGCAATTTTGGGCTGGTCTTACCATCATGGTAGTTTGCTGGTAGAAGTCGGCCGTATGGTGTTTTGGCAGCGCCCCAATTTGTAAATTTAGCATTATTACAACTACCATCACTGCGACGATAGAAATCCGGAACAAATGGGCAAAATGGTAGCGTTAAGCACACACTACTCATCGGAGTCAGTTTCAAGTTGGGATATTCTTGGGCGTATTCGAGATCGTTAATTGTCCAGCCTTGGTGATCGTTGTAGGCCTTCGTGGCCAACGTTAATTCCAATGCACGTGTTGCAACATTCATCATTTCAGAGAAATCGATCGGATTGAACCAGCGCGAATTCAAAAAATGCCCATAATTCGCCGAATTCGGTTGTATTGTAAAATAATGGTTGCGTTCGCGTGATTTCCATTGTGCCATTTCGGTGCGGCTGTTCCGTGTGATTTGTTCAATTGTTATCGGATCGAGCGATAAGTGCCGGACGCCATGTTTCGCCTTCGCCACACCTAAACCAAAATTTCGATCAAATTAAAGCCGGAAAAAAACCCGAGAAAGTTACCTGTGTAATTGCGACCGGTTGCACAACAGACGCCCGTACGACCGGTTAAAGTCCTGCAGGACACCACCGATGATAATTTGATATGGGCCGGACATTGGACGTGCGGCACACAAACGGCACCATGTGCACAAATATCGATATGGGCGATGGGGCGGTTTTTGTGGAAGTCATCATGTACCAAATGGGAGATTGATGATCGTTGGTGGGTTATGTGGAGATTGATTGATGGAAAAATTAAGAGGAAAATACACACAGACGGATACTTCAACATGTTTCGGGATATTAAGTGAAATTCTAGAAGACGTGTGTGATATCGGCAGCATTTCTGGTTTTACAGGTTGTTGAGATTAGAGGGCTAAAGCAGGCCATACACTGGCGCGTCAGTCGATCTTAGGTAGTAACTCCTCAGCTGATCGATCTAGGGGACAACAAATCGGAATAGTCACGCTTGAATGAATCATTGCGACCTTTGGAACCGATTTCGGAGACGTACCGCGTCTGTTGAGTTCCCCGAAACAACTGACATGACAATAATAACGTATCCAAACCGTCCTATATTCTTTTGTTTATCGACACACACAAATATGTGAATAAATAAATTGGAATTTAGCCTGATGATAGCGTCATCAACATTACAACAGACACGTCTATTTATATTGTTTTGTTGATAAAATTTCGAATTTTATTTATATCTCGCGACAATTACGGTCAAGATTGAATTTTTCAAAATATCTTATAACTTTTCACAATCCGGGGATCCGGTGTGGATGTCGTGACGGCATTGAAGCGGTCGGATCCGGTCGAAATCGGTTCAAAGAAGTCCAAATGAAACGCAATTGTTGTAATCCAGCATTGCGTTATCTACAACAATTGGCGACTCAAGCACTGGATGCAGACTAAATTATCATTTATCAAATGTCTGTTATCAGTCGATCGCAATTTTTGGACGACTGCGTTATCGGATGTATAAGAAATCGGGTTAAAAGGACAAATAATCAGAATCCAAAACATTATTGTTTGTAAATAAATCGAGTTTTTTATTTTTCCATTTTCTTGTATATATATGTGGAATCCGTTTTTAATCACGCCATTAATTACTGTTCCCTAAACAAAAACAAACTTATTTGTTCTTTCAATGATTAACAATTGCTGATAAAAGAAGAGACACAGTTAGTCTTCAACACTACGAACAATCGGTCATGATTAATTATTCTAATTTAATTCAATTAATCGACAAAAAAAAATGAATAACAATTCTTTGATAATAATTGACCCAATGGGCTACAATGTCGGTAAGATTGTCTGTTTATCTATCGTTCAAATTACTTGATGGAATTTTCCAATAATTTCTAGATCAGCCGGAAATTGTCGATTTCGAAACAGCCATCCATTATTCAAGTAAGTTATTTACCAAAAAAACATTTAACTACGCCACTGTTAATATGGGCGTGAATCTATTGTATTAATCAATCGTCAAAATTCAATTGTTTCAAGTTGTAGCCATTAGGCGCGCTGGAAAAATTCCAGTAGCGTCGTGTTTTTACTAATAGGTTAAATAAATATTTATTATATCAATTCCAGAATATGGAAGATTCCAGAAGGTTGTCTTAGCCGTTTGCGGTATAATTTATGCGACGTGTGCAATCAGCTCAACAACACTCTCATTCGTCCTACCATCAGCCAAATGCGATTTTAGTCTATCGTCGTCGGATAAGGGCAAGCTCTCAGCAATGCCCTTGATAGGTATGATTGTCGGTTGTGGCTTATGGGGCTCAATTGCCGATGCTCAAGGCCGCAAATTGGCGATAATGCTGTCGTTGTTTGTCGATTTCATCGCAGCAATCGCTTCATCACTGGTACAGACCTATTGGGTGTTTCTACTGTGTCGCTTCTTCAACGGTTTCGGGTAAGTCCAAAAAAAAAACAGCAAGTTACACCCCGAAAAAAGCAGTTTGAACCATATTTATCAGTATTATAGGGGCGACCAGTATTGTTTTCTCGTATTTGGGGGAATTCGTGTCGCACAAACATCGCGACAAGTTGTTGGGACGCTTGGAAGTCTTCTGGAATATCGGCGTCATCCTTCTACCAGGTATTGTGACGTCACAATACTTATCCCCCTTCAGATTCAGAGCTATTGGTGTTTTCTTTTTTCAGTTTTGAGTCTGAATTGGGATATTAATTTTATCGCTTTTCCCACCCGCCTTTTGGGCCTTTTCCAGGTGTTGCTTGGATCCTGTTGAACAAGAACTATGCACTGGATCTCGATGATGATACTAATAAAGGCAACAGTTTCAGTCCGTGGAGAATTTTTGTGTTCGTTTGCAGTATACCGAGTTTCATTAGTTTGATTCTATTGTATTTCCTACCGGAAACGCCCAAATTTCTGATAATGAGAAAACAGTACGATCGTGCCAAATCAGTGTTTCGTAAAGTGTACGCTTTCAATACGGGCCGGCCACAGTTTACGTATCCGGTAAATTCAAAACTATCTCGATCAAGATCGAGTCTGTTTCAGAATACATTTTGTTGTTGGTTTTAGATTATACATTTAGAAGGTGAATGCCAGAATAATAACGAGAAAATTCTCGAAAACATTCCATTACGATTCCGTCTACAACGGAAAATCTGCAGATTCTATGAAGAGATTAAAAATTTAATTTCTCAATCATGTCTGCGATACTTGGGCATTGTTTTGTTTGCCGAATTCGGACTAATGTGCAGGTAAATCTAGTAGACTATGCTACGTTGCTAGGTTACAAATAACAATCTACCAACTCGTTGTGTTATTGGTGTTGCTAATAGCAACGCATCACAACGTTGCTAGGCAACAATAAACAATTCAAATGTTTTTTTTGTTTTTTTAGTTATTACACGTTGATTATGTGGTTTCCGGAGATTTTCGAACGTTTCAATCAATACGAAATAATGAATCCGAATAGTACAACAAGTATTTGTTTAGTTTTAAGTAATTCTGTGACAAGTAAAGATAGTACAAATGATGATTGGTTTGAAATTTGTGATCCAACAATTGATGATCGTGTATTTATTGATACGATCATTGTTGGTTTGAGTTGTATACCAACATCGTTGTCTTTAAGTTATTTTATGGGGAAATTTGGTAAAAAGGCAGTTTTGAGTGAGTATCTCGACCACACTTATCCGTAACGTATCCATATCAATCCAAGTCTGTGCCTAATGGCCTGATTATACTGGCGACGTACGCGTTGTCTCTCTCTAGCTCCCGACTATTCTGAAGCCACGCCTACTTGATATTAGTGGCGTGACTTGACTTGACCGAATCGACGGATACGCTACGGACGTGTGTGAACAGCGCCTTAATTGCGTGTGAATAATAAATTAATATGTTTTTTTGCAGTTTTCGGTTTAGTATTCTCAGGATTGTCAACATTATCAATGAATTGGGTACGAACGGCTACAGAGACATTAGTATTGTCTTGTATGTTCGAAGCATTAACTAGTGTATTGGAAGCTGTAGTATTTTGTATTGTTGTTGATCTATTTCCTACACAACTCCGGTATGTTGTGATCAACGCATCAATTAATTGCATTAATTAATATAATTTGAATTTAGGGCGATTGCGGTGGCAGTAACGGCAACGTCAGGCCGAATCGGTGCTATTATCGGCAACGTCACTTTTGGTCTGCTGTTAGATATCAATTGTAGTATTCCTATAAATATGATTGGAACTCTATTAATTGGTAATTAATCTAATTAATTCTTCTATTTCGTATTAATTAATTAATTATTTAATTCTAGCGAGTGGATTGTTGTGCACACTTTTACCATACAGTGATAATTATATACCAATCGAATGAATCGATGTTTTCATTATTTATTATCGATATTTGTATCATATCCGTTATCGTATGAATTTATTAATTTTTGTAACTTTTTTATTTTTAATAAAGCGATTTTTCCACATTTTTACAGTTTTAATATTACAGTGTATGCAAAAAATTGAGAGAAAATTTAATGATTGCAATGGGGATTGAACCGGTTCGACAAACTCGACTCACACAAAAATTACTTAAGGGTGGATCTAACGCTAATGATGACCTTGTTTCAAAGGGGGTCCCAACAGTTTTTTTTTCAACCTTGCCTTCTGAAAAAAGCCCCTAAAAGTATCTAGATCTACACTACAAAATTATTTACTCGAAATATTAAACAATAACGTTTGCAGTTTCTTTCAATTTTTCCTTCTTAGAAAAAAGGATTTTGAAGTATTTGGGCAGCAATCGGAAAATACCGTTTATAAGGAGTCTCTAGAGTTATCGATCGGTAAGCCTTATCTCAAAGATGCTGTTTGGAAAAGAATAAATGGAAGAAGAAGTTGTGCTGCAATTGATGACCTTGATCTAGAGCGGTAGTTCTCTGTTGCTAGTTGTTGACCACCAGATGCTGAGATTCTTCTGGCAAGTAGAATAGCGACTTTCTAAACTTTTTGCACAATTCTAAAAGCAATCATTTAAACTCCAAATTTACTTCAAATATTTGGCAATAACGTTTGTAGTATCTTTCAATTTTTCCTTCTTAGACGAAAAATGGGTACTTTATGCGGCCTCAAGCCCGCAAAACTCTACGTCTTTGCGTAGCATTTATAGGGTGGCTTTAGAGCAGTTATCAATATTTAAACCTTGTCTAACGGATGCTGCTTGGAGAAGAATGAAAGGAAAAAGAATCTGTGCTGCTAACTGAAGAACTCGTGATCTATAGCGACGGTTCTTTGTTGCTTTTGTTTTGTTTGTAGACTACGAGATGTTGAGATTCTTTTGACATGTAGAAAGAAGCTTTTCAAAATTTTTGACAAACGATGAGTCCATTCGCAACATTCAATACTTACAATAATAAAAGAAGAACAAAAGGAAGAAGAGCCTTTGCTATTAACAGCCTGCTTCTCTGTTGTTTTTCTTTTGTTTGTAGACCACCTGCTGCTAAGATTCTTTAGGCATGCAGAAAGGAAATAAGCGAACTAGCTTGCACACTTGGTGAATCCATCTTTGGTTTTATATATAGGTATATATAATAGATGAAATGATACAACAAAATATTTATCTTTGGATCAGAACTGTTGTATCTTTTCATCTATATGCAGAAAGGATCCTTTCAAATTTTTTTGTCAAACGACGGGCAATTACACAATTATAATAGCAATCAATATTTACTCCAAATAATAAATCTTTACAGTAAATAAAATGCATTGTTTGTCCATTTATTATCAAAACACGTGGATTTACATTGGTTTTACAAATGATAAGACCATCTAATAATAACTACTCCAATAACTATAAAAATCACTTCGTACTTGTGTTGAAAGTGAAACGTCCCAAAAATGACGATCGCCAAACAACAGATCTTCACAGTTTCCACAATTCGCGACAAAAACGGTGAGTCTCTAGTTCTTTTCTAAATTGACTTACAACATTTAGAAGTTGACCAAATTGTAGAGGCTGCTGCCGATTTTGAAACAGCCATCGCAGCATCCGGTTATGGTAAATTCAATTATTTACTGTACTTACTCTGTATGCCAGTGGGATGGTCGTTTTTGTTCGCAACAACCACAATATCGTACGTATTTCCGGCGGCACAATGCGATCTCGATTTGAGTCTGGAAGATAAGGGTTTCCTGAATGCCGTCACATATCTGGGTTGTGTCTGTAGTGGTGCCATATGGGGTTTCTTGTTTGATGTCTACGGCCGCAAGAAATTGTTGGTCTTTTGTTTCCTCTGCGACGGACTGTCTGTGATCGTTAGTTCGGTAGCGCATACTAAGACGCTATTGGTGGTGACCAAGTTCATCGGTGGTTTTATGTAAAATTTAACAAATTGCAAAGCACAAACAGGTACCACGAATTGTCATTGCAGGTTTAATGGTCCATTCTCAGCGTTCCCGTCGTATCTATCTGAATTCCAATGCGCTAAACACCGCGCCCGTTCCCAACTTTATCTCGGTTTGACGATAAATGTGGGTGGTTTGGTCCTGCCGTTGCTAGCATGGGCGACAATTTCGCAAAACCTCAATTTGACACTGTTCAACATCGAGTTGCATTCGTGGAACATCTGTTTGTTGCTCTGCAGTCTGCCGTCGATCGTATCCGGCATTATATGCATCTTTATGCCGGAGAGCCCGAAATTTTTGATGAGCATGGGCAAAAACGAGCAGGCGCTCGATGTGTTCCGGCAGGTGTACGCGATGAACACCGGCCGACCTGGCGATACTTATCCGGTAAAATTCCACCAATTCCAAACAAGTCGACAGCTCGATTTCCATCTTCCAGATCGCACAATTGGTCGAGGAAGTTCAAACGAGAACTGAGAATCGTTCAAAGTTGAAAGCGTTTGGAGAAGGCTGGAAACAGATGAAGCCGTTATTTTTGCCGCCACATTTATTAAACTTCATTCTTGTGGTGGTAATGGAGACTTTAGCAATGATGAGTCTAAATTCGTTACGATTATGGTTTCCGCAAATCTTCCAAGCGATCAACGACTACGAAATGTTCCATAATAGCAGTTCTAGTGTATGCGAAGCCTTAGATTTGATTCAGCCCAGCAATGCAACAGATGACTGTTCTTTTGTATGAACTTTTTTGATTGTCAAATGAAGATCAAGATGAAAATTCGGATTGTTTCAGAATCACAACAATTCATTTGTTTACCTCAATACAATAATAATCTCATCGACAACAGTGGCGGGTTACGCTTTTGTCGTTTATTTAGTGAATGTGATTGGTAAAAACCGACTATTGGGCATTATAACGTGCATTGGTGGTACTGCTGCGATTTCAATCTATTTTGCCAATAATTCGATGAGTGTTTTGGCAACTACTGCAATTTTTGGTACAGCCGGTAGTATTGCAACAACTGTTCTTGTAACAATTATCGTTGATCTATTCCCGACAACATTACGTACAATGACAATCTCATTGGCTATGTTGAGTGGCCGAATCGGAGCAATTGTTGGGAATGTGATATTTCCGTATTTGTTACGGATCGGATGTGGACCGCCGTTTTTTCTACCCGGTTTGCAAATTATTGGTGACAGTTTTTGAACATAATTGTAACGAAATTTTGATATATTTTCATTTGATTACAGTTTGTGCTGTTTTGGTCGTTTTCCTGCCGAACACTGATTTGAAGGCGCTCGAATAAAACCGATTTTATGTATTTATTATTAATAAAAAAATAACGATAATAAAATAACTATTTTATCCCTTGTAAAAGCAACAAATGGCAAAATGTCGTACTCTGAAATTTACAGATTTATTTGAATTTTAGTTTGACCAAATATTTAGCAAAAAGAAAGAAGTCCACATAGGTCGTGTTGCAGGTAAATTAAACAATTTCTGTGAAAGAACAAATCTTTATGAGGATGAAGATAGAGAATAAGGAGAAGAATAATTTACGGTCTTTGGATGAGGAAGCAAAAAAGGACGAACAACTCCTATCACTGCCGAGTACTAAAAGCCAAGAAAATGTCTAAAGAACAAGTCGAAGACGAAGGCAGGTGGAAAAAGCAAAGCGTTGCACAGACTTTAGCCAGGCGCGCAAATAGAAAATAAAGACGCCCAAAAATTAGCGATATTGGTTAATAAAGAAAAAAGACAGGTGGAAGATGTAGCAGGACATTTTGCCAGGAGAGACCACTGCAGGGGCGAAATGGGCAAAATACCGAATCCGAAACTAAAATCTGCGAAACACAGGTCTCCTCTATGCTACAGTTACCAAAAGCCTAGAACATATAGATTAATCTATTTTCATAAGTATTTATAAATAGGGGAGCAAATTGAAGACGCAGGCAGGCGGGAGAAGCACAGCATGACCCATAAAAACACTCAAAAACAAGAGATGTTGTTTAATAACAGAAAAACACAAAAGACGTAGTAGAGCTTTTTTGCCAGAAGAGACTATTGACGGGGAGGAATCAGGAAAATGCCTAACCAAAAATCTCCTCTGGACTACAAAAGCTAATAATTGGCAAGAACAGCACTTGCGCTTGTTACAAAGCCAAGTCGGCCGACTTGACTTGTTCGACTATACTATACAGATTGTACAACTCATTCAGTGATAAAAATTAAATATTTTGGGTTAGATTGGGTCAAACGATACGATTCTCGTGTCATTTTAATGCAATATCAAATTTTGTTAATTACACTATTCTAAAACTATTTAGAAACATTTAAAAATAACACTAACTACACACACCAGAAATATTCAACGTCATGTTGCATTAATTATATAAGAATTTTGTAAATTTGCATATAAATTCAGAAGACACTCTGTAAACATTTCTTATCAATAAATACTTTAAACAAAGTGGATTTTACCTCGAACTATAACTTGTCTGTTTATTTGAATTACATTTTATAAAGATCATATTTTTTTTTTAAATGTATTTGAGTTCGGTTTTATTTATTGAAAAAGCAAACTGGAACAGAAATTGACCATTGACTCTCCAATTAATTCGTATACTATGTGTTATTTTAAGGAATTATTAAAAATTATGAAATAGTAGCGAACACTGTGAACAGTGTGCGCAAATACGTTGAGATGATATGATAAGTTAAACCTTAAGTAGATAAAATATTTGAATTAACAAAATATCACATTTATTTTAAATGAACACAGTATGATATGAGACTGAATGAAAACATGGAAAATTCTAAACAGAAAAGTGAAGTATTTGTGTTAACACCGACACAGAAAGATCAAAACGAACGTAAGTGGCCATTTTCAATTCAAATAATTAACTATAGAACAATAATAAAAGCGAAAAATGTTTTTCCGTAGCGGACAAACCGGCCGATTTTGAGACCGCCATCACGGCCACGAAATTCGGTAAATTCAATGTTATACTGATACTATTAGCAATACCGTCCGGATGGTCGTCAATCTTTGAAGTCACCACCATGTCGTACGTCTTTCCAGTGGCACAATGCGATTTAGAGTTGACACCACAGATGAAGGGTATTTTGAATGCCGCCTGTTATGCTGGCATGATTAGCGGCGCATTTATTTGGGGCTTTCTTTGCGACACCTTAGGCAGGCGGAAATTATCAATTATTGGTTTCTTATTGGATGCTGTATTTGTGATAATCAGTTCCACATCGCAGAATGTTGGCGTGTTGATAGCAGCCAAATTTTTCGGTGGATTCATGTAAGTTTGCAGTAGGCGTGAAAAAGGGATTGTAATTGCGATTTGCAGAATCAATGGGCCGTTTGCCGCTCTGACCACGTACGTTTCGGAATTCCATTGTGCCAAATTGCGCGCCAGGATCCAGATGGTGCTGGGGATGACTTTCAGCTCGGGTACGGTCGTGCTACCGATCTTGGCATGGCTGGTTATGCCGCTAGATTTTCATGTAGAAATATTTGACGGTTTCATGAGTAATTTTGTTTTTTACTAAACATCGATATTTTACTAATAATAACTATTTTAGGGTTCCATGCTTGGAATTTGTACCTTTTAATATGCGCCCTTCCAGCATTATGTAGTGCTATTGGATTTTTTCTAATGCCCGAAAGTCCCAAATTTCTAATGACACAGGGCAGAAACGATGAAGCTTTGAAAGTACTACAGAAAGTCTATGCAGTAAATACAGGAAAGGCGCCAGAAACATTTCCAGTAAGTTGCCAGTTTTGCTCACCATCTTCTTACATTTCTTCCAATAGTCCCTGTTAGATTTCCGAACAGAATTTGGACGTTTTTAGATTAAAACATTGGTGGATGAGAAACCTGTTGATGCCAATGAAACGCGACCAACAACACGAACAGCTTCACAAGCTATGAAAGAGGGCTGGGAACAATTGAAACCGTTATTTTTCCCACCGCACCTATCAAAAATAATTCTAGTATGTTTGATGCAGATGTGCATCATGATGAGGTAATTTCAAGCAATATCTGTTACAGTTTATACAAATTTGTCATCTTTCCAGTACCAACACGTTACGTTTGTGGATCCCACAGATCTTCCAAGCAATCAACGATTATGAATTCTTCAATAATGGCTCAACTGCTAGTTTATGCACAATGATCGAACTAATCAAACCAGCAAAAATTGTCAACATAACTGGTGAATGTAAAGTGAATCTAAATAATTCCTCAGTTTATATCAACGCGATTATAATATCAATTGTAACAATCGCCTTCTACGTCGTGGCTGGTGCATTCATTAACAAATTAGGCAAAAAGAAATTAATGCTCATTGTCGGCATTACGGCTGGTTGTTGTTGTTTTGGTCTATATTTCTCGCAGAATAGTCCAACTGTAACAGCACTTGCATCATTGTTTATAGCATTGTCGAGTCTCTGTATCAATGTAATATTAGCGGTGGTTGTTGATTTATTCCCAGCAACATTACGTACAATGACTGTTTCTTTGACGATGATGTGTGGACGTATAGGTGCAATGAGTGGCAATTTAATTTTTCCACTGCTATTACAAAGCGGTTGTGCTGCACCGTTCTTTACAGTTGGTGGTGTTATCATAGCGTCAGGTTTTATGGCGTTATTATTACCAAATACTGATCTGAAAGCCTTACAATAGAATATTTGAAAATTTTTGCTTGACTGAAACCATGACGAAATATGGTGTAATTCTATAGAAATTTGTTTTCTAGTACAGTATTTTTTTGACATTTAAAAATGTTTAATCTTGGCCAAGCATTACTGTTATTATTAACATTTTAAATGACAAATTAAGGACTTTTTGAACATAAAATATTAAAGGCTGACCTACACCAACTGACAATTAGATGTCCGATATTTTTTTATCGCAACTGTATGTTAAATACACAACAGAATTAAATGGTAATAATCGAGTATAATTGTGGTTTATTTTATAAAAACAATTATTAGTAAATAAAAAGCAATCCATTACATTTGTCAATCGGAAAAATACCTTTCATAAGGAGTCTTTAGAGTTATCGATCGGTAAGCCTTGTCTAAAAGATGCTGTTTGGAAAACAATAAATGGAAGAAGAAGTCGTGCTACTAATTAATGAAATTTTGATCTAGAGCGGTGGTTCTCTGTTGCTAGTTGCTAACCACCAGATGCTGAAATTCTTCTGGCAAGTATAATGGAGACTTTCTAAACTTTTTGCACAATTCTAAAAGCAATTATTTTAACTCCAAATTTACTCCAAATATTTGGAAATAACGTTTGTAGCATCTTTCAATTTTTCCTTCTTAGACGAAAAAGAGGTATTTTATGCGGCCTCAAGCCCGCAAAAATCTACGTCCCTGCGTATCATTTATAGGGTGGCTTTAGAGCAGTTATCAATACTTAAAACTTGTCTACAGGATACTGCTTGGAGAAGAATGAAAGGAAGAAGAATCTGTGCTTCTAACTGAAGAATTCGTGAAATGCAGCGACGGTTCTTTGTTGCTCTTGTTGTGTTTGTAGACTACGAGATGCTGAGATCCTTTTGGCATGCAGAAAGAAGCCTTTCCAAATTTTTGGCAAACGCAACATTCAGTATTTACAATAATAAAAGAAGAATGAGAGGAAGAAGAGCCTTTGCTATTAACATCCTGCTTTTCTGTTGTTTTTCTTCTGTTTGTAGACCACCTGCTGCTAAGATTCTCTAGGCATGCAGAAAGGAAATAAGCGAACTAGCTTGCAAATTGTTGAGACTTGGTGAATCCATCTTTGGTTTTATATATAGGTATATATAGATGAAATGATACAACAAATTTATCTTTGGATCAGAACTGTTGTATCTTTTCATCTATATGCAGAAAGGAGCCTTTGAAAATTTTATGGCAAACGACGTGCAATTCCACAACATTACACAATTATAATAGCAATCAATATTTACTCCAAATAATAAATCTTTACAGTAAATAAAATGCTTTGTTCGTCCATTTATTATCAAAACACGTGGATTTGCATTGGTTTTACAAATGATAAGACCATCTAATAATAACTTCTCCATTAACTATAAAAATGAGTTCGTACTTGTGTTGAAAGG
Organism: Epicauta chinensis; assembly: GCA_021725515.1. Lineage (NCBI taxonomy): Eukaryota > Metazoa > Arthropoda > Insecta > Coleoptera > Meloidae > Epicauta > Epicauta chinensis. The sequence goes on from JAEDXX010000030.1 coordinate 320,421, forward strand.
GAAACGTTCCAAAAATGACGATCGCCAAACAACAGATCTTCACAGTTTCCACAATTCGCGACAAAAACGGTGAGTCTCTAGTTCTTTTCTAAACTGACTTACATCATCTAGAAGTTGGCCAAATTGTAGAGGCTGCTGCTGATTTTGAAACAGCCATCGCAGCATCCGGTTATGGTAAATTCAATTATTTATTGTACTTACTCTGCATACCAGCGGGATGGTCGTTTATGTTCGCAACAACCACAATGTCGTACGTATTTCCGGCGGCACAATGCGATCTCGATTTGAGTCTGGAAGATAAGGGTTTCCTCAATGCCATCACATATCTAGGTTGTGTATGTAGTGGTGCCATATGGGGTTTCTTGTTCGATGTCTACGGCCGCAAGAAATTGTTGGTCTTTTGTTTCCTGTGCGATGGACTGTCTGTGATCGTTAGTTCGGTAGCGCATACTAAGACGCTATTGGTGGTGACCAAGTTCATCGGTGGTTTTATGTAAAATTTAGCAAGTTGCAAAGCACAAATAGGTACCACGAATTATCATTGCAGGTTTAATGGTCCATTCTCAGCGTTCACGTCGTATCTATGTGAATTCCAATGCGCTAAACACCGCGCCCGTACCCAACTCTATCTCGGCTTGACAATAAATGTGGGTGGTTTGGTCCTGCCGTTGCTAGCATGGGCGACAATTTCCCAAAACCTCAATTTGACACTGTTCAACATCGAGTTGCATTCGTGGAACATCTATTTGTTGCTGTGCAGTCTGCCATCAATCGTCTCGGGCATTATGTGCATCTTTATGCCGGAGAGCCCAAAATTTTTGATGAGCATGGGAAAAAACGAGCAGGCGCTCGATGTGTTCCGGCAGGTGTACGCGATGAACACCGGCCGACCTGGCGATACTTATCCGGTAAAATTCCACCAATTCCAAAAAAGTCGACAGCTCGATTTCAATCTTCCAGATCGCACAATTGGTTGAGGAAGTTCAAACGAGAACTGAGAATCGTTCAAAATTGAAAGCGTTTGGAGAAGGCTGGCAACAGATGAAGCCGTTATTTTTGCCGCCACATTTATTAAACTTCATTCTTGTGGTGGTAATGCAAACTTTAGCAATAATGAGTCAAAATTCGTTACGTTTATGGTTTCCGCAAATCTTCCAAGCAATTAACGATTACGAAATGTTCCATAATACCAGTTCTAGTGTATGCGAAGCCTTAGATTTGATTCAGCCAAACAATGCAACAGATGACTGTTCTTTTGTATATACATTTTTCGATTTTCTAATGAAGATCAAGATGAAAATTCGGATTGTTTCAGAATCACAACAATTCATTTGTTTACGTCAATACAATAATAATCTCATCGACAACAGTGGCGGGTTTCGCTTTTGTCGTTTGTCTAGTGAATGTGATTGGTAAAAACCGACTGTTGGGCATTGTAACGTGCATTTGTGGTACTGCTGCGATTTCAATCTATTTTGCCAATAATTCGATGAGTTTTTTGGCAACTACAGCAATTTTTGCTACAGCCGGTAGTATTACAACAAATGTTCTTGTAACAATTACCGTTGATCTATTCCCAACAACTTTACGAACAATGACAAATTCATTGGCTATGACGAGTGGCCGAATCGGAGCAATTGTTGGGAATTTGATATTTCCTTATTTGTTACGGCTCGGATGTGGACCGCCGTTTTTTCTACCCGGCTTGCAAATTATTGGTGAGCGTTTTTGAACATAATTGTAACGAAATTTTGATATATTTTCATTTGATTACAGTTTGTGCTGTTTTGGTCGTTTTCCTACCGAACACTGATTTAAAGGCGCTCGAATAAAACCGATTTTATGTATTTATTATTAATAAAAAAATAACGATAATAAAATAACTATTTTATCCCTTGTAAAAGCAACAAATGGCAAAATGTCGTAGTCTGAAATTTACAGATTTATTGGAGTTTTAGTTTGACCAAGCATTTGGTCCAAAGAAAGAACACCGCTGAAGTCGAATCGCAGGTAAATGAAGCAATTCCTGTCAAAGAACAAATCTAGTTGACGGTGGAGATGTAGAATAAGGCGTAGAATAATTTGGGATCTTTGACTGAGCAAGGAAAAAAGGCGACTAGCTCCTATTACCGCCAGTTACCAAAAGCCTATAAAATATAATTATCAATAGAGCAAGTTAAAGACGAAAAGATAACAAAGTAGAGCTATTGTAGGTGAGGAATCAGGAAAATGCCTTACCAAAAACAGAATACCGAAGATCTCCTCCGGACTGCAAAAGCTGTTAATTGGCAAGGACAGCACTTGCGCTTGTGGCAAAGCCAAGTCGGCCGTCTTGTCTGCCTCGAGTATATCTACTATACAGATTACGCAACTCATTCTGTGACAATAATTAAATATTTTGGGTTAGATTGGGTCAAACGATTCGATTATCGTTCCATTTTAATATAATGTTAAAGTTTGTTAATTTCACCATTCTAAAACTATTTAGAAAAATTTAAAAATAGCACTAACTACACTCACCAGAAATATACAACGTCATGTTGCATTAATTACATAAGAATATTGTTAATTTAAATATAAATTCAGAAGACACTCTGTAAACATTTCTTATCAATAAATACTTTAAACAAAGTGAATTTTTCGTGGAACTATAACTTGTCTATTTATTGGAATTGCATTGTATAAAGATGACATTTTTTTTAAATGCATGTGAGTTCAGTTTTATTTGTTATAAAAATACGTTGGAACAGAAATTGACCATTGACTCTCCAATTAATTCGTATATCTGTTATTTCAACGAATTATTAAAAATAATGAAACAGTAGCGAATAATGCGCGCAAATACGTTGAGATGATATGATAAGTTAAACCGTAAGTACATAAAAATTTTCAATTAACAAAAGATCACATCTATATTAAATTAACACAGTATGCTACGAGTCATTGTGACTAAATGAAAACATGGAAAATTCTAAACAGAAAAGTGAAATATTTGTGTTAACACCAACACAGAATGATCAAAACGAACGTAAGTGGCCATTTTCAATTCAAATAATTCAGTATAGAACAATAATAAAAAAAAAAATGTTTTTCCGTAGCGGACAAACCGGCCGATTTTGAGACCGCCATCACGGCCACGAAATTCGGTAAATTCAATATTATATTGATACTATTAGCAATACCGTCTGGATGGTCGTCGATCTTTGAAACCACCACCATGTCGTACGTCTTTCCCGTAGCACAATGCGATTTGGAGTTAACACCACAGATGAAGGGTATTTTGAATGCCGCCTGTTATGCTGGCATGATTAGTGGCGCATTCATTTGGGGCTTTCTCTGCGACACCTTAGGCAGGCGGAAATTATCAATTATTGGTTTCTTTTTGGATGCCGTATTCGTGATAATCAGTTCCACGTCGCAGAATGTTGGCGTATTGATAGCGGCCAAATTTTTCGGTGGATTCATGTAAGTTTGTAGTAAGCGTGAAAAGGGGATTATAATTGCGATTTGTAGAATAAATGGGCCGTTTGCCGCCCTGACCACGTACGTTTCGGAGTTCCATTGTGCCAAATTGCGGGCTCGGATCCAGATGGTGCTGGGGATGACTTTCAGCTCGGGTACGATCGTGCTACCGATCTTGGCATGGGTGGTTTTGCCGTTGGATTTTCGTGTAGAAATTTTTGACGGTTTCATGAGTAATTTTGTTCTTTACTAAACATCGATATTTTACTAATAATGACTATTTTAGGGTTCCATGCTTGGAATGTGTACCTTTTAATATGCGCCCTTCCAGCATTATGTAGTGCTGTTGGATTTATTCTAATGCCCGAAAGCCCCAAATTTCTAATGACACAGGGCAGAAACGATGAAGCTTTGAAAGTACTACAGAAAGTCTATTCGATGAATACTGGAAAGGCGCCAGAAACATTTCCAGTAAGTTGCCAGTTTTGATCACCTTCTTCTTACATTTCTTCCAATAGCTCCTCTTGGATTACCGAACAGAATTTGAACATTTTTAGATTAAAACATTGGTGGACGAGAAACCTCTTGATGCCAATGAAACGCGACCAACAACACGAACAGCATCACAAGCTATGAAAGATGGCTGGGAACAATTGAAGCCGTTATTTTTCCCACCGCACTTATCAAAAATAATTCTAGTATGTTTGATGCAGATGTGCATCATGATGAGGTAATTTCAAGCAATATCTGCTACAGTTTATACAACTTGGTCATCTTTTCAGTACCAATACGTTACGTTTGTGGATCCCACAGATCTTCCAAGCAATCAACGATTACGAATTCATCAATAATGGCACAACTGCTAGTTTATGCACAGTGATCGAACTAATCAAACCAGCAAAAGTTGTCAACATAACTGGTGAATGTAAAGTGAATCTAAATAATTCCTCAGTTTATATCAACGCGATTATAATATCAATTGTAACAATCGCCTTCTACGTCGTGGCTGGTGCATTCATTAACAAATTAGGCAAAAAGAAATTAATGCTCATTGTCGGCATTACGGCTGGTTGTTGTTGTTTTGGTCTATATTTCTCGCAGAATAGTCCAACTGTAACAGCACTAGTGTCATTGTTTATAGCATTATCGAGTCTCTGTATCAATGTAATATTATCGGTGGTTGTTGATTTATTCCCAACAACATTACGTACAATGACTGTTTCTTTAACGATGATGAGTGGACGTATCGGTGCAATGAGTGGCAATTTAATTTTTCCATTGCTATTACAAAGCGGCTGTGCTGCACCGTTCTTTACAATTGGTGGTGCTATCATAGCGTCAGGTTTTGTGTCGTTATTATTACCAAATACTGATCTAAAAGCCCTAGAATAGAAGATCTGAAAAGTTTTCGTTTACTTGAAACCATGACGAAATGTGGTGTAATTCTACTGAAATCTGTTTTCTAGTAAAGTAAATTTGTTTGAAGAAGCAAATATTTATTTAAATATAAAACAGAATTAAATGGTAATAATCGAGTATAATTGTGATTTATTTTGTAAAAACAATTATTAGTAAATAAAAAGCAATCCATAACATTTGTCTTTTCAGTTTTATTCTTTTTAAATAAATTTTTGAAACAATTTTATTTGTTTAGCCAACCTCTGAAGTCAGCACCTAGACTATGCTGCCAATTCATTAGAATATCAATATTTTCTTCTCTACGCGATTGGACAAGTGTTGCCAACATTTAAAACTTAACAATTATTTAAACACGTGGGTACAATTATTTTATGATTTATTTACCGTTCTTTTTCAAGTTATTGTAGCCAAAAACATTTAGAATGCGCATGTATTGTCATTATCAGTGGCGACCAGACACCGACAAACTGCAGCGCCTCCAACATTTCTCTGTAGTTGAATAGTTTTCTGTTGCATAAACAAGAGTTGCAGCCTAGTTAAACCCTGCTTAATTCTTGACTTTTCTTTACGTAGAAGAATAGAAACCGCTCTTTATTCATACTTTGGAAAAGCACACAACGGAGGTAGCAGATGTTTGCCATGTCGCAGCTAAACTCTTGTTACCACAAAGGGTGTCATCGCAAAAAAGAAGGTCGACACGTTGTCTGTATATTCAGCAATAATAGCATATAAATATTATTGTTTTATTTCTAGATGACTGAAAAGTGTTTAGGGGTGAGCATTAATACTGTTAATAGGTATAACAACGGTCCACCCATGAAGGAAATACAACAACCCCAGAAATTCAGTAAGCCAACAAAAGGATTCGAAGATCTGGAGGATAATATTAAACATCAAATTAAAAACGTAATATATGGAATGTACAAAGACAGTAAGAGCAGTCTTAATCTACTGATATGGCTTTTTTTTAACAAAAAAGATTTATTTGCCCCCATATCATTGCATTTTCAATCTAATTGAATTGGTATGGAGTCAAGCGAAGCGACTCTACGACCAACAAGTCCGCACGGGCATAGAACCAAACCAAGCTTTGGACAGTGCCAGAAAAAGTGTTACTCCACAACAATGGAATAATAACTTTGGACACACCCATAGAATCATCACATCCAACCCCATAGAATCAACAAATTCAAATCAATATTAATGAACTAATAATTGTTATAATGAAGATTCCAGTGATTGTGATGAATTGTAACTATTTTTATTTATTTTGTTTGGTCCTCGATTTTAAATTTTACCGCTATTATTAGGATGGTACTACCTACTTTTTCTTGGTAGAGTTTTATGGATAAATCTAGCATATGTACTTTGATTATCCAAAGCTGGTAACCCTTAGCTCGGTGAATTCCCTATTGCTCGTATCACCTCCAGTTACCAAATGCCTATAAAATATAATTATCTATAGAACAAGTTAAAGACGAAAAGAAATTAAAGACGCTCAAAAACAAGCGATGTTGGTTAATAAACAAGCAACACAGATGGAAGACGTATGAGAGCTTTTTTGTCAGGAATGTCTGCTGCAAGAGAGAAAATGTCTAACCAAAAACTTAAATCTGCGAAAAACTGACCTCCTCTACCCTACAAAAGCAGATAAGCATTTGGGAAAGAACTGTAATACAGCACATAATCGTAACACAACTAGTTACAAAAAAAAAACTAGAAAATATAAGTTTTTAAAGGAGCAAATCGAAGACGGAAGTTGCAATGCCCAATTATAGCGAGACTCACAAAAACAAAATAAAGAAGCACAAAAACAAGCGATGTTGGTTAATAAAGGGAAAAAACAAGCGGAAGACGACGTAGAAGAGCTATTTTACCAGGAGAGATTATTGTATGGAGGAAATCAAGAAGATGTTTAACCAAAAACTAAAATATGCGAAAAATCAGAAAATGAAACACCTCCTCTAGACTACAAAAGCAGAGAAGCAAGCTTTCGGGAAAGAACCGTACCACAGGCAGTTAACAAAGGCCTAGAACATATGTATAAATTAAGCTATTTTCATAAGTATTTAGGGGAGCAAATTGAAGACGCAGTCAGGCGGGAGAAGCACATAAAAACACTCAAAAACAAGAGATGTTGTTTAATAACAGAAAGATACAAAATGGAAGACGTAGTAGAGCTTTTTGCCAGAGTGAGGAATCAGAAAAATGCCTAACCAAAAACTAAAGCCTAAGAAAGCAGAATACTGAAGATATCCTCCGGACTGCAAAAGTTCTGATAATTGGCAAAGACAGCGCTTGCGCTTGTTGCAAAGCCTAGTCGGCCGACTTGTCTGCCTCGAGTATATCTACTCTACAGATTATCTATGCAACTCATTCAGTGATAATAATTAAATATTTCAGGTTAGATTGGGTCAAGCGATTCGATTATCGTTTCGATTTAATGCAATGTCAAATATTGTTAATTGCACCATTCTAAAACTATTTAGAAACATTTAAAAATAGCACTAACTACACTCACCAGAAATATACAACGTCATGTTGCATTAATTGCATAAGAATTTTGTTAATTTAAATATAAATTCAGAAGACACTATGTAAACATTTCTTATCAATAAATACTTTAAACAAAGTGGATTTTTCGTGGAACTATAACTTGTCTATTTATTGGAATTGCAGTTTATGATGACATTTTTTTTAATGTATTTGTGTTCGGTTTAATTTGTTGTAAAAACACGTTTAAACGGAAATTGATCAATGACTCTCCAATAAATTCGTATATCTGTTATTTCAACAAATTATTAAAAATAATGGAACAGTAGCGAACAGTGCGAACAGTGTGCGCAAATACGTTGAGATGATATGATAAGTTAAACCTTAAGTAGATAAAGAATTTGAATTAACAAAATATCACATTTATTTTAAATGAACACAGTATGCAACGAAACATTGTGACTAAATGAAAACATGGAAAATTCTAAACAGAAAAGTGAAATATTTGTGTTAACACCGACACAGAACGATCAAAACGAACGTAAGTGGCCATTTTCAATTCAAATAATTCACTATAGAACAATAATAAAAGAGAAAAATGTTTTTCCGTAGCGGACAAACCGGCCGATTTCGAGACCGCCATCACGGCCACGAAATTCGGTAAATTCAATATTATACTGATACTATTATCAATACCGTCCGGATGGTCGGCGATGTTTGAAACCACCACTATGTCGTACGTCTTTCCGGTGGCACAATGCGATTTAAAGTTAACACCACAGATGAAGGGTATTTTAAATGCGGCCTGTTATGCTGGCATGATTAGTGGCGCATTCATTTGGGGCTTTCTCTGCGACACCTTAGGCAGGCGGAAATTATCGATTATTGGTTTCTTATTGGATGCTGTATTCATGATAATCAGTTCCACATCGCAGAATGTTGGCGTATTGATAGCGGCCAAATTTTTCGGTGGCTTCATGTAAGTTTGCAGTAGGTGTGAAAAAGGGATTGTAATTGCGATTTGCAGAATTAATGGACCGTTTGCAGCTCTGACCACGTACGTTGCGGAGTTCCATTGTGCCAAATTGCGCGCCCGGATCCAGATGGTGCTGGGGATGACTTTCAGCTCGGGTACGATCGTGCTACCGATCTTGGCATGGTTGATTATGCCGTTGGATTTTCGTGTAGAAATATTTGACGGTTTCATGAGTAATTTTGTTTTTTACTAAACACCGATATTTTACTAATAATGACTATTTTAGAGTTCCATGCTTGGAATTTGTACCTTTTAATATGCGCCCTTCCAGCATTATGTAGTGCTGTTGGATTCATTCTAATGCCCGAAAGTCCCAAATTTCTAATGACACAGGGCAGAAACGATGAAGCTTTGAAAGTACTCCAGAAAGTCTATGCAGTAAATACAGGAATGGCGCCAGAAACATTTCCAGTAAGTTGCCAGTTTTGCTCACCTTCTTACATTTCTTCCAATAGCTCCTCTTGGATTTCCGAACAGAATTTGAACGTTTTTAGATTAAAACATTGGTGGATGAGAAACCTGTTGATGCCAATGAAACGCGACCAACAACACGAACAGCTTCACAAGCTATGAAAGACGGCTGGGAACAATTGAAACCGTTATTTTTCCCACCGCACCTATCAAAAATAATTCTAGTATGTTTGATGCAAATGTGCATCATGATGAGGTAATTTCAAGCAATATCTGTTACAGTTTATACAAATTTGTCATCTTTTCAGTACCAACACGTTACGTTTGTGGATCCCACAGATCTTCCAAGCAATCAACGATTACGAATTCATCAATAATGGCACAACTGCTAGTTTATGCACAGTGATCGAACTAATCAAACCAGCAAAAGTTGTCAACATAACTGGTGAATGTAAAGTGAATCTAAATAATTCCTCAGTTTATATCAACGCGATTATAATATCATTTGTAACAATTGCTTTCTACGTCGTGGCTGGTGCATTCATTAACAAATTAGGCAAAAAGAAATTAATGCTCATTGTCGGCATTACGGCTGGTTGTTGTTGTTTTGGTCTATATTTCTCGCAGATTAGTCCAACTGTAACAGCACTTGTATCATTGTTTATAGCATTGTCGGGTCTCTGTACAAATATAATATTATCGGTGGTTGTTGATTTATTCCCAACAACATTACGTACAATGACTGTTTCTTTGACGATGATGTGTGGACGTATAGGTGCAATGAGTGGCAATTTAATTTTTCCATTGCTATTACAAAGCGGCTGTGCTGCACCGTTCTTTACAATTGGTGGTGCTATAATAACGTCAGGTTTTATGTCGTTATTATTACCAAATACTGATCTGAAAACCCTAAAATAGAAGATCTGAAAAGTTTTCGTTTACTTGAAACCATGACGAAATATGATTCAATTCTATTGGAATTTGTTTTCTTGAAAGTCAATTTGTTTAAAGAAACAAAGATTTAAATATAAAACAGAATTAAATGGTAATAATCGAGTATAATTGTGATTTATTTTGTAAAAACAATTATTAGTAAATAAAAAGCAATCCATAACATTTGTCTTTTCAGTTTTAGATATAGGTACATTTTAAATAAATATTTGAAACAATTTCATTAGTTTTCAATCTCTGAAGTCACCGCTTAGACTATACTGCCTATTCATTAAAATATCAATATTTTCTTCACCACGCGATTGGACAAGTGTTGCCAACATTTGAAATTTGGCATCTATTTAAACTTCACAATTATTTAACACACATGCAATTATTTTACAATTTATTTATCGTTCTTTTTCAAGTTGTTGTAACCATAAACATTTCGAATGCGGATGTATCGTCATCGTCAGAGAAATTGCAACGCCTCCAACATTTCTCAGTAGGTGAATAGTTTTCTGTTGCATAAACAAGAGTTACTGCCTAGTTGAGACCTGCTTAACTTTTGACTTCTCTTTAAGTAGAAGAATAGAGAGCCTCGTTCTTTTTCATATTTAGGAAAAACACACAACGAAGGTAGCAGATATTTGCCATGTCGTAAGTCAATTCTTACGTATTACCACAAAGGGTGTCGGCGCAAAAGAGAAGGTCGACACGTTCTCGAAGATAATAAGTAGTAATATTTATTATCTATTTTCTTCTTTTTTTCGCTTTTTTTTAGTGTAGTACTTTTTACTGACTTCCTTGTTGAAACTTTCAATTTCAATGAGTTTCGTAATCTAGGTATCCAAGGTGTTTTATACAATGTCATGTTAAATCAACTGTAATTCTAAGATTTCAGTAAAATATTCTTTATAAACAGAATTCATGACATAAAGTGAATTTTCTTGTGGTAGTAATTTGATTCTTTATCTTAGAATTGCTTTGCAATAATCTAAAAAAAGTAATTTTTCTATTAATCCAAAAAATGATGAAACACAAAAGTGACAAATAGAAGAGAACAAAAGATCACACACACATTACGGAGCAAGAATTGACTAAACAAATGAAAATATGGAAAATATTAAACAGAAAAGTGAAGTAACATCTGCACAAAACAATCAAAATGACCGTAAGTGTTCGTTTTAATTCGTGTAAATAATTTAAGTTAGATAAGAGTAATACGAATGAAAAATCGTTTGTGAGCAGCAGAGCAACCGGCCGATTTTGAAACGGCCATTACTGCCACGCAATTTGGCAAATTCAACATTCTACTGATACTGTTAGCAATACCATCCGGATGGTCGCTGGTCTTTGAAACCACCACCATGTCGTACGTCTTCCCTGTGGCACAATGTGATTTAGAATTAACACCAGAGATGAAGGGTGTCTTGAATGCCGCCTGTTATGCTGGCATGATTAGTGGCGCATTCATTTGGGGCTTCCTTTGTGACACCTTAGGCAGGCGGAAATTATCAATAATTGGTTTCTTTTTGGATGCCATATTGGTGATGATCAGTTCCACATCGCAGAATGTTGGCGTATTGATAGCGACAAAATTTTTCGGTGGATTCATGTAAGTTTGCAGTAGGCGTAAAAGATGGATTGTAATTGCGATTTTCAGAATTAATGGACCTTTTGCTGCTCTGACCGCATACGTTGCGGAATTCCATTGTGCTAAATTGCGGGCTAGAATTCAGATGGTTTTAGGGATGACTACAAGCTCGGCTACTGCCGTAATGCCACTCTTAGCATGGCTTATTATGCCATTAGACTTCCATACAGAAATCTTTGATGGCTTTATGGGTAATTTATTAATTTAATTTGTTCCTAATCAAAGCAATTCTACTAATAATTAGTAATTTAGAATTTCATGCTTGGAATTTGTATCTTTTAATATGTGCCCTGCCACCGTTATGTAGTGCTATTGGATTCCTTCTAATGCCCGAAAGTCCCAAATTTCTGATGACTCAAGGTAGAAACGATAAAGCTTTGAAAGTCCTACAGAAAGTCTATGCAATGAATACCGGAAACGCACCCGAAACATTTCCGGTGAGTTTGCATTTCTTCCGGTAGCTCCTATTAAATTAACGAATAGAATTTGGACGTTTTTAGATTAAAAAATTGGTGCTTGAAAGACCTGTTGATGCGAATGAAACGCGACCAACAACACGAACAGCTTCACAAGCTCTGAAAGACGGTTGGGAACAATTGAAACCGTTATTTTTCCCTCCGTATCTACCAAAAATTATTCTAGTATGTTTGATGCAAACGTTCTTTTTGATGAGGTAATCTCAATAGCCAAGTGTTTCGTAATTTATTCAACTCCATCATCTTTACAGTACCAGTACGATTCGTTTGTGGACTCCACAGATCTTGCAAGCAATCAACGATTATAAATTCTTCAATAATGGTACAACTGCCAGTTTATGTACGATGCTCGAATTGATCAAACCAGCTGAAGTGATTAATATAACTGGTGAATGTAAAGTGAATCTAAATAATTCATCAGTTTATATCAATGCTGTCCTAATATCAATTGTAACGATAGTGATTTATGTGGTGGCTGGTGCTTTCATTAATAAATTAGGCAAAAAGAAGTTATTGGTCACTGCCGGAGTTACGGCTGGTTGTTGTTCTTTTGGTCTATATTTCTCCCAAAATAGTCCAACTGTTACAACATTAGTATCATTGTTTATAGGCTTATCACGAGTTTGTGTTAATGTAACATTAGCGGTGGTTGTTGATTTATTCCCAACAACATTACGTACAATGACTGTTTCTTTAACAGTGATGAGTGGACATATCGGTGCAATGTGTGGCAATTTAATTTTTCCATTGCTACTAAAAATCGGTTGTGCTGCACCGTTCTTTACAGTTGGTGGTGCTATTATAGTTTCAAGCTTTTTGTCGTTGATATTACCGAATACTGATCTGAAAGCTCTACAATAGAACTAAACAAAAATTGTTTATCAAGAAAGTGAATTTGTACATCAATTATCAATAAATAAGGGCTAATATTCTCTTTATTCTGTTTGAATAAATTTTATAAATTTTATTTCTTTAGTTCGTCCCTTAAGTCAATGGTTACACTGTACTGGCAATTTGTTGAAATATCAATATTTTCTTCCTTAAGTATTTGAAACAAGGCATGTGCAAGTTGACCAGTGTTGCCAACGTACGAAATTTCAAATTATTTTATAATTTATTCGTTTTTTCTCGAAAACAGATTCATTATCGTCACTAGAAGAATTCCAACCTCTTAGAAAATACGAAATGGAGATTTATACGTAAAAATATAACCGACAGTCGGGACAATTTCATAAATATTGTCTGAAATATACAGTTGTGATCAAAAAATTTAGGACATCAAGAACATCTAATTGTCAGTTGATGTAGGACCGTGGAGGGAGTATTAACTGGAGGGAGCATAGTTTGAAAAATGCGATCCGCGTTATTTTGCCGCCACATAATAAAAGGTCTCTCAATATGGCAACTGTCACCAGTGGCGTGGGCTTGTGTTTTTCTAAGGGGTATTGTATAATTACAATTTAAAGTTAAAAATATCGAATAATTACCTCTTAATTTATGAAAACAACGCACACACTGGTCACGAATGGCAACCAGTAATACCAACGTGGTATGACCCTTATTATAAACACACTAGACAAATGCCATAGGACACCACGCCACTGTGCACAAAAAGGTGAATTGTTAGATGGATTTACGCATGCTCAGTGCAACTGACGGGAACATAAAAAGTCTCTGTAGGGTCGTTCGACTGGCGTCACTTTCTTAACATAGGAAAGATAGGCTATGCTCCCTCCAGTTAATACTCCCTCCACGTGTAGAACAGCCTTTAATATTTTATATTCAAAAAGTCATTAATTTTGACATTTCGAACGTTAATAATAACAGTAATGCTTGGCCCAGATTAAACATTTTTAAACGTCAAAAAAACGCCGTCCAAAAGTTTTTGATCGCAACTGTATATACCAAATTTGCTGGTTGAACGTGAATGTCAAACGTCAAATCTGCAACTGAACGGCCTAAAAATACCTATATCTCCACATATACGGCATATATTTGGGGAATTTTTTTGATACATTTGACGTTTAAAAATCCACCTTCAACCAGCAAATACATATGGTACCTATACAGGACTTTACTGGTATAGTATATTCACGGACCAAGGATTTACTAGATTACGGTTGGTACACTTGAATCTAGCGACATTTCTGGTGATTTGTTTAGTTTCATATCTACCTTACCTATCGTGTTATTTGATCTCTATCCTTCTGGGGCACATTACTAGCGTATATGGTTTATGTTACGTCAAACAAACGCACTCTCGTCACAACGAAGATGGCAGATGTTCTGCATATCGTAAGTAATAACACTTTATACTAAATCCGTGCTTTGAGTTTAGAATTTCAAGTAACACAAGTGTCCCTGACCTACAAAATTTCCATTCATTTGCACAAAATTATAAGCTCAAAGCTTATATAAGCTGTATCTTTTTGAATTATGTATCTACAATATTCAACAATCTTGGCCTGTTTCGTCTGCCGATTCTGTATGTTATGTCGTAGCCGACGTCAAGTACTAGCCGTGCTGAGAAAAAGGCAACGTCGCACTTCTCTCTACTAGCGGACCTATCGGTCTGATCGAGGGCATTTTCTTGCTACAAATTGTCAATGTTTATGAAGTGATTATTGACACTTTTATTTGGAAATTGATGTTTTCCCTAATGATGATGATAAACTGCCATGCCTTTGAGATTTCTAAAGAGACTAATATTAAAAGTTCAATACGTACGTAGACAATTTAAAATAATTTTGATTGCTAGAATCAGAATTGCTGAAATTTGGAATGATGAAGATAATGATTGTAAATATCTTTTATGAGGTAACTTTAAAAAAGTTCGAATTAGCTCGTAGCATGAAAGTGGTTGAGAATATAAAATAAAGGCCATAATTACTGTAGAAGAAGAAGTCTTAGGTTTGAGATTTCTAATTTGTCGTAACTGATCATCAATGATTTCTAACTGTTTTATTTGTTCAAAACTTTGTTCTATGGCTTGTTCTTGAGCTGACGTTAATGAATGAATTTAACCCCCTTTTTAATAAATGTAGAACTGGTGGAGAAACCAAATTATACGAATCTTTGTAACGAGCTAACAAATTTATCAACTGTGGACCACCTAGAAATTTTAAGATGAAAAGGTAAAACCCATTTTAAATCAATGGGAGTTAGTTTTTCTGTTTTGATAAAGACACTTACTTGAAGACTGTTACAAATATGTATTGATGAATTTATAGTCAATGTAAAAAAATAAATTCCATTATCAACGATTTTAAATTCCCATCCAGATAAATTGAATTTGGTTGAAAAACTATTTATTAAATCATCAAAGTTTTCTATTACATCTGACCTCATAAATGCTTCGATATCCTCATTTTGTCTTTGTAAAATAGATTCCCGTCTGGATTCTGGATCACTTCTTACAGTAGTTGCTACTTTTGATAAATATTAGGGTAAATTTGGAAAAGTACCTGCTGGGAACAGCTGTGTCTTTCAACCGCGGTCGGTTTAGAATGGTCCCATTTGGTTGTAAATAGTTGTCAGACAATATTATGTCGTTACTATTGAAACGTAATTGGCAAACTACACTTGAAGACGAAGATGTAAAATCTTTCCGTGGCATTGCTTTCAACCATGTTTGTTTTCGTTCTTCGTTTTTGGGAAATTTAAAAAACCGAATCATAATTACACTTACAGCCAGTAACGCAACATTTACTGGGCATGATTACAAGAATAAATAATTAATTGCTCGTAGATTAAATAGGTATTAATCAATTCCAATCTTTCTCCACGAATTTTGAGGTTATGTTTCGAAACTGAAATAAATGAGTTTACGCTTTTATTATAGCTTACTGGGTGAATTCCTTCCAACAACACGTTACACAACCTTTAAACACCTCCATCAGTTCAATTTGGTATAAAAATAACGCAATTTCTAATAAATAAAGCCAAAGAAAAATCGCCAACAAACGTCTTGTTTATATTGAAATACAATTGAAATAGGTCCGCTAGCATTGTTGCCAGATTTCTCTCAGCACGGCTAGTATTTGACGTCGGCTACGGTTATGTGCTGTTTGTTCAATGACCTAGAAGGATATAATTTGTTCATATCCTATCTTGATAGTTCGGTTTACTCCTTTCTACTAAAGTATCTTCTCAGTCTATCTCTATTCCATTGATCGAACAATCAGACATTGGCATCGTAAGCAGTCTATATTCGTTGATGGTTCATAGACTTCGACATCATTGGATCTATCATCGACTGGCTTCGCGTTTTTAGCCAATAGCGATGCAGAAAAATTGGCAGCTAATGTTTAGCACGGTACATTTTATAGGAACATACAAAAATTAATTTGTACTATAATTTTTTGCATTTCACTTTCAATTGTTTATTAACTAGCAATTTTTAATTTGACTGGCAGCCCGTACTATTCTATTGATGATTTTGATTGATGATCTAGATATCCAAGATTTTTGTAAAAAAATTCAATTTTATGCAACGTCATGTTGCATCAATTATAATAGTACGATTTTAATAAATTTACATATAAATCTAGAAGGTACTAAGTAAATGTTTCTTATCAATACAATTCATTAATTTCATCTAATTACCCAATATGATGAAACACAATAGTGAACAGTAGAAGTGAATAGAATGCTTGCAAATAATTTAAGATAAGTTAAATCTTAAATACATAAAACATTTCAATTTTAACAAAAATCACACACACACACGAGGCAATCGTTGACTAAACAAATGAAAATATGGAAAATATTAAACAGGAAAGTGAAGTAACTCCAACAAAAAACGTTCAAAATGACCGTAAGTGTTCGTTTTAATTCATATACAAATACGAAATACGAAAAATCGTTTGTGGGCAGCAGAACAACCGGCCGATTTTGAAACGGCCATCACGGCCACGCATTTCGGCAAATTCAACATTCTACTGATACTGTTAGCAATACCGTCCGGATGGGCGGTTGTCTTTGAAACCACCACAATGTCGTACGTTTTCCCTGTGGCACAATGTGATCTACAGTTAACACCAGAGATGAAGGGTGCCTTGAATGCCGCCTGTTATGCTGGCATGATTAGTGGCGCATGCATTTGGGGCTTCCTTTGTGACACCTTAGGTCGACGGAAATTATCAATAATTGGTTTCTTGTTGGATGCCGTATTCGTGATAATCAGTTCGTTCTCACAGAATGTTGGCGTATTGATAGCTGCCAAATTTTTTGGTGGATTCATGTAAGTTTACAGTAGGCGTGAAAAAAGGATTGTATAAGCGATTTGCAGAATTAATGGACCTTTCGCTGCTCTGACCGCATATGTTGCGGAATTTCATTGTGCCAAATTGCGGGCTAGAATTCAGATGGTTTTGGGGATGGCTACAGGTTCGGCTACGGTCGTGATGCCGCTGTTAGCATGGGTTGTTATGCCGCTGGACTTTCATATAGAAATCTTTGATGGTTTTTTTGGTAATTTATGAATTTAATTGCTAATCAACGCAATTCTACCAATAATTAGTACCTTAGAGTTCCATGCTTGGAATTTATTCCTTTTATTGTGTGCCTTGCCGTCATTATGTGGTGCTATTGGATTCCTTCTAATGCCCGAAAGTCCCAAATTTCTAATGACGCGAGGTAGAAACGATAAGGCTTTGAAAGTGCTACAAAAAGTCTATGCAATGAATACAGGAAACGCACCAGAAAAATTCCCCGTAAGTTTCCAGTTTTGCCCACCTTCTTCTTACATTTCTTCCATTAGCTACGCTTAGATTAACGAACAGAATTTTAACGTTTTTAGATTAAAAAATTGGTGCTTGAACGACCTGTTGATGCGAATGAAATAATACCAACTAAAAGAACGGCCTCACAAGCTCTAAAAGACGGTTGGGAACAATTGAAACCGTTATTTTTCCCACCGTATCTACCAAAAATTATTCTTGTATGTTTGATGCAAACGTTCTTTTTGATGAGGTAATTTCAACAGCGAAATCTTTCGTAATTTACTCAACTCTATCATCTTTACAGTACCAGTACGATTCGCTTGTGGACCCCACAGATCTTGCAAGCAATCAACGATTATGAAGCTTTCAATAATGGCACAACTGCAAACTTATGTACAATGATCGAACTAATTAAACCAACAAAAGTTGTCAACATAACTGGTGAATGTAAAGTGAATCTAAATAATTCCTCAGTTTATATCAATGCAATTCTAATATCAATTGGAACATTTGTGATTTTCGTTGTGGTTGGTGTACTCATTAATAAATTAGGCAAGAAGAAGTTATTGATCGTTATCGGCATCGCAGCTGGTTGTTGTTCATTTGGCCTATATTTCGCACAGAATAATCCAACGGTAACAACATTAGTATCATTGTTTATAGGCTTATCACGGGTTTGTGTTAATGTAACAACAGCTGTGGTTGTTGATTTATTCCCAACAACATTACGTACAATGACTGTCTCATTAACTATGATGGGTGGACGTATCGGTGCACTGAGTGGTAATTTAATTTTTCCATTACTATTGAGAATCGGTTGTGCCGCACCGTTCTTTACAATTGGTGCTGCCATTATAGCTTCGAGTTTTTTGTCGTTAATGTTACCGAACACCGATCTAAAAGCTCTACAATAGAATTGAGTAGAATCATAATGAAACAAGATGACTTTGTTTATTATTTATCAATAAATAAGCCAACAATTGAATAAATTGTCTTTCAATAGCGCTCAAACAGATTTTTGAACTAATTTTATTACTTTAGTTAGTTCATTAAGTCATCGACTCAACTGTATTTTTAAATCGTTGAAATCCGTAATTTCCCATCTCTAAATATTTGAAATAACGGCTGCGCAATTAAACAATGTTGCCAATATACGAAAATCTATCTTCATTTAAATACAACAATTTAATGCATCATTTCTGTTATTTTAAACCGTCAAATTAATTTTATTACTTATAAAATTATTGCTTAGTAAAATATACCCTGTATTTATTGCTATTATTAGTGATTATTATTGAAAAATATAGTATGGTAAATATGGTGAGGTTGGCGATACTGTCGTTTTTAGTTCGGCTAGAGGGCGTTGTTCCATTTCCGCTTTCCGACCGCCTCTGTCCTCCTCCACATGTTCCGTCATTGTTTGACAAGAACGCTTCGATGTTGGAAGTGTTTTTTCTCAATCGTTCAAATCAATTATAAGATTAAAATTTTTGGTTTAAAATTAATAATATAAACAATGGCAAACAATCAAGAATGTAGTAGTATGGAGAATGGTGAAGATTTCTCTCAAGACGTACAAGCCGATCAGAATTTCAGTACACAAAATGATGATCAAATGAATGGGCAACAACAACCGATGCAACAGCAGCCACAGCCACCACAAAATGGTTCAGGTGACGCTCCACCATTAGATAGTGGTAGTGCTGATGCGCCCGGCCGCGATGATGATCGGTAAGTTTGCAAAATATCAAATAATTTCATAATAAAATTTTTTTATAAACAATTACAAATAAGGTAATTTTTTGGGCGGCATGCGCGCCAACTCGTTTATAATATACATATATTATTTTTTTTGTAAAAATCCATCAACATCTGCAAATGTCGAGATTCTTTCAAATTGGAATTGTTTGCAAATGTTCGATTTAGTCTTAATTGATCAATTTCCATTTGTATTTATTGCTTGTATTTATTGTAATTTGAAAATTTTGTAAATTTTTGTCCTCCATTTTTTTAGTAGAGAATCAATGGTAAAAATGGCGGCCGTAAATTGGCGCGAATTTCAAATCTAACTTCTAGAATCTATTTTTATTTCAGCTATTTTTCGATAACCAAAAAAAAAACTAAAACCGGGTGTCAATTTGTTTTTGGAGATAATTTAGCTTTATTTTTCAGTGATTAGAACGGTTTTTTGCCAAAGCGATACGAAACACGTGTGTGTTCCAAAATAATTGTCGAAATCTTTATTAAAAATTTAATAAAAATTATAATCGATTTACATTTTAAGAGAACAATATTAAAATTTATCATAAAAATAGTATAAAACGGTGTGTAGGATGCCAGGCTTAGCAAACCAAGTGTACCCACTTAAACATGTGTATCCTTTTCTCCAGGTGGCTACGTCCGATTTTATGGAAGATAAAGGTGGCTGGAGATTAAATGCTGGACTATTTTGTGGATGTTCGCTGGGACCCATGGTATTTATACTTTTGGGCACTACTACTGCCAGACAATTATCACTTATATAAATATAATAGTAAATTTCTCTACGAATTTTACATAGAATTTTAAAGAATCGGGATTTTGTTTTTAATTTTTTTATTTTTAAGCAAAAAGTTTTAACAAAACAAACATAATTGTATTTAAAGTTTTTGCTAAAGTTTTGATTTAATACTATATTTTTTCTTTTTTTTTTGACTTTAAATGTAAATTTACAGATTACTTTAGAGATTGCAGATTCCATTTGATTGATTCAGGATTCATTATAATTGATCTATATTTGCAATTTTTTTCTATTTATTGTACATTTGTATAAAATATTTGATTCAATTTAAGTAGATCTCGTTTTTTTTGTTTGTTTGTTTGTAATTAAGCATTATTAAGAAATTATAAATAATTATAAAACACATAAGTAATGCTTAGGATTGTAAAATAGGTCTTCATCTATACTAATTGCATTTAATTTGTTTATTACAGAAAATTATTTGTTGGTGGATTAAGTTGGGAAACTACAGATAGTGAGTATTCTTCAATTATTTCGATGATTTTTGTGAAATTTTAAAGGTATTTGGAACTTTCCGGTACATTTAAGTGAGTATTTCTAAATGTCTCTTTATCCTCTTAGGAGATGAAAGATGCTTTCTTTATAACTTTAAAGATAACGAATTTTATATTTCCCATTTAATAACTCCAATAAGGATTGAATTTTACGTTACGTAATGAAGAAGTCCAATTTCAATCTTTTATACCAGTGATTATCAACTTTTTTTTGTTGCGGTACACTTAACAATTTCAAAATTTGGCATTTCGCAAATTCGGCCGCGGCACAGTAGTTGAGAATTGCTGTTCTAAACCCATCAGTTAGGAGGCCGATTTACTAAATTAATTAGGCTTAAGGTGCGGGCCTCATTTTCAGAGTGGTCACAGTCAACTAGTTTTCAATCATACCAATAACGTTGGTAGTTTTTTCCAATTTTTGCTTCTTACCAGTAAAAGAAAGGGTCTTAAAATAATTTCTTGAGCACTATTGTACATTAGGTTTTTTTTTTGTCAATATGTGTACCAATAAAGTCTCCCAAGAATCACAATTTCTGTAAAAAAGAGCAGTGGCCCACGCGGGGCCATTTATGGGCAGTCCAGTCCTAGCTAAAGCTGATCATTTTCGATCGTTCCACTCTGTAATTAGCGAGATATACAGTGGCGGCAGAAAAAATGGGTACATTTTACGTAGACATCGCCTCTAGAGATAAAGATGTGGATAAAATAGAATTTTCTATGTATACTCTGCTGTTTTTTTTTTGTTTATTGTGACCGTATCGAGTCCACTTTTCATATATTTTTTGCGGTTTCAAAAGTACTCATTTTGGACTTCCAAATATCTTTAAATTGAACAAAAAGCTGCATGTTTAATTGCAGTAGAAACTATTGTTTAAATGAATGAAATTTATTTGTAGAGGAACTGCGTGATCATTTCGGACAATACGGTGAAATAGAGAGTATAAATGTGAAAACAGATCCAAATACAGGTAGATCAAGAGGATTTGCATTTATTGTCTTCAATAATGCCGAGGCAATTGATAAAGTAGTAGCAGCTGGTGAACATGTTATCAATAATAAAAAGGTCGATCCGAAAAAGGCGAAGGCACGTCACGGTAAAATATTTGTTGGTGGTTTAACAAATGAATTAACAGATGATGACATTAAAAATTATTTCAGTCAATATGGAACTGTAAGTTATTCTTTAAACATCCAAAAAAATAATAATTTTCTTTAAAAAAATTTTTCAATTTAGATTATTGAAGTTGAGATGCCATTTGACAAACAAAAAAATCAAAGGAAAGGCTTTTGTTTTATCACATTTGAATCTGAACAAATCGTTAATGAATTATTGAAAACACCCAAACAAACCATTAAAGATAAGGAGGTAATTATTATTAATAATATAATTTATTTAAAACCAAAGTGAAGTTTATGATGAAAATATTGTCAGTTCTGCTACTGAGTATCTTTGACGATAATCCCAGACTGAGGCTTCATTTTTGTTGAATAAAATTTTATGATTTTAAATTGTTGCAAATAGTTTTAAAGAAATATTTTTTTTAAGGTTGATGTAAAGAAAGCTACTCCGAAACCGGATGCAATGGCAAATATGCGCGGTGGCCGTATGATGTCGCGTGGCGGTACAACCCGCGGTGGTCGTGGCGGAGGTGGTGGCGGCAGTAGTGGTGGTGGTGGTGGACGTGGTAATTATGGTGGTCAAAATTGGAATCAAAGCTATGGTACATATGGTAGTTATGGACAAGGTTATGGTAGTGGATATGATGGTTATGGAGGTGGTTATGATTATTATGGTGGTGGTTATGGTGGCTATGGCGGATATGATTATTCCGGTTACGGAAATTATGGTAAATACTACAACAGGCATTAGTATAAATCAATAAATTGTTTATGTAGTTGATATGAACGTGCCTTGTTTCATTACTTCTCTTTTTTTTTTTAATTAATCAAATAATGGTGCACTTACCTCTAGATGTATATTTTAATTATGTATATTTAAGTATTCGAACAAAATATAAATAGAAAATATATCATAATGATTTTGTAGATATCTGTGATATTCACAGGATTTGTCTACAAAAATTATGAATGTTTTTTAAAACAGAAAATTTTTAAGTCAACACATGTTTTGTTCCTATAATATTATTGCATGTTGACCTATAATATTAATATGGAAATACATTGTGAAATATTTAAGCTTGAATAAAGCATTTGTTGAATAAAATTTCATAATGTGTTTTCCATTCAGAACCTTGTGTGTCTACATTGAAACAGAAAATACTGAAAAATCGACAAAAAAAGCTCGCGCAATTCAGACTATTTTGAAAAATTTTATAAAAAAAAATTGGGAAAACCGCACATGAAGAACCGCAACTATTTGTGAAGTCTGAATACACTCTAATCTATATCTCAAAAAAAAAATAAGAGTAAATTTTTTAAAAAATTGCTTTTTATCTGTTTCACGTGAATCTAGATTACGGGTATGGTAACTACGATGGAGGATACGGTGGCGGCCGCACTGGGTCACGTGGAAAAGGTACTTAAAATACCTTTTATTACTGTTGTGTGACTTAAAAATATCTTTAAAAATAAATGAGCGATAATAATTATGTTAAATATAATTCTCCCAAATTGTTTAAATGAAATACAAATCGGTTTGATGATTATTGTAACTCACTTTACAGGTGGTTCTGGCGGTTATCAAGGCGGTAAACAACGTGGTGGTGGTGGCGGTGGCGGCGGAGGCCGAAACCAAAGACATCAACCATATTAGAATTTGTTTGATGTCTTTATTTTGTAGGTAATTCAATATTCTTCTCAAATAATTGGAATTTTTTCTATTTATCATTATTATTGTCTTGTTGTTAGGTGTTGTCTTCTAATTTAATTTTTAAAATCATTCCACGCCGCAGACTTTTTTTTGTACAATAAGTGAAGGAATGTGTTTTATATTTGAATTTAAAAAAAAAAGTATTTTTTTGCTTTAAGAAAACAAAGGACAAAAACAGAACTCTCCAGATTTGTAAATTATTGTAATTTCTGAAAAATGTGTGTTTTTATATGTAGATTTACGTTTAAATTAGTCGTAATTAGGATCTGTTGTATAATGCATCGATTTCATGATTATTCATTTCTCTCATTTATCATAATTAATAAAAAAAGATACTTGTGATTATTTTAAGAGTTTGAGTTATTTTTTTAAAGAAAGATTTTAAATTAAAATCAACTGATATAATAGCGATTAAATTAAATAATTTTTAATTATAAGATTCCTCTTGTTTACACAACAAGAGAACAATAAACAAAAAAGAATTTAAAATAGTTTCTTTTTATTATAATTACCAATTTGTATATAAATTAAGTTTGACTGAAATTTACAATTACCTTCTAAATCGATTCTTCAATAATGATAGACTCTTCATCATCAATGGTGCCTTTTTTGGTTTAGCATTTGTGGCATGATTCGATGATGATGAACGTTCCGCTGCCCGAGAACCCGGATTTGGTACGACAATCTTGCCCGCCTCACCGGATGTTGCAATCGTACTCAATCGGGCCGATGGCGTTATTGTTGGTGTTTTATCGAAAATTGCATTTTTTGCCTATTTAACAAAGAAATATTAACACAATCATCAAAACAACTAGTTGCTACTTACTTGTTTCTTTAAAACGTTCCTAGGCGGTTTCACAACATCATCAACATACGCGAGTTTTGTTGTACGAACTGGTGTCGATTTATCTTGAGCCTGTTTGATATTTGCCGTTAATGCTTTCAATTTGGCCTCGCGTTCATCCGAACATCTCATAAACATTTCACGCCACGACTCGAATTCGTCCGGTTGCTTGTTGCGGAACGTTTTCTGGCAATGGATTTGCCATAATTCATCGGTCTCCTCAATTAGATACGGATTGTGGTGTTCTAAGGCGAATAATTGGGCAGCTGTTGCCTTCTCTAGAATCGGCTTCAATATCAAATACGGCACACCACCGGTAAATTCCAAAGCTAGACAAAATTCTCACATAAAAACACAATTTTTTGGATTTATAGTAAGATTACCGTCGATATTATCCTGGAGGATTCGGACGCACAATTCGAATAATGTAGGAACTTTATTACATCCTGTTTTATTACCGGAATACACTTTGGTTCTGGAATTTATCAATTATACCAAATTCATCGAAAGGGTTCGTAGATTTAAGTTGGTACTCTTGAATATTGTGATATTTTTAGGGATTTATTTGTTTCATATGGCCACAAATCTCTAAAAATGTCACTATATTCAAGGGTGCCAACTTAAATCTAGGAACTCTGCTCGATAAATTCACTGTACAAGAGATCAAATTTACCTTTGATTTTTCGATGTAATTATCGTACTCAAATCATCCCAATCGATTGTTTTCTTACTGCTGACATCGCATATGGTTAGATTGCCTAACGGTCGATAATGCGGCGTTATCGGTGGCAATAAACTCGATATATCGATATCTGGCGGTGGTTCTTCTACAGGCTTTGGTACTTCTGCTAATTTCACAATTTTCTCTTTAACAATCGAATTTCTATTCGTCTCCGGTGTTAGTTTTCGTTTTGTTGGTGTTGCTGTTGTTGTAATGCGACTCGATGATGGTTCACACATACCTAGAGCTTCAGCAAAACTTGCACCCGATGCTGAATCAATACCATTGGTAGCCTTCACCATACCATCACGTTTCGATTTATGTTTACTACTGTGGCGTTTCTCGTTAGTTTTCGAATGATGATCACGTCTTGTTTTATCATCTTTTTTACTATCACTACTACTACGATTATCCGATTTGGACGATTTGTGCCGTTTCTTTTCTTTCGATTCACTCCTATCTCGATCTCGGTCGTGTTTATGGTTCTTATCAGATTTCGATTTACTACTCGAACTCTTATCGGAGTGTTCTTTGTGGTGATGGTGGCGGTGTTTCGATTCATCCCTATGATTATCGCGATCTTTATGTTTATGTTTGTGGGATTTATGCGATTTTTCCGCTTTATTATGCGATTCGTGTGATTCATGTTTGGGTCGTGTGTGATCGTCAGTTTTGTGGCGTTCTTCAATCTCTTCATCTTCGACGTCCTCTTCGTGATCCTCACCGCCTCCATCATCTCTAACACCATCCGAATCGCTGTGATAACTTGAATTATCTAAAAATAAACGTGTAATTATTGGATTTTATTCAATTTAAACTAACACAACTATGTTCGCCTTCATTAGGCTCGATTATCATAAGATTGTCATCTTCATCCCCATCATCATCATCTTCATCATCATTATTGTTAGTGTTATTATTATTCTCTTCATCGTCTTCTTCTTCTTGTTCATGTTGGGCAAGCACCATCTGTTTCCATTTGGCAACCAACGATTTAGCCGCCTCACTCACTTCACCGCCCAATTTCCGTAAACCGTTCACCGTCCGACCCACACCTGTCTCTTCTAAATGATGCACCTGAACTGGTAACTCTTGTAATTTACTAATATAGTGTAACAGCTAGAATTACACAAATTAGAAAAATACACGCAATACTTGTAAATTTCTACATACTTTAAAATCATTACGCGTCTCACTGTGTTTCTCCAACGAGCTTTGATAATGTTTTATAACCCTCGATAAACAATTTTCACCACTCATTATTTAATAAAAAAAAATTCCTGATAAAATTTAAAATAAAACGCATAAAGTTTGTCTTAATTCAATCACAAAAAAGTTGTGACGATAGCAAGTGACGTATAGAGTGGAAGAAATCGTCTAAATAACAAATTTGCCTAAATTTTAGGCATAATTCAATTAAATTGAATCAATTCAAATACTAATTATCGAACATATTCGATTGATTAATTAATTAATTGTAGTTTTTTTCGTAATTAGAGTCAGCTGTTTACCCAAAAAAAAGAACCACCATTGGGACAATTGTCAATTGTGCTGACAGATCTAGGGATTTTTCGGCTAAACCGCAAATTTCCCTAGATTCCACTACCACCAACCGTTTGCCACATTTCACCGAATTTCGCAAAAAAATCAAATAAACAACCTCACCTATCGATAATTCGTAATTAATCGCATTAATAAAGAGTTTTCCAGCAAGACTATCAGTTTTTTGACCTCATCCACTAGTGGTGACTTACAAAAAAAATTCCCTAGATTTCGATAGTACCAAAAAAATGTTACGCGCGAATTATAAAATTTCTCAACAATTTCAAGCCATATAACCCCAGAGATTTGCGATTTTAATCCAAAATTCTCCCAAATCCTCGCCGCTAGTGTACCGCAATATTATAACGATGATTGTGGATTGATTCGACAATTCGTTTGAATTGGTGGTGATTTTGAAAAGTTGCGCCAAATTGTCGGGTGCGGTCGGCGATTTCCGCCCGAACATTTTGCATGTTGTCCTGTGCCGTGATTGGTGGTTGCATAGTGACGCATTCAGATTTTCTACCCCCACCATAGTGTTGATGAAACCGTGCCGACGATTCGCCGCTTTTCCCTATGGTAACGTCATGTCTGTATGTATTCCTATCGTAGTTGTTAATTAGGATAGTTCTTAACGTTTAGATTTAAATTAATTTTAAGTTTAGTGTAAGGAGTTTAAAATTAAATTTATACACACAAAAATCTATTAATTAATAATTAACAAATGATGGAAGAATACGAATACGGGTATGTTGGTGATTTATATTAAAATTATTGCTATTTTTTTTCGGTGGAAAATTAACGATTTTTTTTCGGTGTGTGGTGTGTATGTACGATGACGAAAAATTATGTCAACCATATACAGTTGGTACGTTTTTTTTTTGTCAGTAAACGTACACACTAACACACACTCGCAAATCCACACATACGTATAGATATAGGTATAGGCAGCACTTTAGCTGCCATTACGACGGATGGTATATAGACAGGCACACTTACCGACAACGTTACCGATAGAACTAGACCGCATTTCTACTATATCCATAAATACGTGCTTGATTTTGTTGTAATTAGTTTGTAATTAACGTTTTGTTTTGTTTAATACGAACTATGCTACAATTACCGAAAGTGAATAACGATAAAGAAAAAGGGTATATTTTTTTTATCAATGTGTTATTTTTTTTGTCATATAAAATTTTGTGTGATTATATTTTGTTCGTTGCAAGCTTTCGTATTGACGGCGTGGACGCCGCCGTCGTTGAAAATTCCCAAGAAATTCCCACAATCGAGTTGTTGACACAAATCGAGATTTTCCACAATTATTATTTTAATAAAATTTGATCAATTTGCGTCATACAATTCGATTAAATTTATACTCGGGGCAAAAAAAAAATGTCCCCACATCGTATTGTATCGCAAAAATTACCATAAATTCGGCGTTTTCTTAATTGAATCCTCAACAATTATAGTAATTGTTAATTAATTTAATTTTTAATAATTATTAGAAAAAATAGTGTGCTCTCATTGGGGTTGTTTAATTGAAACATTAGATGGCGCTGATAAAACAAAAGCTTGTCGACCTCAAAATTTCCAAAGCCTCAATGATGCTTCTAATTTAATTAAATTAATTTAATTTATTTTTATTATAATTACAATTAATTACAATTTTTTTTATTTGTGTGATTGCAGCAAACTCTTTGTAGGCGGTTTGTCTTGGGAGACAACTCAGGACAATCTTCAACGTTTCTTCTCTAGATATGGTGAAGTTATCGATTGTGTTGTTATGAAAAATGCTGAATCTGGCCGTTCTAGAGGTTTTGGTTTTGTTACATTTTCAGATCCAGCCAATGTGAATTCGGTATTACAAAATGGACCACATACGTTAGATGGAAGGTGATTTGTTTTTTTCTCTATAATTTTATATCCTTCATTTGTTTATTTGTTTGTTTTTTAGAACAATTGATCCGAAACCATGTAATCCAAGAACTTTACAGAAGCCCAAGAAAGGTGGTGGTTATCCGAAAGTATTCTTAGGCGGTCTACCATCGAATGTAACTGAGACTGATTTAAGGACATTTTTTTCACGTTTTGGTAAAGTAATGGAGGTTGTTATTATGTATGATCAGGAGAAAAAGAAATCTAGAGGTAATTATAATTATAAACTTATGAACACACAAAATGTCACTTTTTAAACCATCCCCTGCTCTAAAAACTTCTCTACACTCTTGCGAAGTAGCACAAAGTTCACCGAGGAACGAGATTGTAGAGGGTTTTTTGTTCCCGACTCAAAGGAACAAGAGGTACTAGTACTGAGGTACTCGCGAAGTAACGCGAGAGTGTGGAGGGACCCTTAGTCGAGAACCCCCTGGTCTAGAGACAGGGGCGGCTTGAGGCCGTAGCAAAGCAGCAGTTGGCTGTGGCGGCGTAATTTTAGGAGCAGAATCTTTGTCGCAAATATTCTGACTGTTACGAATTGAAAAAAGTAAAAACATTAGAACAGTCTTAACTGTGAAAGATTATTAACTTTTATTACCTTTCGGTAGAAGGACGCCTATTGTCTAAAACACTAGCAAACCTTGGGCCAAGTACAGATTTACCATGAGACTAATTAGGTTAAAGATTCTGACCCCCCATAGTTGTTTGTTCAGATCGTTTCTTCAATTTTTTCTTTGGGCAAAACAGGGTCTTGAAACAATTATCTTTAGGGCTTCATAAGTTCAGATCCACCATTGTATTAGACCAGTGTTTCCCAAACTTTCGACATATATGTACCCCTTCGATAATTTTCGTAACACTGTGTACCCCTCGTCAAAAAAAAATGCATATTGTTTAATAATAATAAGTCCCTTTTGTACCAGGCGCAGCAAAAGCCCGGACCCACATGTACCCCTCCAAACTCTTCGCGTACCCCTGGGGGTACGCGTACCACACTTTGGGAAACACTGTATTAGACGATAAAAGGCAGTAGTAAGCTTTTTTATTATGTTATATTTCGATAAAAGGCGCCGAAAATAAGTTTCCTTGGAGCACTAGGAAAACATGAGGCGGGGGACCCTGTCTCAGCTCTTCAAGATCACTCTGCTTAAATCGAAAATCGGCCAATAACATATAAGTCTATTTTACTGCGCCAAATATTTGTGTTAAATCCAAATAAATTTCGGTAGAGTTGTAAAACAATCAAGTTACGTAAATTTTACAATCTTTTCAATAAATAATGTAGATTATCCAATTTGTCTCTTTATCCGTGTGTAAATGGATACTTATGCCTACTGATCGTGGGGTCGTTGGCGGGGCAAGGAACGAGAAAAATCTATCAATGAACACGTGGATAAAAAAAATATCCAAACTAGTGGCAGTCACGAGATTTTCTTTGTCGGTAGGTTTAAATAGACAAATTGCTATGGATTCGAAAGCCAACTTTCTTTAGTGTTGTGAAAAAGAAAACCTTTTACAAGGTTGTCTTCTATAATAAGAAAAAAAACAATGGCGCCCAAACAAATTACATGGCTTTCAATAAAAGATCTTTTTGGAGAACGTTTTCTAGATTGATATCTTCATTCAATATTAGTAAGCGGAATCAGTGTAGGCGGCGCTAATACTTTTTACAATCTATTCATACTGTTGCAAAGTTAAAGTTTACGTTTTTCCTCTTAAATGTTTATATGAGAAGTAATTCTCGTCTCAGATCAATTAGATATGGGATGACTAATTTTACGATTCATGTCGTTGCAGGTTTTGGGTTTTTATCGTTTGAGGACGAAGAATCCGTCGACCGATGCGTTTCGGAACATTTCGTAAATTTAAATGGCAAACAGGTTAATTATACTTTTTTTGTATATATAAAAAGAAACTTATTGTTTTACTTTGGAAAAAAACTGTAATAGGTTGAAATAAAGAAGGCAGAACCACGTGATGGTTCCAATTCGAATAAAATGAATAATACAGATCCGGCATCAGCATGGGGCCCACCACAGGCACCAATGGGTATGATGCAGGGTCCAAATGGTCAAATGGGTGGTCCACCAATGAATTTAGGTGCACCAATGGGACCGAATATGATGCAAAGTTATCAAGGCTGGGGTACATCACCACAACAACAAAGCTATGCCGGTTATGGTACACCATCTGGACCTGGTTCATATCAAGGATGGGGTGCACCGGCACCACAAGGACCACCACCACAATGGGGCAATAATTATGGTGGGCCACCACAACAACAAGGTTATGGATCTTATGGAATAACCGGTAAATATAGATCGTTGTTGTTGTTGTTTTTCCTGTTGTATATTAATTGTGGTAATTTAAAGGTCCTAGTGCTGGAAGCGGCACTAGCTGGAGTAGTTGGAATATGGCCCAAAATAGTGCTTCAACACCATCTGGTTAGTACCTAATATTTTATTATTTATTTATTATTATTGTAAATATATGTGGATTAGGTTACATAGCGGGTGATATGTATTCGAGACAACAATCAGGTCCTGGTGGTCCAGCTACACCAGGTGCCCCACCAAATATGTCATCATCTGGTGGTAGTTCAAAACCAGGTAGTGATTATAGTTATGCCGGTTATGGTTCATATGGTTCAGCAACAGCTGATGGTGGTTATGGTCCACCACAACGTTCATATGGTAGTGATAGCAGTTCACAAGTTGGTGGTTATTCATCACAACCACCTACTGCAGGTGCTAAACATTTCAATGATTTTAAAGAGTGGCCCAGTTCTTGACAACCTTGCGATAAGAATAATAGTGCGGCAGATGTCACCGCCCCTATACAAAATCATCATAATTACAACAACAATATCATCAACAACAACAACAACAATAGCAACAACAACAAAAACAACAGCAATATCAACAACCACCACCACAACAACAATAATAATAATTTTACTAATATAAAGTATTATGATAATGGAGATAGTAGTAATTTTTCATTTGTTTTTTATAATAGTAATGGTATAAAAATTGCATCAAAAAATCATCACCCTTATACATTACCATTACCACAACAACAACAACAACCACAATTACCACCATTACCACAACAATTAACAGATCAACATAAAACAATTGATGGTAATGGTAATGTGGCTAATGGTGATGATTATATGAAAAATTTTGATTATTCAGGGGCGGTAGCATTGACACGTCATCATAATCAACATCATCATCAAAATAATAATAATAATAATAATAATTTGAGTATGTGTTGTAACAGTTGGAAACATGTTGGCTTAAATAATATACAAAAGAAAGCCGGTTTGGTCGCTTCCGTTAAAATCAATTACTTTGATTAGACAGATATGGAGTTTTTATACTCTTAGAAAACAAAAACAAAAAAAAAACAACAACCACTTTTGATGATAATAATAATAAAATCGGACATCAAGAAATCGACAATTTGTGTTAAAATCTTACAGCCATTTAGTTGTAAGTATCAAACGCAACTATGTTGATTTCTTAATGTTCTATTTTATACATTGATTTGGTATTAAATTAACTAAATATTTAGATAGATGAAACAAAAATATAGAGTCGGACACAACTTTTAATGATATAGGAAAAATTAGACTTTACAAAGATATAACACGAATTTGTTGTTTTCACGAAACTCGACAAGTTTTCTACTCTTTAACTTCTCACATATTTTTTTTGTTCCAACAATTTTGGATAATTCGTATTTTTCCAAATAATACCGAACCGAACAGACAGACAGACAGAAAAAAATGTTGACTATTTTTAAGCAAAGCTCAAGTTGTTACTAAAATATATTTACTATTATTATTATTTTTTAAAAGAATAAAGGAGTAATTGTAAATTCAATTCTTACCTCATATCTCGTAATAATTATTAATAATTAATTAAATTAAATTAAATTAAGATAGTCTGTGTGGTTAAGTCGGTAAAAAAAAAACAAACAAAATGGTGACAAATTTTTTAAATTAAACAAAATAGATTAAACGAATTTTTTAAGGGACATGTGATTCATTGCTTAGTTAATAGGGTGTAATTGCTACATTTTCATTAATTTATTTATATTGTTTTTAAATGAAATTATTGCATTTACAATAAGTAGAAGAGAGAAAAAGCGAAATTTATTAGTATTAAAGTTTACTACTTATAATAAGTATAGTTGCTCTAGTCTACAATTTTCTTATTAGATAATTAAAATATCAAAGTGCTGTAAATATTTACAATTAAGTTGATGATGGGAGTAGAAAAAAAAAACAAACAACAACCACCAGACAATCTGATTTAGAGTAAAAATTTTTTACAAAATCAAATTAATTTTAAACGATCAACAACAATTTATACACATATATTTATTGAATTCTACAATATATGTTGTATGAATTATTTTAGGTATATACGCAAATTACATAAATGTGCATATGTATATATATTATATGCGTTAATCTATAGTACACAACCACAAATATAGGTGATAAGGTTTTTATCTAGTATGATCTGGCTGTTATTCTAATTAATAATAATTAAGAAATTTTTTACTTTTTTATTAATAATAAGATAAAACGTTTAATAATAATAATAATAATTCATAATAAGAACGATAATTAATGATGATAATAATAATAATAGAGTATTGTGTAATTCGAATTCCTCATCTTCAACCTTTCTCTTTTTTATTTATTATTTTTTTAATTAGAATATAATCTAATTGTATGTCGATACACCTCGTTATATTACAAATTTAATTTATTATTTTATTATAAATTTTGATGTATTAATTTTTTTTTTAAATTAATTAATTAAGCGAATTGTGTGTGGTTGTGATTCTAAGAGAGACGAAAATTTTACAAAATAATTTACAGTAAAAAAGAACAAACGCGAATAATGAAGAGACTTATTATAGAATTTTTAGCCAATAGAATTTTTATAGAAGAAAAACAATTCTGTCTGTCTGGCGTTGATTTCGGTGTTTTAATTGTCTATCTAATCGATCGTAATTGTATTTATTATTTTAATTATTTATTTGCCACTTTATTTTAAATTATATGACAATCTATAAATTAAGCAATGATTCACACAATACTAGCGACCTATAAGAATAGTTAAATACTGTTGTTTAGTTTTAATTGTACGATTTGGATTAATTTAAAGAGAAAAAAATCCGGTTTATTGTTGATGCGAAACTTAAAACGAACCAGGGCAGAAATTTTACGTTTTTGACAAACAACAGATTTCTAGTCTTGGTGATTTGTTTAGAATTTCTGTATGAACGATAAATACGCGATGAATTAAGCAACCAAGACCAATTGAGAACGATTCTTAGATTTTAGTAAAGTTAACAATTCGTCTACTAAATAGGATTGATAGCTTTTATTGATGTAAATACAGTTAATTTTCACAAAAAAAAAAAATCAATGAAATGTAAAACGTACACAGAATAGGATAGTCGTGTTTTTTTTTCTTTTATTATCTTAAATTATTTACTTTTAATTGTTGAAAACTCTCAAAATCTATATAACAAAAGGCTCAGTAGTACAAATTAAATTTCACATGGGCAAGTCAATATTATTAGTAATATCTCTAACGTAATAATTATAATAAGAATTAATGGTTGATCTAATTTTAGTAACTTTCTAATTATTAAATGGAAAATCAGAGAAACTATTTACAACATTTAATTAAAATTACACACGAATATATTAATATACAATTAATTAAATTAGAAATAAATGTGATGGCAATTTGTTGTTTTAAAAACAAACTAGGAAATAAGAATTTTAAACGACTTGATAAAACAAAAACCGATTAGGATTAATTTATTAAAATGAGAATTTTTGTATATTTACTACTACTACTACTACAACTAGCTGATTCAATTGTTATAGCTTATAATTAAATTTTTTAAGGAAATAGATTAAAAGAAAATTGACTGATGTACAGATAAGTTTAACAAAATATCGCAAAAATTTAGAACTTAATTAGTGCAATTCACGTGGCTAATTTGAGAGCCTTATAAATCCAGGAAACGAAATTGATTAAATTAAGAGAGAATCAGTAAATACTCGATTATATTAAGAGAATGATTCGGAAACCAATTATATATTCAATATATGAGTGTGACTTTTAACTGTTAGAGCATTTTTGATTTTTTCTTTAAGTTTAAAAGAGAGAATAATAACAATTAAGATGTTGACTATTTATTAGAATTATCGTTGATGACACCCTTTAATTTTTTATTTTTTTTTTTGTGTATGATTAGACGAATTTTTGTCGCATTTAATTCATCTGTTACACGAAACGATCCCCATTTCTATTATTGAAAGTTCTAATAATAATAAAATTAATTGTGTAAAGATTTGTAAAGGTTGTCGAAGTCTCTATATATATAATATATATTATTATTATGAATATAATATTAGTAGCGGTTGTTGATTGAAAATCTGTTTATATATAAATACAATATATTATTATTATTAATTATTAATAATATTTAATGAGAGAATTAGTGAATTTTTGGAAGTACCCAGGCATAAGGTCGTTTTAAACTTTTATTATGATTAAAAATAATTATAAGTAGTGCGTTTGTACCGACGTAGATGATTATATATAAATATATTATATTAAAAAAGTAACAATGGAAAATTAACTAGTTTTAATAGAAACTACAAACAAAAAATGTATGATATTTAAATCTTTGATTATTCAAATAATGGGTAAAATATAACTAATCGAAAAGTCGCTATTGCTACTCTTTATTTCCTGTTTGGTATCGATCGTTCCCCTATAATCGCGCAGGGCGTGGGCCAGACGGATTTCGTTCGCGTGTAGGCCATCAAGCAATAATTTCATCAATACAACTGACTACAAATTTGTTTCATCTATCTATTATCGCTTGATGCCCTACATAGTTGGTGTGTTTCCCGACTGTTGCACACTCTAATCCACAATTTTGAAATGTTCCAGATGTTACCTGTAGCACCTCCTCCTTATCGCCAAACCACTCCTCATCCTCAACATCAACGTCATTCTTATCAATCCAAGACGGTATTAATGCAATTTGACCACACACAATTCTAACGTAATTCTACCGTAGGTGATTATGCATCGGCAACAACGACTGTGGACACGTATGCCGGTGGACCACAACGTGGATTCGGCTATAATACACCGTCACAATACAAATACCATCCGTACCGGTCGTGATGCGCTTAAAAATAAACCCATGAAAATTACAGTGGTGGAAATTTTCTGTACAATTCAGAAAGATCTGTCTCAAAATCATTGTAGTTGTAGTTTTTATTATTGATTGCGTTTTTTTGTAAAGTTGTGTAATTTTGATGTTTATGATACAAAAAAAATAATAAACTTTTAGATATCTACCGAGAGGTGTAATTCAAATCCTGATTATTTGTAATTATTTATTAAATTTCTGAAAACAAAATACATGTTTTGTTAATTTCCAAATTGCGCTCAAGAACTGTGTCTATTTCCGCTTGTTGTTGTTGTTGTTTAAGCACAAAAAAAAACCTAGAAAAAAACCTCTTACATCATACCGAAGCCTTTCGAATAACTGATCGCTTTAATCAATCGATCCTCCAATTTGTCTTTCGTTGAATATTCGGGCAATAATAACACATTAAAACATGTATGAGCGGTTGGTAAACGATCTGAATCGGGACCATTACGGGCTATCACCAATTTCAAACGACTTAAACCACCGATTGGTACACGATCTGAACCGGTTGTGAATTGTAATAATTTCCGTTTATCGTCCAACGATAAACCGTGCACAATTTGCCAGAAATCTTTAATTGTTTGACTATCTTTCGTATAACCACCATCGTATTCTGTTGAGATTTCTAATTCATCAAAATCGAAATTCTTACTGCCACAAATTAATGATTCAATCTCATCAGGACGGAATAGTAGTTCTAATGGTGATTCTTCAATTACCATTTGGAAGCCTTTATAAAAGGCACGGAACTGTTTCTCGACCGATTTGTTTAGTAGAAAATCCGCATACAATTCCACAAATTCCTGTAAATAACACAATCAGTAAATATGACGAAAGAGCCGCCTTCTGGTCGATCCACTCTCTTTGTGTTAAATTTTTCTAATTGTAGTTTTGTTTCAGATACACGATTGAGGGAGTAATTGCCAGAAGACCAACTAGGTAAATACTAACATATTTATTATCTTGTGTCACACTAATCTCGTCACCATTCTCTTTCAAATCGTAACTGATAACAGTTCCGAATACATCTTGATAACTAATTTTAAATGTCAACATGAATACATCCTCCAAATCGGGCTCATTATATTCCAATAATTGTTTCAGACTATTATATAAAGTCTACAAATTGATGTGTGTGTTTTGATTTGTATACAAAATTTTTGTTGTCATGTTAAACTTACAGGATTCCAGTCTTGTAAGTCCTCAAACGATCCCCGTTTACCCATCAATTTCCTATAGAGTACCATTGGGAAATTAACAGCCAATATCACATTATTATAAATGGCCAAACCCAATACAATACCAATTAATGTGAATTGTGCATCACTTTCGAAACTAGTTGGATTAAACCATACCGTACCAGTTTCTGATTGATTTGTAAACATTGCATAATCCGGATTGAAAATCTCCTCAATTACTAATTGAAAGAATTCTTTTGATATACCACCTTCATCGATACCTTGTTCACCTTCAAATTCAACAACTAATTGTTTCTTTAAATCATTCGGATATTCCATTGATATCATTTCTAATTCAACTAATGCATCATCAATGATATGATCACGGCGTACTTTTAAACGTAAATATGGATTTGATGGTTGACCTGTTACAGCTTGTAAAATACTTATACGACGTTCGGAATACATACGTATTCGATTATCGTAATATAGACCCATCATTTTTGTTGCCGGTGTTAGGATAAATGGGTAATTCATGAAGCTAAATTTTCCTAAAAATCACAATCATTTTTCATTCAACCAAAAAAAAACAACAAACAATAAAGCTCTTTCTAATTGATAATAACCAGTGGTATTTTCTTGTCTATGCTTAAGGGGTGCTAAGATACCATTTTGCCCAATTTATAATAGTTTGAGGGTGTTACAGCTTCGACCCTAATCACGCTGTAAAAACTGTTCTCTAGGGTGAGCCAAAATGACAAACCTATCGAATTTATTGTCTCAAAAGGGCCTATATTTTGAACAAAAATCTCCCATTGGGAATTTTAAAAGGTGTCGGTGTCCATTTGAAATTCCCTATTTAAATTTATCCAGGCATAATCTTGTAGGGCATTAAATTCTCTAAAAAAATACTCCGGAGTTGATTTTTTTAACTCAAAAATTCATTGACTTACGGGCTATAAAAATTGATGAAAAACGGATTGATTCAGTTTGAAGCTCTGACTGGAAATTTGCGTTAAAAATTGTATAACTTTTGAAGTGTTTGAGATAAAAATTTTATATTCTTGTAGGGCATTAAATTCTCTATAAAAATACTTTGGAGTTGATTTTTTTAACTCAACTTTCATAGCCCGTAAGTATTTGGATTTTTAAGGTAAAAAAATCAACTTTGGACTATTTTTTTAGAGAATTTAATGCCCTATAAGAATATGCCTGGATAAAATCTTTATCTCAAACGGTTCAAAAGTTATAGCATTTTTAATGAACATTTCCATAATAGAGCTTTAAACTAAACATATCTGTTTTTCATCAACTTTCATAGCCCGTAAGTATATGGATTTTAGAGGTAAAAAATCAACACCGAAGTATTTTCTTAGAGAATTTAATGCCCTACAAGAATATGTCTGGATAAATTTTTTATCTCAAACAATTCAAAAGTTATAGCATTTTTAATGGACAAATTTTTTTTGCGTGTTATTTAAATGGGAAATTTCGAATAGCCACCGACACCTTTTCAAAGTTAGCTAAAAATTTTTCCCAATGGGAGAATATTTTTTCAACATATAGGCCCTTTTGAGGCCATAAATTCGACAGGTTAGTCATTTTG
The DNA here is from genome assembly GCA_021725515.1 of Epicauta chinensis. Taxonomy (NCBI): domain Eukaryota; kingdom Metazoa; phylum Arthropoda; class Insecta; order Coleoptera; family Meloidae; genus Epicauta; species Epicauta chinensis. The sequence continues at coordinate 359,010 of JAEDXX010000030.1, forward strand.
GCTCACCATACTGTTCCCTCCACGTAATAACTTTAACCCACCCCCTGTGAAATTAGGACGAGTATATTCGTCATTCGTAGAGTGCAGGGCTTCGAACCGGAACTAAACCGAAAACAAGAAAAAAACGATATCTACTTCGGGTCGAAAACCGTAACCGAATCGATGTATTTTTCTAATCGAACCGAAACCGAAAACCGGAACTAAACAGAAAACCAAAGCTATTTTCTCCAAAACGAAGACTGAAACCGAACCGATATGTTTAACTCGTCGAACCGGAACAAGAAAAATAACGGTTCGAAGCCCTGGTAGGGGGTCATGGATTGACAGAACGAATATACGCGCCCTATTTCAAATCTGCCATAAATTAAACCCTTTATTAAGGCAGCGGCAATAATTTAGTCTGGTTTTGAAGTGACTGGTCATCGCACAATTAGAAAAAAATACTCCACATGGAGTAATGTCTGGAAAAAGCTGGGACACATCTTAGCTAAAGATTTCCGGACTAATTTGTGTGCTAACTTTTTGCCGACATCCGGTATTTTACAACTTACCCATTTCACTTTTATAATTGGCAAAATCTCGATCCATCTCAACTGTATCGCTTAATGGTTCATTATAAAATTCAGAAAACGGTAAATACGGCTTCCTACAATCTAGAACATGTATCCCTAATTCGGTAGCTAATGGATCTATCGGTGGTTGACTCTTATTTAATTTGATTGCTAAATACGAATCATCCATTGATGCAGTTATATCTTCATTACGTAGATCCGGTGATTCCAGAACACCAGCTAACATATTAGCATAATAAAGAATCTAATAAAATAATTAAAATTAAATTAAAAATACAATTTAATAGAATTTTAAAATTACTTTCATTAATTTCGTAGCTGATGTTATAACATTCTCATCTTGTACGTAAAAATCTCGATGGAACGGTGTCACAATCACACGTAACGTTACTAATTGTTGTAAATTCTCTAAAATATTTCGTAAACTCGATCTACCTGGTCCCGACCATGTTTTTGCTAATTTTGCTTGTACTTCCACAGATAACCATTCAGATGCTCTACATATTGCTGGTAAAGCTGTTTCTAAGAAATCACCTGAACCTAATACTGGGATTTCAAAGACAATTAATAACACATTGACAATATCATCTTGATTGCCATGTTCTTTACGTGTTGGTAATTCCATTTGTAAATTACCAGCTAATGTTACTAAAGCATTCACTAATGAATGTTCAAATATTGATGTTTTTAATTTAAATAAGGCGGTATAGGCACGCCGTACTGATGATAAATCAACTGGTAAGACTTTTTTTGTTGTTGCCGTTGTTCGACCACTTGTTGTTGTTGTTGTCGTTGTATTGGTGGTGGTAGTAGTGGTGGTTTCATTTGATGAATTCTCATCTTTATCCTTTTCGTCTTCTAATGAGCGGACGTCCTCCTTTTTCAGGCCTGAAATTTACAATAATTCTTCAGAGACGGCAACTTTAAGATTAGAAAATGACAAAATATAGTTAGTTGGGATGTAATCAAGCGGACAGGCATGGGAAATTATTTTAAATCAGTCAATAGTGGCCTTGCAACCAGGGGCGGATTCGCGGTGGACTGCTTCTCGTTTTTACATGAATTTTGTTTCTTGGGCGTCTTTTTTTAATGTCGAGGGGACGCGTCCAGGGCTTCGAACCGGAACTGAACCGAAAACCGCTATTTCTTCCGGAACCGAAAACCGAAACGAAAAAAAATAACGGTCCGAAGCTCTAATTCTTAGTCTTTTATGTTTTATTTAATTTTACTTTAATTTTTGTTGTTTAACACAAACAATATATCACATTTAGCAGCAAAATACGTATAAATAAAGTAACTAATTTAGTCAGCAGAATTAATAAAATGTTTTTCCTAGAGATGTATGTAAGACTCCTACATACAGGCACTGTAGCTGGTTACAGGTTCAACCGAAAACCGATATTTTTGCCGGAACGAAAAAAATAACGGTTCGAAGTCCTGGTTACCTCTGTCTATGTCCCACAGAACGCTTTATGTTTTGTTGCCAATATTTACCTGTTTCTGTACACAAACGGTTCTCATCTTTTTCGACTTGTAGAAAACTCCTCGACAGATTCTCAATACTACTAAAGACTTCGCCTAATTTTCTAATAAGACTTAAATAACATTCAGTAGTTTCGCACTCATCAATTATATCATAAAGCATTTGTTCTGTTAGATAACTCGTTGAAGATGCTAGAAATTTCCAAAATAATTAAAAAATTTGAAAAAAATTATAAGAAATTCATAATACCACTATTCGACATTAGATAGTTTCGATCATCTAAAGTTTCATTATCATTCGATAACATTTTATTGATTGTATCTGATTTTGTACAATTCCTCTCACTATTATTATCAGATGTTGATAATGTCGCGTCACTGATTGTTCTTGCAATTTTCGTCGGATGTCGTTCACATAGACGGGCGTCTTGTGAGCACAATTGTATCGCTTGAGCTGCTGCTTCGTCCGGACTTAAATGTTTTAACTATAAAACAATCACAAAAAAAAAATTATAAAAATAAACATAAACATAATAGGAAATGACAAGACATTTTTTCTCCACTGTCGACTATTGTCAAAAAATCGGTTATATTTAGATTGAAATAGATTTTGAATAGGTGGAGCTTTGAGCACACAAACAAATAATTAATTATTTGGATAACTTGGCTCAAATTCTTGCCAGTTTTTTTTGTTTTTTTTTCTAAACAACAACATGTTTGTGTTCGATGGAATATTTACTTGACCACTGGATGCACAGTATTTATTCTTGCAATTCGGATTGCCACAACCGTCGGTTAATTGATAGAAATATCGTTCGATCAGTTTCTTAGCTGCGGCCCTCTTCATCTCGTCTTCTTTGGCTGCTGTTGTGATATTCGATAGTGTCGTTGTTGAATCGAAATCGTCACAATTTGACGACGAAGCCTCTTGGTTTATCCTGGAAATCAACAACCTTTTTAGGAAATTCTTGTTCCACATAAATGACATTCAAGATTGACATTAAAACGGCTCGGACATAACCTGGAAAATGTTATTTTTCCGAAGTTTCCGATTTCCCCCCCAAAAAAGCCCGAAATATATAAAATTATACCTTGAAGCGTCGTCTGGATTAGCAGTTTGATCGGATGAGTTCATAGAATTTCTTTATAAAACGAGAAATTGTTTGAAATCAATGTGTAAAGTGAAACAAAAAGGAGGAAATAAAAGAGAATACGAACTGCACTTAACGGATCAATTCATGGAATTGTTCTTGGAAACGTTCAATTTAAACTTTTACTACACCGATACGATTGTACTCTCTATTTGATAAACTGTTCTTTTTTAATAATGTTTATGTTTGTACAATTTTATACGAATTCTTCTTCACTTCGTAATTATTTTGCTTAAATGAAATGACATTGCGACGGATTCTAGTAACTTTTAGGGAACTATCGAGTTTTAATATTGGCACAACTGACAAATCTAGAGATTTTTACGTTGTACCAATCACAAGAGCGGAATATTTAAACATAATGAAGGCGTACTGACAGATTCACTCCAGCAGAATGTTTAAACAATGGATTTTTATTCAGTTTTCCATCACCTCGTTATTATTTTCTTTAATTGAAATAATATTGCGACCATACTGTAAAAAGATATAGTGGAAAACTAGTCAACAAAAAATGTGCTGCCCTCTTCTGAGTAAGATGTTCATTATTTTAGTAAATTTAACTTGTGCAGGTTGTCATTCTGGAAAAACTGTTATCACATTCATTTGTTTTCAAAAAATTATCAACAAAGTCCGTTTTTACTGCTCATAAAGTTGCACATTTTTATTATAATCCTGTATATTATTACGATTTAGTAATTTGATAAAATTGGTAAGAATTTGAAAGTATATTTAACAACTAACAATAATATAGTAGATTCAGTTACCAAAGGATTACTAGATTTGGCAGATTTGTTGTTAAACAAAGTACTTAATCTCGGGGTAATACGAAAGATATACAAAAAATCACCAGAAATATCACTAGATTCAAGTGTACCAACCGAAATTTAGTAACCCTTTAGTTCGTGAATATACTATAATATTATTTGTTGCAGTTTATGAAATTGAGGTACTGTTAAAAATGTCAAAATTTAATTTGCTTCTTGTGAAGCTTTCACGTCTACCTTTGAGTGGGACGAATTTTAGGAAAATATCACGTTTTAATGTTGGTGCGACCGACAAAGTTAGGGATTTTTACGCTCCACCAACTTTAAATAATAGATATCAAATTTTAGTTTCAGCCGAACGTTTACGTTAAGTATTTTCTACGATTTTTCTAGTTATTATCGACAAATGCGACTGATTTCGAGAAAAATTCCTAGGGGATTTTGTAGTCTTGGTTTTGGTAGGTGTGTAAAATTGAGGGAATTCCGCAGCAGTACCAACCGAGATCATTTTTAATTTAAGGAGTTCAGAGATCGACTGGATTAAAGGTGAGTCAGAATTGCCACATTTTTTCGATTTATTTCAATTAAAATGTTATAATTATTGGTACCCACAGTGCGATAAAAGCTCTACAAACTTCATCACTAATCATAAGAAATACAAACGGAAAAAAAACATAAACAAAATAGATGTTTTTTTTGTTGTTGTTGTTGACAAACAAATCAATCAACAACAAATAAGCATAAATCGCCCGTAAATATAGGACTAAAATTGCACATAAAATAATGCATTTGAAACATTAAAAAATAATAATCAATAAACAATTAAAATTGTTTTTTTTTTACATAGAATCGTATAAATAAGGCACCTGCCTTTGAAACAAAATAAATATTATAATTAATATATAAAATAATCATTTTTTAATACAAAAAAAAATGTTATTACACCATTCATTTGTGATTATTACAAAACAATAGAATTCTATCTATAGATCTTGGTAATTTACAAACAAATAAAGTGTTGCTATCGCTTATTCAAAGGCAAAAACCCCAAAATTGAATTACTTAATCAATTACTCAATTAATTAATTAATAATAATAATAATAAAACCCATATTATATATATTATTTCTAAACACACTATCGTATCGATGGACCGGCCAATTTCCGATAGTAACAACAGTAATTACATAAAAAAGCTATTAGAACAATCATAGAATTCTGGAAAAATATTTAACAATTTTCTTCTCTTTCTCTAATTTACTTATAATTTGTTAAAAATAGTTTTAATTGCACAATATGTAGGCTTGATTTATTTATTAAAAAAAAAACAAAAAACACACGTACACAATTCAGTCTATTTTGGCAAAATTTCGCTGCACTCGATTAAAAAATGCTACAGATGGTCCCCGCTTATCTAAACAACTTTTAAAAAAGTCGACAAAACTGTATGCATTAAGGCACACTGTCACCTGAATTAATCATCTAAAACGCAAAACACTAATTAAGTACCAGAATTGAGCCCTATTATTAAAAACACCCCTAAATCGTTTAGCTTTGGTCTGTGGAATGTAAATTCGTTTTAATTAATCGGTTAAGGATGGAAGACGATTTTCTAGGAAACACAAAATTAAGATAAAAAGAATTAAGGACTTTCCAGTTTTGTTTGTTATATTTAAAGTTTTGTACTTTGAGTCCTTTTTAAATTATCCAAAAAAAAATCTATTTTAATTGTTTAATTAATTGCGGATGTGTCCGGGCAACGATGGCTTGCAACTTTTGCAATTGACTAAGTAGATTATTATTGGAATCTTCCAAACTTTCAATTTTACTACGATAATTATTATTCTCGTTTACTAATATTTCAACTTTCTTCTCCAATTGGTCCATGTATTCCTTCTTTTTTCGTCGACTCTCCTGTGCCGAAATCTACAATAATTTTATAAGAATTAATCAAATGATTAATAACTCGAAATGGAGATTACTTTATTTTTGATTTTTCTTCGGATTTTCTTTAAAGACTTCTCTTCGGCTTTCGTTAACGGTAATCGTGTCGGTACCGGATATCCTTCAGCGATCAACGTCCGTTTCTCTTCTTCCGTCAACATTAGCGTCCCCGTTGATCCTTTCTGTGAATCAATCAAAATTAATAATTATTAAACGAATGATTCGTGATGTTTACAAATTACCGGTTGACTGCTGATTAGCGGTGTATGGATCGGTTGGCGGGTTGTTGTATGATTCATGATAACTTTTGCTGTTGTTGATATGTTCGTTTTGCGTATATTCGGCGATGGTGGTTGTGATATTGTTGTATTATCTTCACTATCTTCACTACTACTACTACTGCAACTAGGCGGTGTTGGTGGTAGATTGAAACCATTGATTGGTTCCAATTTAATATTCAATTTCTGTATATGTTGTAGATTACGTTGTGGTATGATACTGTGCGGGGATGTTATCATGATACTTGTCTGTTTCACAATCGGTTTATCTTCTTCACTCTTCTAATCGATAACGGAAAAACACATCAATTGATTTAATTAACAACATAACAAATCAATAATAATTACCACATCAATATCGAAATGTAGTTCGCTGGTATTCATAAAACTCGATTGTGGCGATGATGGACACGATGAATGCGGACTTTCTGATTCGCTCAATGGTTCATCTTTTATTGAAATCGCACGATCGGATAAACGTTCACAGGCTATTGTCGGAAAACAATCCTCCTCCATTTCTACAATATCTAAACAAATTTTTCGTCACACAAACAATATGACAATAATTTAACGAATTACCATCGATTTTCTTGTTTGTTGGTGAATCCGGTACAGTATCCCCATTCGATGCTAAACTGTATGAATGTTCGCTTTTTATAGGTCTTGTACCTAGGGCAGCATCGGTCATCAATCGATCATGTATCACCACATGTTTCTCCATATAACTCCAACTATCGTCACTGGATGAATTCAAACGTAAGACTTCTTGCATTGTCTGCAAGAAATACAACGAATTAAAATCGATTTTAAATTAAAACAAATTTAAAAAAAAATGTAATTTGTAACTCGTCAATTTTGACAGTTATGGCAGCGCAAAACGAGCGACACCTATCGGTGGATAGATGAACTTAATCACAAAATGGCGATGGCGGGATAATTTGAATTTTATCCAAATATACAGTAGGATCTCTCTATTGGAGGTGGTCATGTAATTTTATTACCAAAACTCGTATTGTTCTATTGTATTAACGATTTAATTGAAATTAGCCCACTAATTGGTGGTTTTTATTACAGAAACAATAGATAAATTTTGATTGGTATTGATTTTAATTCTTTTAAATTTTTACGAACTGGAAATGTAACAAAACAACAGGAAATAAGAGAACCAGTTCTGGAAACTTGTTAGAAATTGGTGACTTTTCTTGATGGAAATCTACCGTTATTACAAATTCAAATTTTTTGGTAACCTTCTCGAATACTTAAAATGGTAAAGTAAACAAATTCGCATTCAATTATGGAACGTTTTTAATAGAAAAGTCAATGATCTCCGATATTCGCTACGCTTGTGATTTCCAAAGCCTTCACCTTGCCCAGTATTTCTATCTCTTTCCTTTTATAATAAATATCTTAAATAACAATCGAAGAATATAAACAACAATATAACAAGAAGAAGGAAATCGAAGTGAGGCCCGTGCGAAAAATTTCGCCAAGTCCTTGGCCCGGGCTAATTCCTCCACCACACATGTTTACCAGCAGTACACAACAGTGTCAACAACCTGGATCTATGCTGGATAACCGCACTTTACAATGATAGTCACGGTGTTTTCTACAAGACCCTTTCCAAAATAATAATAATAATAATAGAAATAATTAAAAGTTTTGGTTTATAAAAAAGAATCATAATAAATACGAAATGCTTCAATAAATTTTATGTAAAAACTGGTGAAAATTTCAAATCGGATTCTTTGGTGCGGTCTACAAACTTGGAAGAATTCGCGGATCAGTTATTTAAAGTTTTATACACAGTGAATTCAATGAGCAATAAGGACACGAAACGTTGCAGGATTGCAACAGATTGCTGATTGTTGTTATTAAAACAGTTGCATTGTAATTGCAATAATGAAACGTTTACAATTTTTGATTTCATCCAAAAAATACACAAGAATCCACACGAAAAAAAAAAATAGAAAACCGTTCGAGTTCTTTGCACTTTTATGTTAATGTGTGAATATCTAAAAACAAAATATCTAATCTTAATTTGTTTCGATAATATACGTATAGAACATTTGTTTACATTATTAATTCAATGGTTGACTAAATAAATTTAAGTCGTATTGCCCAATTGTTGGGTCATTGTACTCGGACTAACAACGGCTAAAAGTGATGACCATTCAATATAGAATTTACATCAGTGTTTGGTAAAAAAAAGTTGTACTAAGCAAAAATTCTTGGGCGTACAATGGACCCAAAACTATTCGATTATTGGTGTTCAGCAAATCCAACAATCTAATTTTTATGCTCCAATAGAACTGAATTAATCAAATAGTTGAGCTAAAGAACACAGTAAATGGAAAAATTTAACACGGGAATCGAACCCACGACTCAATAAAAATTTTGCAAAATCGTCCATAAATCGTTTAATCCGTTGATGAGAACCATTTCAAATCCGATCGAATTACAAAATATACATTACGAACAAAATAAAACTCGATAGTGTAGCTTTCACTAAACCACTATCTTATTATTCATGATTATTATTCATTTGGAATTAGAGAGAAATCTTACTTTTCCCTGTAGGTAAGCATGTAACTGATTCTTGTTTTTTTTTCCCTTCTAGTCACTCTTTCGAATGTTATCAAAATTTCGATCGGTCGCTAGCGATAACGACCTTAGCCGAAATTTCGATAAATGCTAATCGAAAATGTTACTTACTAGTTGAGTCACCTTTTTGGTGCTTTTAAGTCGAACAAAAATCGAATTATGTGGGTTACCTTGACTGTTAAATCAGTGGAATTAGAAAGAATCCTAATGTTAGAGAAAAAATTACGTACTTTGAAAATTTATAAAAATTAAACAGAAAATGTGATGGGGAATTATCAATGTAATCCTCATATTATTGTTCAATGCCATTTGAATAATTTTTAAACATTCATGTTATCTAATAAGAGGAAAATTCTTGTAAAACAACAAGTTTATTTACGAAAACACCAAAACGTTATTTTCCAAGAATTCCGAGGTTTAAATGGAAATTCTCGTTGGTGGTGGAGCCGTTTCTATAGAATGATTTCATTATAATTTACAACAAATACCGATTGTTGATTATTTTATAATAATTAAAAAGCAAACAGGATATTTCACGAATTATAAAAACAATAATTTTAGAGAGGAGAAAAAACATTACTAATTAAATCCGTAAACCAACAATCAACAACACGTTTATTAAATTAATCAACATTTCTAGAATTTTGTCGGTTTCTATTTTTGAAATAATACAAGAAAAAACGTTTCAGGAAATTGTCGATTCGTATTGGTTAATCCCAATCACGTGACGATTAATGGCCGATAGATTTCCGATTATTCACGGTTCTTTTATGACTATTTTTTTCAAGACAAAATTTGAAGCGTAACCGAATTTTTATTCTTTTTTTCATAAAGCGTACTCGCTATAGTTTCCGGTAAACCTTGACTTAAGCCTGGCTTAATCCGGGATGTAGGTTATAACCGAAGCTACGAGGTCAGAAAACTCGTACCTCGTACAGTAAACCCTGCCTAGCAGGAATGTCAATTTGTATTCCAACAATTCCAAGCCTTGTAAACTCGATAAAATTGTAATATTAGTTAATATTTATCTATTCCACGTGGAAATCGTTGTGTGAACATTGCATGTTTAATTAAAATACATACATTTTAAAGCACGCAAGTCGGACTTAAGTTGTCTAGATTTTAATCAATATAGTCGCCATTTTCAGGACACAACGATTGGAAAAACTCGTTTTATCTTAGAAGTATTCTGAAATAAATCGATTTTATTTAAGATTTTGTGGATGAGAATTTTTTGAAAATCACGTTACAAAGATTAAGCGAGCACATGGCTGTTTTTTTGTTGGACAGAATTGATAACGACTTATCATTGAGAGGAAATCCTAGAAACAATAACGAAAAAACTATATTGTTCTAATTTTCGTTTAATTTCGACAAAATATCGTCTATTTACATTTCATTCATAATTTTAAAGCCAACTAACGCGATTTATTTATCTAAGAATTACGAACTTATTATAAACGAAAATACCGAGAAAAGTACACAGTTATTTATTTGGGTTTTAATATTTTAATAGAAAAACAACAGCAATAGGAAAATAAATAAAGTTAGAAGAAATACGCTTTTTTATAATTAAAACGGATATTATAATGAACGTTCAACGACCTGATTTTCTAACGAATTTCAAAAGAATTCGTATTAAAAAAGAACAAATCCACTTTTTAAGGTTTTGTAGAGAATTCCATCAAATTCTAGGATTTGGCCAAATTTGCATACGAATTGTTAATTAACGGAAGAAATTACTGAACAAAATCGATCCGGTTTGAACAAGAAAATGACCGGATATGGCCGTGAATAACGTGGAATGTTAAAGATGATAATTTTCGTCGTCTGTAAATGGCCCCACAACAAATTGTCACTAAAGGGAGGAAGTTGATAATGATCGGTAAAATTGCTATTTGAAAAGCACAAGTGATTAGTTAAAGACGAAATTCGGGTCTAGACTCGAACAGGCGACAGACTTTCGAAGAGCATAAAGAGCCATTGTAGTACCGGATGTCCCTTAATCAACACTTGATGCCCTACCGAATCATTGAGGAAGATCATTTACAAACCGTTTCATGATAAATATCCGCGAATCGCGACAAGCCACGCCTCCGGACGGTTGAAGCGACATGAAACGATCTCTATAAAGTATACTGAATCAAAATTCTTACGCTATTTTGATGGGTAATAAGCATAAATCGACAATTCGTGTAATTGGAGGGCCGTGTATCGATTGCATTATTTCAACGTTACGTTGTTTCAAATCGATCTTTTTGTTTATTTGCGATTGTCCATGAATTTTCCCAATAAAAATCGTGGAAATTTCAAAATTTTTATCGCCACTTGTAGGCGTTATTATTATTATTGCAGTGCGAAAAAATTAGAAAAATAAGCAAACAACTACCGATACAACAATTGTTATTTGTTATCACAGGAGAATTATTGTCTAAATCGATAAATAGAAGGCCGCCAGAAAAGCTGTAATATTGGAGAATTTCAAAGTCACGTTTAATACAATAAATTCGATGAAGTTTTTTTCTTCTCTGTTTTAATAAAGAAAGAACAAAGTAGAAATTTTTGATTGAAACAACCGCTCAAAAATTACGTATTGAAAGACGAAGAAAAAACGGTAAAATGTCAAGGTTCTCATTTAATATAAAATTTCACTTTAAACCTTTCCTCTTGGGATCGATGAAGGCGATTTTTTGGTACGATTTTCAATTTCCAATCAATCATTGATAGGCTACATGAAATCGAAGAAAGTTGCCGATTCAGAAAAACAGGTTGGAGAAGTGCCTTTCGTTTTTTTTGCCGCCTATCTCTCTATATATCTTTGATTTTTACCTCTCTCTCTCTCTCCTAATTGTTGCGAAATTTCTAAAATTACAACTGTATTTTATTATTTTTTTTTATGTGGCGATACGTTCAGTGTTATCAATAATGTTTAATAGAGAGATAGCAGATAACAGTTTGATAACAGGTGGTTGTAAAAATTATCAGGAATATTGTATAAATGTGCGAGACTAGCATCAAAATTAGTTTAAATCATTAATCGAGCTTTATCGAAAAATCAAACTTTCAAAATCTAGGGTCTTTCAAGTTGCACAAATCTTGACACTTTGGCTGGTATACAGGATTGGCTGAGAGATTAGACTGCCTGCTTATTCCATTAGCCCCCCCTGTACTGTGTGTGGCTCACAATCTAAGCCTACTTAATTCAGTGAATTTTTAATAATACTATCACATTTCTCTGAAATAAATTAGCAAAAATCACAGCCTACGGCCAAATTTGAGGTCATCTTTTCGTACCAGTGACGCAATTTTCATACACACACACAGTTCTACAACCTTTCTTCACCTACATAATCACACGCACGTGTTATGATTTATTTGATAATTTCATTAAAATATTGTTTTATTTTAAATTATGTGGGCGCGATAGTAGAAAATTTCGGTTGGGCAATTGATTTTATTATTAATCGGTTGTCATTTAATTTCTCGAAATCGTTCTAGATTTACTAGTGTAGATAACAATCGCGTTTTGTTTTTTTTTTGAGTATCAATTGAAGAAAGAGCTGGTCTTTCAGTCATTTGAAACTAAAAGAAAACTATTACGAAATCGATTCGATAATAAAGATATTGATACGACTTTATTGTTTTTTACGGACAATTACCGATAAAACCTGTAATTGTGGTTTATTATTACAACAATTTTGTTAATGTTAATTGAAACTTTCGGTTTCTCGAATGCACTAGAATTCGTCGTTTCGATCCGTGTTTTTGTTAGAAAAAATTTGCCGCTTTTTTGTGACATTTCAAATGTCAAATGTGCAACTGGACGCCTCAAAAGTCCCCACGCGTTGGTCTATACACTTTTTTGTTACTTCAAAATTTCTTATTTTTACGGTTGTTTTGTGCCTTTAACCCTTTTTCAAAATATTTTTTATAATAAATCGTAATTGTTGGGGATTTTTGAAGCGGTCAGTTGCATACTTAACTTTTGAAATTTCTTCAGTAACCATGCAATTGGCTTCTTTTAGAGTGCTTAGTTCATTTGCCGCCACTATATACCGATTATAAATTTATGTGATGGAGAAAATAAACAAAATAGGCGACCTTGTCTGACTTTTTTTTTGTGTGTGTAGAAATTGTAATAATCCGGTAATAATAATATATCTACATAATAACACAAAACGGAAGTGGAAATGTTTATATTGTAAAATTATATAATATTGAAAAAAACAACAACAAAAAAGTGTTGATATAAAGAAGTAAGTGCATTTGTTGTCGTTTCGTTTAATTTTCTTTATTTAAACAATAATATAAATATAAAGGAAAACGGTACATTGGCCTTTGGTCCTAAAATCCTGAAATTTCCATTAATGACACTTAAACAATAATAATAATAATCATCATAATAATAAGTATAAACGATTTAACAGATGTGTTGTATTAAAGTGCAATCATGTTCTTAAAATAAATGCAAAATACTGTGACTTTTCTAACGATATCTATACAGAGTGTTTCAGCACAAGCGATCACATTCCACAACTTCTTCAATTATTAAAATATTCGTATGCCAACCACAAGAACTTAAACTAGGTCACCTAAGTACCTAAGAACCTTTGATGATCTAATTTAAGTTCTTGAATAAAGTTGTTTTTTAATAATTTAAGAAGCTATGAAAGGTGAGCACTTGGGCTGAAATAGTCTTTATAACAACTTTATTTTTTTTCTTTTATTATTATTAATATTATTAAATAAGAATAGTATGAATAAATAAATGGTACTAATATTATTAGCAATAATCAATATGTTATTATTATTATTATTCAAATCAAGATTTACGATCAATTGTTGGAAATTCGGCACAGTTTATGGGAGGTGTTGTTTTTTTCTACCGGGTGTCTTACTTAAGTATGGTCAATGACACCATTATTTTATGCATTTCTCTACAATCATCAAACAACTATCGAGCAATTACTTTACCAACAAATTTGATGACAAATCATGTACATACAGATAACATGTGGGTAATGACGCATAAATTGAATAATTGCAAAAACACTAACCTAATTACAACATTCTTAGATTGTGCTTTATATTGACGGGATGTGTTGTGAAGGGGGACGTTGCAATTTGCGACAAGTTTCCAAAAATCGATCACGAGACTAATTTTATCAATAAATTTGTAGAATCAATAGATATGGATCAAATCAAGCCAATTTGGAAATGTCTATGCCTTAATAGTTTGAAATTCAAGCCTTTTATAACACGATACTATTTCGTACTCAACGAATTCTATGGATTACAAAAAAAAATAGACGTAATTAGTTACAATTTTCTTGAACTGGCACTCAGCTAGTGTTAGAATTTTATTAAATAGATAAGTACCGTGTTATCGAAGGGATTAACCAATTCTGTCATGCGTTCACTCAAATCGTACTGTAGACACATTCATAAAAATCTGGTGCATCTAAAAAGACTACAAGACGACACAACACTTAATTGAGTCTGACTTTTTTTAAATAAGTTTTTCTAACAAATTGTAAAATAATTGTAAAAACACTCAAATACAGGCTTATTAGATAGTGTTATTATAGAAATGTCGTATTAAACGAGGGATGTTGCTTACAGTATCCCGTTTACAAAATACCGTGTTATAGGAGGCTTCATGTTTATTGCACTAATTGTCACATAATGCCGTTCCGCAGAGTTGTTGTTGCATCACGTGACTAATTAATTGATCTGTAAAAGTAGAAAGTTGACGCCAATTTCTGTTATTTCCGGATTAGTGAGGAAGCCATTTTTTGTCGTGCTTATCTAAATGAAATTATAAGCCACTAAATTACTTAAAATATACGATTTGTAAATCATCAACAAATTATTAGAGTTGTGGCAATTTCTGGATGTAAACAGAAAGATTTGGTTTGAAAACCATTATTTTGTTTGCTTCCAGATTAGCTACAAAGACCGTTTTGTATACAAATCCTACGAAGACTTCGTTATACACGGTTTAAAATTGTTGATTTGCAGTTTATGCAACTATCGATAATTTCTTTATCGTTAATGTTCTAAATTTATCAACAAATAGTGTAGATAACAATTAATCGATAATATTGAAATTAGTAATCACGAATTGAATAACGAAATCTAGTAAATGTACCACTGCTGATGATCAACTTTAAACCAGACACCCTGTAGAATAGTAGCAGTAGTGGTAAATAATAAAAAATTCATTTCAATATCGATAACGTAATAAAGTTACGTAATATATTTTTATAATCAATTTAAAAGAACAGAGATCGGTTTTTTTTGCAGGATATAAGTACCATCGAAATTATTATTTTTCTGACATTAAATTACATAACTTGTCATTTTATTATTATTTATCGTATTATAATTATTCTTATTGTAACAAAAAAATGTTGTTGACAAGAATTATTAACAATTCTTGATAAGATTAAGCGACATTTAAGTGTCTGGGATTCAAAAGACATTTTATTTAAAATAAAAAATAATCATACAAATTTTTATAATAAACGTACAGCACCCTTAGAAAGTGATTTGAACTAAATCCAAATATTGATAACCGATTTAAGGTGAAGCCAATTTGACCTTTTTCCTGTTACATTGTTTCCTATCACAGTATATCGTTAATTCATTAGATTTACCCATAACAATCTCGACTTTCTTGTCTATTATCTAAATAAGATTTCACAATTATATAGGGCACCAAGCTAAATTAAGACAGCCTATAAAAGTCATTGCAAAAATTGGAAAACACCATAAAATTTTTCACAACACACAACAAAAGTGAAACAATTATGAAATACGAATTCTTATCAGTAAAACAATAGAAATGTTATAATCAATTTTATTGTGTGTTATCATTGGAGTTGCAATAATTTTTCGCTTGATAATAGTATAATTATTGACGGGGGCTGTTGTGACGGCACAGACAAACTCCAAAAGACAAAATTACAGTTAATGAGACCATTTAAAAAGGCATTTTTCTATTTAGTAAAACAAGGCCGGTGACCGATGACAACAACAAGATGTTTGATCATCAATTCTATTCTGTTAAATATACAGAAGATGTGGCATGATTCACGTCATGCTCATCATGATTTTACAATCACTTCTCGCAACATCCTTTCTCTTCCTAAATTAAATTATCATCATCATCATCATCATCATCAGATTAATATCCTGTTCCATTTTGTATTGCACTATTAATAGTTTGAGCTTTTTTTTTGAATTATTTTTAGAATAAATACAATTTCTAACTGTGTTGTAAATACAGGAAGAACTGAGATCTGTTCTCTATCATAATCGGATTTGCACGATTTATTCTGTCGAAATTCACGATTTTATCCCAATTCCTGCTATCGTTTACGGATTGTTGAAATCTTCGCAAAAAATCCGTAATTATCAAGGGCTGTGCGCGTAAGAAAGTCGCTCCAATTCCGGTTCGGTTGTACAAAGAAGTAGAGCGAAAGGCCGTCGACCAAACCGTCGAAACAATCAATCTGCTTGAAGTTTCTGTTATATATTTTTTTAAATTGAATTAGTGCGTCCGTACGTCATTCCAAATGATTTTCTTCTAAAAATCCACGCTATAATCCGTTTAAAACAAATCAACTTTCTAGAATCCTTATTAAACACAAAAAAAAAATCAGTTGACAACACACAAACGACCAAAAGAACAACGAATCCAGGTCAAGTCTAGCAGGAGTGCCGGATCCGTTCACAAGGATACGTACACGTTATTTAAGAAATATGCTTACGCACGCCCTATACTGTTCCCCAAATGGGTGGTTTAATCTGCTGTACTTCCGGCACAGTTGCAGCAAGGTTGTTTTTGTGTTGTTTGATGAATAAGCACAATACCGTAATGCTCACACACTAGTTGTCTAATTGAGTCGAGTTGAACGGGACGGCCTGTATCTTCATTAATTCCCCATCTATTCTAATCAATGATTGAATTCTATCGCTCCAGTATTTGACCCTAAATTCTATTTATCTGGCTTAACAAAGAGTATACGATAATTGTTGGAAATTTCCCACTAAGGCATGCGATACAAAACTAAAACTAATAACCTAGAAGTTCATGACTCAACCGAACAAATTAGGATAAATTGTATTTTATTATAATAAATGTGAATGTTAAGATTGGGGAGAGGGGGGTTAAGAAATTGTTTTTTAAATCGTTTCATTGAAAAGTCGACGAGATCTATGGGAAACCGACTAATTGTAAATAACTAGAGAGAGATTTTTGTGTGAAGTGTAAGTGAACGGTGCTATTATAGATCATAGGATTCCTGCCATTCACTGGATCGCGTTGTACGCTTCAAGACAGCAGAAGTTCTAGTTTTGACCTCGATAAATGCAATGCAATTTGAAAAACCGCTAGAAAACCTTTCTCCATATTACAAAGTCTCTCTATCTAACTCTCTCTCTACACCACTCGATCTATCTAATTTGACGTTGTGAGTAATAGAAATAGTTAACCAAGGTTTTTGCTATTATTTGGGTGAACAAATAACTGTAAATCCAACAACTACAACACTCGAGAGATTAATAATGCCAAAATGATAAGGCAATTGGAGTTTTTTTTGGAGAGAAACGGTTAGAATTATTGAAACCCTTCAAGATGATGTTGCGATAATCACTCATTTCCTGCTACGGAAAAAAACAGTAATCAGTGCTATCATCACACAATCCAGTTCGATCTGATCCGTAATTGGATATGATAAGGTGTTTCAACGTCAGCAATCAAAGCCGGTTCCATCGGTCATTTCAACGGACCTAGAGCCTGCCAAAATTGTCACTATTTCCAGGGACGGATTTACCATCTTCCTTAGGAAAAGTGTCTACCAGCGTACCACGTGCCTTCGTTACAAAACAACATATGAGCCGCTACTGTTACGCAACACCCCTTCCCCCAAATTGCCTGTGCCTTCTATCTGAACTTAATATAATTATTATTAATAGCGTCATTATATAACTTCCAATTTTCGTTATCTGGCATGTGATAAGTGTTATTTTTAAACTACTCCAATCCAATGAGATCCACTAATGTGTACCTGTTTTTATCCACATGTGCCTCAATTTTGTTAAAATTCTAGTTTTTTACCGTCTTATTTCTAATGATAAATGGGGGGATTTCCTGAGCAACGTTGCCAATTAGATTCTCAACAACCTGTTATGATACCAATAAAAATTCCTCATTTGCCATTCTAAGACAACAAAAACTGTATTCATTAGGCACAATCATTTGATTTTTTTGCACACAGACACACACATATACATCCTTAAAAGCCACACATATACAGGTACACACACCTAACAGTACCTTAGTGTAAACGACCGGTACGTTATTCCGAATACCTTTCACAAAATTCCTTTGCAATTGGTTTGCTTGAAATATTACACACGGCGACATTATTTATAAACATTGAGAGATGAAGAAGAAGCGTTATGGGAGGAGTAAATGTGCAACTTGATAAGGATTGTATGCTAATTTCGAATTAGACTAAACAAATGTCCAAAAAAAAGAGGTGAGATGTTGGGAGAGGAGAGAAAGGTCCAGACTATAGCCATCGGGTTATGTAATTGCGGCATGACCGCACCATGTCCTTGGCCGTGGCGCTCTCTCTCTCTCTCATTCTCTGTCTGATGGTTGTTTGACCACTAGCATCATCACCAGGAATGTAAGTAGTTAGAAAATCAATTTTAAGGAATTTTACTGGGTAATTTCCAAACTAGAGCTACTTTCCATAGAATTATTGGACAAGTTCATCGATTTTTAATGTGTGTTCTATTTAAAAATGTATTAAATAAAAATTGGGGAATTTCGAAGAGTTTATGTCTATTTATAACGTTAATAATAATATTAATAGAAGCGATATCGTGACATATATGCATACATAAATTTGCTTATCTAATTTGGGGGCATATAGAGCACTCATCCACGAAAATATACGTTTGGTTGATAACAGCAACAGAGGCGTGTCCCGGATTAATATTCAATATTTTCCACCACAACAACAACAACAGCAGAAACACTCTAACGGAATACTTGCAGGAATGCCCAATGTGTTCAGCAGCAATCGACACATTCACGTGTAATCCATCATTTTTCGGTCGGTCAGAGGTAGAATGAGACAAATGTCGTGTTGTTGTAATGAATTATTAACAGAAACGTGGTCTTAATTAGAAATGTACTGGGGGACGACAATAGTATAAAAAAAAAACAAACAGTTTTCACCGCCACAAACCACCACTATATCGCCGCCGATAATATTCAAAGAACTTGTTTCTCCTCGCCCATATAACCACTCCCTATTCTAATACTATTTAACAGATACAATAGCGAATTATACAGGCATTAGTCTCAAAGTATGGAAAATGTCAAATTCTAGGAATTTCTAGTTTTATCACAATTCTAATCAGTAAAGTTGTAGAATTAGTAAGTCTGTTTGGCTTATCAGATTGAAACTCAAGCCTTCTATAACACGATAACAGGGTGTTCAAATAATACGGCATACAGAAGACAATTTTAAGTATTTTACAACAGTTGAATAATAGCGAAAACAGTAACCCAATTGTAAAATTCGTCGTGTTATATTGATCGTATGTGTTGTGAGAGGGCGGTTACAGTTTTCATCCTGTGCAGAATTGATTTTTGTTATTTTTATTGTCACACAATTCTGTTTTGTTTCCGAGAAATCGATCAATTTTTATACGGTTTACTTTCTAAGTAAAATTCCATGCCACGAATAAATTATTAATTAATTTTTATATGTTAATTAATTTTATTGTATTCAAGCCGCCTATAACACGGTATTATTTGGCCCCCAATGAATTCTATAGATTTAAAAAACGAACAGTACGTAATAAAGACAGAATTACCGTTTCTTAGGACTTTAGAACAATTCTCTTGAGGTGTAAATACCGTGTTGTAGAAAGGATGTTCTATGTTTATTTAAAGTTCACGTAACAATTTCACATATTCAAAAGTCTACAAGGCGACAAAAGTCTTATAAAAAGATTGGATTTTTTATATAATTAACTTTGTGGCGAATACTGTAAATAAAAACTGACTTAGTGATAATTAATAATAAATCAAAAGATCTATTAATAATTCGTGTTACATTAAAGATATCAATTGTGTTATAAAATACCGTGTTATAAGAAGATTCATTGCCCTTACTTTCACATATTCCATTTTTTAAATCTAATTACATCATTTGACTAATTATATTTTACCAATTAAATCGTTTTCTAAACAGTAAAGTTATATAATCAATAGATTTATGAGTATGCAAAGCAAGCCAGTATGGAAATGTTTCTATAACACGGTATTATTTGGTAACCAACGAATTCTATAGATTTAGAGAAAAAGATGGTGTAATAAAGACGAAATTACACTTTTTTAAGAACTTTTCAATTCTCTTGAAGCATAAATACCGTGTTGTAGAAGGGATGTTGCAGTTTCTATTCCGCGTTGCCTGAGCACACATTTCCGAACTTCTAACTTAAAAAAAACCAAAAAAAACTTTCACTCCCCAGATTAACTCCCTTAAAGTATGAATTTTCAAAAATCCTTATTAATTTTTTTTAAACCATAGGTTTAGGCTGCGCGTTCTCCGGCAGTCAGCCAATGTTAGAATTTTATTAAATAGATAAGTACCGTGCTACAGACGGGATTAACCAATTCTGTCCAGCGTTCACTCGAATCTGGTACATCTAAACAGACTCCAAGACGACACAACACTTAATTGAGTCTGGCTTTTTTTAAATAGGTTTTTCTAACAAATACTGCAGATAATAACGTATCAAACGAGGCATAAATGGAACAATTGTAACAAACCCTCCAATACAAGCGTATTTATTATATTATTGTAAATGTCGTGTTATACGAGGGATATTGCATACAGTATCCCGTTTACAGAATACCGTGTTGTATGAGGATTGATATTTATTGTCCTAATTGTCACATAACCGTTCCGTAGAGTTGTTGTTGCATCACGTGACTAATTAATTAATCTGTAAAAATAGAAAGTTGACGCCAATTTCTGTTATTTCCGGATTGGTGAGGAAGCCGTTTCTTGTCGTGCTTATCTAAATGAAATTATCAGCTACTAAATAACAAGAAATTTCTTATTTGTAAATCATCAACAAATTATTAGAGTTGTGGCAAATATTTAGTTTGAAAATCATAATTTTGTTTGTTTCCAGATTAGCTACAAAGACCGTTTTGTATACAAATCCTACGAATACTTTTTTGTACACGGTTTAAAATTGTTGATTTGGAGTTTATGCAACTATCGATAATGTCTTTATCGTGTTCTAAATTTATCGACATTAGGTGTAGATAACAAATAATCGATAATATTGAAATAATCACGAATTGAATAACGAAATCTAGCTGATGATCAACTTTAAACCAGACACCCTGTAGAATGGTAGCAGTAGTGGTAAATAATAAAAAATTCATTTCAATATCGGTAACGTAATAAAGTTACGTAATATATTTTTATAATCAATTTAAAAGAATAGGGGTCGATTTTTTACAGGATGTAAGTACCATCGAAATTATTATTTTTCTGTCATTAAATTACATAACTTATCATTTATTATTATTTATCGTATTATAATTATTCTTATTGTAACAAAAAAAATGTTGTTGACAAGAATTATTAACAATTCTTGATAAGATTACGCGACATTTATGTTAAAATCAAGAATAATCACAAAAAGAACTTGTAATAAACATGCAGCATCCTTAGAAAGTGATTTGAACTAAATCCAAAAATTGATAAACGATTTAAGGTGACCTCTTTCCTGCTACATTGTTTCCTATCGCCGTATTTCGTTAATTCATTAGATTTACCGATAACGATCCGTACTCGACTTTGTTGCCCTGATACCCGTTTTTTCGTCTAAAAAAATTATCAATAAAATTATGTGGATTAAACAGAAATTTTTGCACACTTTGCCATTTCCGTTTATAAATCATTCATGTTTCACGTCCGTTCGCTCATTAAATTTTTTACGTCCGTCCAAATTATTTACTAGAAAAAAACTAGAACTGATAAGTGAGAAATTTGTAACAAATTGTAATGAATTAGCGATAGGTCAAATGTTCAACAAATCCATCAAAACGAGCAGACTAAGCGGAATTGTTGATTTTAATCAAACGATTTCACTTTAGTAATTTCTGAATTATTACCCTCATATGGTGGTGTGTTTCTTTACCCGTATCGGTTATTGTTTTGTAAAATAAAAACCAACAAAAATCCCAACCATTTTATGAATTGGAAAAGAAAGAGAAATTATGCCATTGACTGCGGATTACACAGAAATTTATTTATTTTATTTAGGACAGATTTATACGATATAATTAACAACACTACTAATTAACGACAACTAATCGCTTAATTAACACATTTTTAATGGGAAATTAATTCAGAATTTGAAAGTTTCCAATCGACAACAATACAGACCAACAAATCCGTCTGTTAGTTATTATTTGCATCATTAATGGTTACGGCACGGAATCATTTTGGAAGAATGCAGCAGTTTCAGCATTATTACGATTTCTAATCTAACAATAATCGTGAGTAAAATTGAGAAATATTGCAGTTCCCATCAATTTTCCTTCAATTATTGTTGTAACAATCGTTCGTCCTTCTTTAGGTAATTTCAGAGGAAACATAACGTTATTTTTGGATATTTTCGGAAAGAAACGTACGGGAAATTCTAATCAAATTTCATTGCAGCGTTAGTGTTTTGAATTTCCACTAAAAATAGAATTTTGTTACTACATTTGTATTTCTTCCTCATTCATTACAATTTGAATCGTAAAAGGTTTCGCTGTTTTTTTTTTTTGGCCGACTATTGCAAACATTTTACAATCAATACGACTCATTACTCTTATCGGTTGTTATCAATAAATATCTATGATAAATATGAAACCAAATTACTGTACGGTAATTAAAAATAGAAGAGAAAGATTGTTTAAAAATTCCATAAATTTGTGAAATTTCCAAGGAATGCGTTTGTTTTTCGAAATATTTTATCAACTTTCATAAAGTCGAAACTTATCGGCACATAATACATGAATGGAAATATTTTAAATAATTGGTGCACTTTTTCTTATCATTATCTTTAAAATTAATACACACGCGCTTCTCTCCAATTATTACGATAATAATAATGGTGTCGGCGGTGATGGTAAGTAGTCGTCTTACCGGAAATGAACTGTTATATTCCGGAAAGTTGGTGAATGTTCATCATTCTCTCTCTGTCTGTTTTTCGCTAGATTTGATAATTCAACAGGTATAACTTACCGGATCCAAATCCGTTTCCCACAACTCCTTGAAATCGTCATGGGAACCGATGAATGGTGAAAAGACTTCCATTGCGTTGTTTTTGCGGGATTTCTTGATTTTTGACCAACGAGAACTATACACAAACACAATCACAACTCCATATGGGTAATTGCCGGCACTTATCAAATTACTATTATTATTATTATTATAGAAAAACACTCCACGCCTCCTTTTCGCTCGACTATCAAAAATTCAAATTTCCACTAATTTTAATTTGTTTGTGCGAGAGACGCGAAATATCCGGCACTCTTTAAAATTTCGTTAATTGTTGAATTTGATCGTGTAAATATTTTGGAGTGTGGTGCACGGTACACTATCGCAGGAGGTTCAATGCCGTTCTAATGGAGAAATACCGGAGTCCGGATTCGAGCGGCCGGACAACTATACGTGTTTCAGTGAAATGGGCGCCGTCAGTTTTGTGTAGAGATGCGCGTTATAAAATGTGCGCACACATACACAACTGTATACAGAAAATTACATAAAGTGTATTTGTGTTTTTTTTTTCGCTCTAGAGTTGTTTGGTTTTCAAATCATTTCCAAGAATGCCATGTAAAACAACGCGGATGGGGAAAAACCGCAATGTCTTCCACAGACGACCCGAGTGGGCTTTCCCAAGACGAATATTATCAAAGAAGTTGGTTTTCCGCGTACTCTCAACAGGTCAGATGAGATTTTTTAACTTGGGAGTGTTCCAAAATCGCAGCATAATTGAAATGGGAAACGAGCAGAAGCCTGAAGTTATTAGAGGAGCGAGGCACAGCCAGAAAAGACTGGGATAAGAGAGCCCGAGACATCATTGAGCAGTTTCTAAAATGCATTCAAATGGCAATAATAAACGGAACTGTTAAGAAGGTAAAAGCTCCCTCAAATCACATCAGAAACGGCAACACAAACTGCTGCAGAAATGGAAGGTTTAGCACACAAGAGATAGTAGAAAAGACCAAAAAAACGTGCTAAAGAAGCAAAGAATTTGACAAGGCAAGACGCAGCTTTTAAAACGCCTGCAAACTAGAAAAAAGATCAGTCAGAGGTTCCCCCAAATAACATCAGAATCGGAAACAGAAGCTACTACAGTAATGGAAGGTTTAGCATAAAAGAGAGGGCAGAAAAGTCCAAAAAGCATGCTAGAGAATCAGAAAATTTGGCAAAGCACGACGGAACTTTTGAAACGCCTTCAAATCCGGAAAAGATCAATAATAAACGCATCTTGTAGTAACTCAAATACTCCCTCAAATAACATCCGAATTGGAAACACAAACTATTGCAGAAATGGAAGATTTAGCACAAAAACGAAAGCAGAAAAATCCAAAAAGGCATACCAAAGAACCAGAGAATTTGGCAAAGCAAGATGCAGCGTTTAAAACGCCTTCAAAGTCGGAAAAAGATCAATAAAAAACGGACCTTCTACAAAGTCAAGCGTTTCCTTAAATATCATCAGAATCGGAAACACTACTGCAGAAATGGAAGATTTAGCACAAAAGAGAAGGCAGAAAAGTCCAAAAAGGCATGCTAAAGAAGCAGAGAATTTGGCAAAGCAAGAATTAGCTTTTAAAAAGCCTTCAAAGTCGAAAAAGGATTAATAATAAACAGACCTTCTAGGAAGTCAGACATTTTCTCAAATAACATCAGAATCGGAAAGAAGCTACTGCAGAAATCGAAGGTTTAGCATAAAAGAGAAGGCAGAGAAGTCCAAAATGGCATGCTAAAGAAGCAGAGAATTTGGCAAAGGAAGAATCAGCTTTTAAAACGCCTTCAAAGTCGAAAAAAGATCAATAAAAAACGTACCTTCTACGAAGTCAAGCGTTTCCTCAAATAACGTCAGAATCGGAAACACTACTGCAGAAATGGAAGATTTAGCCCAAAAGAGAAGGCAGAAAAGTCCAAAAAGGCATGCTAAAGAACCAGAGAATTTGGCAAAGCAAGAATCAGCTTTTAAAACGCCTTCAAAGTCGAAAAAAGATCAATAATAAACGGACCTTCTACGAAGTCAATCGTTTCCTCAAATAACATCAGAATCGGAAGCACAAACTACTGCAGAAATGGAAGATTTAGCACAAAAGCGAAGACAGAAAAGTCCAAAAAGGCATGCTAAAGAACCAGAGAATATGGCAAAGCAAGAATTAGCTTTTAAAAGGCCTTCAAAGTCGAAAAAAGATTAATAATAAACGGAGCTTCCACGAAATCAAACATTCCCTCAAATAACATCAGAATCGGAAACATTACTGCAGAAATAGAAGATTTAGTACCAAAGAGAAGGCAGAGAAGTCCAAAAAAGCATGGTAAAGAACCAGAGAATTTGGCAAAGCAATATGCAGCTTTTAAAACATCTTCAAAGTCGAAAACAAATCAATAATAAAGGCGCCTTTACGAATTCAAACGTTTTCTCAAATACCAGGGAAAATTTAGCATAAAGAGACATGCTAAGGAACAGCAAAAACGTGCCAAAGAGGCATCAAACGAAGGGAAGAAGGAATAAACACCTAACATACCAGCAAAACACGACACAATCAAGACAGCAACGAAACGATGGGAACTATCCGGGATCCACGTGTATGCGGAGGGAAATTCTCTAGGAAAACTGGATTCTAACTGAAACAAACACAATACATAAGAAATATTGTATAATTGTTAGAAAAGGCAGTTCGTGAATATGATTATTTTCGTTTCTTAACAAAAAAAGGAATGCTAACACTTATATGATATTGTAATACAACCAAGCCCTCATACAACACGATCACACCGTGTTCTACAAGACTTATCTGTAATTAAATGCAATATATTTAGCTAATATTATCGAATACTAAGCAATTTAGCTGAAATAAATATTTGAAAATTAAATTAAAACAACTTTGGTATTGATAAAAAAACAACCAATAATAGGGAATAATAATCGAGTCCAATCTCTTTTGTTTTTCATCTCAAATCACCAATTGCGTTATTTTCTCTTGTTTTTTTTTTGTTTTAATAAAACAATCGTTATCTGCTCAAATTCACTAATGGATACCATTCGGTGGTTTCTTTATGTAAATTGAAATCGATCAATTCCAATTCGACACCACCAAGAAATTCGTTCTCTTGTAAAGCATCATAATTCCAAACGGTTGCTTGTAATTTTCTCTCTTTGATTATATCCAAAGACATTCGATATTCCAACTATAAATTGATTTTGTTAAATTAACAATAATTATTACAAGTTTGTTTGTACCGACCATTTCAACAAAACTCGGATGACAATTACGTTTCACAACTTTCGTCTTACGTTTCGTCGTCTTACTAGCATCGGGCAAGAGATAAACTTTAACATACGTTGATGGTTCTTGTCCGTTGGCCAATAATGGTAGACCACGTACATGATAGATCATCACACTGAAAACACCTTTACAGAATTGGAAGGATAACTTCAATTGACCCTTCAAACGTCCAGCTTCACTCTTCAATTCCAATTTACGATCTGTAGATTTTGTGTAGTATTAAAAAATTGTTACAAAAATTGCAAAAATATACCTTTAGCCTTCTTCGAGTAATCATCAAGAAACTGTTGGTCCCTCAATAACGGATGGAAGAACGTATAAACCAAATCGGAATGTGCAATCTCATCAGCACATTTAAATAATGATGTGATAAATAAACTGACTTCACGGTAACGTTTCTCGGCAACTTGTTTGATATTGGAACGGCCCACATGTAAACCACTCGATAAGCTGGTTATTCAAACAATTCCAAATAAACCCGAGAAAAAAAATGTATTGTAATCAATCACAAAATAATCTACTGATAAATTGTAAACGATTACAGATTCTCAACGTTATCAGTTGGTATTTAAACAAATAACACAATCACATTTTGTAGGTAAAAAAAATATGGGTTTATTTAGTAGTTTTAAAGCGAAATTCAAGACCAATAATAGTAAGCAACACAACAAAGCCGATGTTGTTTGTTTGAAATACACGTGTTTTACTGAATTTGATAGTAATGGACAGCAAGCAGGTAATCTTCCCAATTTAATTATTTAATTAATTAATTAATCGCGAATTTGTAGCAAGTTCTTCGACAATTAATCATAGAATTAATACAAATCAACAGACCGAATTACAAACTAATCACACATTAAATACTGTTAAGAAAGAAGAAAATAACGTGAATAAAGTGATGAAAGAAACACCGCCAGCGACGCCTACTGATCAAGTATATGCTGAATATATTGATGAAGATACAGATAATTACCAAGTGCATATCGTTCATTATAATGAAGATGAAGATCAAGATCAAGATGAATATAGTGATAATTATGTAGAATTACATGAACGACCACCATCATCATTACAATTTAGTAGTCAAGCTGCTAGTATTTTCTTTGGTGATGATGATGATGATAATGATCAAAATGAAACAAAAATCGAAAGTACTCGCAATAATTTGAATAAATCAAAAATGATTGATGATGAATTTGGGAGTAGTAATGCATAATCATTATTACTATTAATAATAGTTATAAATAAATATAATCTTTGATAAGATTGATATCCTAGCTTTCATAATTGTTTGTAACAATTCGGAGAAATTCGGATTATTCAGGACGGTGATTTTGTTTTTTTTGGGCTAATAACGATCGCTTGTGACTTTGTCTAAGAGTCATTGGCTGGCCAGAATTTTGAGTCTGGATACCCAAACTGTGCCCTTTTTGTTCTCTATAATGTTTAGGCCAAATTGTAAATATTTTTTGGAATTTGAACTAAACTCTTTTCTCAAAAAGTGGACTTTTTCTTGATTCCTACAAGTTTTGCAAGCTCTCTTGTAAAAGCCAAAATTTACGTAAATTAAGTTCTGAAAATTTCGAGAATTTCTATGGATTTTGATTACAAGATATTTTCCAATTAGTGTCTACAGGGTGGCCGATTTTCTATGGTTTTAATAATAAGAACTCGTACAAAGCTCTCCTTATAGAAAAAAATTGAAAGTGCGTGGAACGCCACGCATTAGAAGTGAAACTTCTTAGGTTAGAGATGAAGTTCAGTTGTTTTATTGGTTTATTTGCTTTGTCGTTGCAGTTGAAGGGTTTCCCCTTACGGGGTCATGCATTTTCGTTACGATTCCGAACACATTTACTACCCTAGTGCGCCTAAAAAAGTTTCACTTCAAAAACAACCCTGCAAAACCACGGAAAATGGACCATCCTGTACAAAGGATAATACTTTTGCCTCTAAAAAGGTAGCAGCCCATATTATGTAATTTTCGTAATAGATGACGTAAGCAAGACACAAAGAGGAAGGTATCACCAGGGCCGGCCCTAGACTACAGCAAAACAGGCATAAGTTTAGGGGCGGCATTTTTTAGTGCGTCCTAAGCTGGACATTTTCTTAAGAATCCTTTCTTTATTAATAGAAAAAACAAACAAACGGACCTTTATACGAATTCAATGGTTTCCTCAAATAACATCAGAATCGGAAGCACAAACTACTGCAGAAATGGAAAATTTAGCACAAAAGAGAAGACAGAAAAGTCCAAAAAGGCATGCTAAAGAACTAGAGAATTTGGTAAGGCAACAATTAGTTTTTAAAACGCCTTCAAAGTCGAAAAAAGACCAATAATAAACGGACCTTCTACGAAGTCAAGCGTTTCCTCAAATAATATTAGAATCGGAAACACTACTGCAGAAATGGAAGATTTAGCACAAAAGAGAAGGCAGAA
Source organism: Epicauta chinensis (assembly GCA_021725515.1). Lineage (NCBI taxonomy): Eukaryota > Metazoa > Arthropoda > Insecta > Coleoptera > Meloidae > Epicauta > Epicauta chinensis. The sequence continues at coordinate 387,877 of JAEDXX010000030.1, forward strand.
AAGTCTAAAAAGGCATGCTAAAGAACCAGAGAATTTAGCAAAGCAAGACGCAGCTTTTAAAACGCTTTCAAAGTCGAAAAAAGATTAATAATAAACGGAGCTTCCACGAAATCAAACATTCCCTCAAATAACATCAGAAACGGAAATACTACTGCAGAAACAGAAGTTTTAGCACAAAAGAGAAGACAGAAAAGTCCAAAAAGGCATGCTAAAGAACCAGAGAATTTGGCAAAGCAAGACGCAACTTTTAAAATACCATCTTTTGCCTCTAAAGAGGTAGCCCATATTATGTAATTTTCGTAATAGAAGGCGTAAGCAAGACACAAAGAGGAAGGTATCACCAGGGCCGGCCCTAGACTACAGCAAAACAGGCATAAGTTTAGGGGCGGCAAGAATCCTTCCTTTATTACTAGAAAAAACAAACAAACGATAAAACAGTCTTAACTGTGATAAACAAGTCCAATATGGGATTAGGGTGCTATCTTAGAACTCTTGGGAACTGCTGCTATAAATGCAAAATATTTGATTCAGTTTGCAAAATGTTATTTCAGCTCTTCAGACTTTGTATATCCTGAAAGAAGTTCGGTTTTTTAGAAAATTTTTAGATAAGGACCTTTTTTTTGAAAGTACAAAAGTTGGCAACCCTACAATTGCATTTTGCCTAGGGCCTGGACCATTTATAAATAAACATTGCAGATAATAAAAGTCCAAGAGTGTTTTAATCAAAAGCCAACATTATCGAGAACTTTCAAACAAAGACAATAGTATTACGGCTACATGAAAAAATAAACGTATCAGACGAGGACAAACAAACAAAAACGCCTACTTGATTTTTCTAAACAACTCTCACCTGTGCAGCTTGGCTAACGGGAAATAGATGCATAATTTCTGATGTAATTCACAGAATTCCTTATAAGTCCGTTGGATTTCCATATAACTCTTATTGTCAGCCCGATGGACACGTAATACGTAAACGTAATATTTATCCGGATCGTAACGTTTCCTATAATTGACGACTTGTACGTGCACTAAACGGCCATCAGTTGCCATACTACAAATTCAAAATCAACAAAACTAATTCAAAAACAATTTTGTTGAAAAAATAAATCAAAACAACCTGTATGTTTTCGGTACAAATGATAATAACGAGCCTTCATTGTGTTCATTTGTAAATTTCAATTGTGCAATATTATGCAGAAAGAAATTGAATTGTGTAAACCATGATTTCAATGAGCTTTCAATTAAACGTGCAAAATATGCAGCCGCCTCTGGATTCGATGTATTCGGTAATAATGCACGATGTAAATAACTTACAGATTCCGGTGTCATACCACATATACCGGATGATGCCATCAATGTAAATAGATATAAGAAGATATTACCATTATTACGGATAATATTGAAGGCTTGACAACATAGATCGACGAATTTATGGAATTTCTCTGATGGCCGATCACCACCATTTATAACATATGCCATATCCGAAGTTAATACAAATGGGGCACGGTCACGTTTAAAATTACCAAACATTTGTGCATCACCTAAGAATTTACCAAAATCGATATGGAACAGATGACCGGATGTTTTCAACATTATATTATCGTTATGTCTATCACAGATACCAAGTATATAAGTTACAACACAATAACCAGCACAAGATGCTACAATTTTTTGTTTGTTTTGTAAATAGTAACATTTTTTGTTTTAAAAATAAATAAAAACGAGTAATATTACCAGTGAAATTCTCAACAGCACGTCCATATTCTAATTCAGATGGATTATGTTTGGCCAACCATTCAGCAATCGGTTTATCTTTAAATGATCCAGTCAAACCGTGTTCAACTTGGATTTTACGTAATGTCTCAGCATTTGTTACCATTTCAATCATGCCTTTCTTTTTACCAGTTGGTACACATGTGAATGAGACCATTTTTAAATCTAGACCTTTATTCAACCATAACTTGTCCATAAGTCTTACCACCTAAGAACAATAACAATCCGCGTGAGTTAGAAAGAGATAAAAATAGAGAAACAGACAAAGAGATTGAAAAAAAGAGACAAAATAAAGAAATGAGGAATCGCAGCAAGATAGAGAGAGACAGCGACCGATATGCAGTATGATATTATGAAGAAAAAGTTGCGAAAACGAAAAGGAGCGAAGAAGAAATAGTGATAGAGGTGCAAAGATAGGAAGAAAGACATAGGGAAATAGTAAAGAGAGACAGAAACAGAAACACAGCAAAGGATAGTCAAAGAAGGATAAAGGAAAAACAAGGAGACATGGAAGCAAGATAGCGAGAGGGTGAAGGAGATGAATGAAGGAAAAGCTGCAAAAAAGAAAAGGAGGAAATAAGAAACAGCGAAAGACGGATGAAAGAGAGGGGAAAAACATAGGGAAATAGCAAAAGAGAAACTGAAACAAAATAACAGGGAGAGAGAGAGAGAGTGGAAGAAGAGACAAATGAAAAACAAGGAGTAATGAAAGCAAGATAACGAAGGAGATACAGTGTGAGACTGGGAAGTAAACGAAAACAAGCAAAGAAAAAACGTTAAAAATGAGAACAAGGGGTACAGAGAAGTAAAAGAAAGTGACACAGAGATAGTGTATCAACTGTTTATATAAGAAATAGCGACAGACTGGGACATAGGGAAAAAGCAAAAGAGAGACAGACGCAGAGTAACAGCGGAAGTAACTGAAAAAGAGACTCAGTAAAGACAATGAGGAATCAACGAAAGAAGGAGATGCAGTAAAAGCTGCGAAAACAAAAACGAGCAAAAAACAGCGACGGGAAGAGAAAAAGGAAGAGAAAGAGAGAGAGAATCAAACATTGAGAGCAGGACACCGGGATACCGCAAAAGAGAGACATAAACAGAGAAAGAGATTGAAAAAAGAGACAACGAGGAATCAAAGCACGATAGCAAGAGAGCGAAGGAGATGCAGTGGGAAATGGATACAGAAAAAGCTGCAAAAATCAAAAGGAGCGAAGAAGAAACATCGAAAGAGGGGAAAGGATGAGAGAGAGAGAGAGAGAGTAATATAGGGACAGAGCATTAACCGTTTTAAGGAGAGAGAGGGACTGACAATCAAAAATCAAGACCATAGGTAAATAGCAAAAGAGACAGAAACAGACAGCGGAAAAGTTTGAAGAAAAAAGAGAAAGTAAAGCAAAACAGCGAGAGAGCGGAGGAGATGCAATGAGAGATGAATGAAGAAACAGCGAAAGAAGAATAAAGAGAAATAAAGACAGGGGAAACGGAGGACTCAATGATTAAAGCCACTGAGAAAATGAAACAACAGGAAAAACGGGGAGATTTAGCACCAACTTCAAAAAGCCACAACAATGCAAAAAGACTATGAAAAATCTGCCAAAATTAAGAGAGTTTTAGCAGTGGTAATGAGTAAAAAAGAGACAGAAGCTTTCAGACAACTTAAAAAAAACAACAAAAAAGCGCCCCAAATTAATCGACCTTACCTGTAACGTTAGCATGTCTTGTTGTAAATCATCGCCAACTTTATAAATTGCCGGTATAATCGAATGATCCGGTGCCATGAAATTGATCTTTAATGGTAATGTATTCGATTGGAAATAAAATGAAGATCGAACTTGTACACCAGCAACACGTAGTGTTGGTGATAATGGTAAACTGGTCGGATTATCAATTAAACTGGCATTGATACCATCCAAACCATTATGTAGGACAGTTAATCGGTGCGAATCTTTTGTTTTCTTTACATTCATTGCAATATCATTCAAATCCTATTATATCACAAAAAAAAATTAAACAAAATTAAGTACCGATACCGGCTGTTTATTCTAACTATGAACAATCCACAATTAGAACAAACACCTGGTATTTATGTAAAAAATAAAAAATACTTTGACTAGAAGTTGTTGTGATAGAAAACATTTACGTAACGCTTCACCACAAATCGCCAATAGTGCACGTAACATTAATTTCATACGTCGATTATGTCGTATCTCATTAAAATCAATATCATCACGTTCAATTTGATCTGTAGTTGAATTCTGCGGTAATGGACCAGGTAATGTATGACTTAATAACCAAAAGAGATGATGTGCAAAACGTGGTGAACGTAAGGCACGATCTAATAGAAATTGTGCTAATGGTGAATTCTCATAGGTTTCATGACGTAATGCCACAACCAATTGTGGTATATAATCAATTAATTCATCACTAGTTAAACCACGTATCCAACGTACCGCCAACTTACGTACTTCCATATCCGGAAAACTACAAAAAAATCCAATTAAAAATAACGAAAGAAAGTACAGGGTGTGTTTTGTAAATGTGGTCGATATTCGATTGTTTGAGTAATTAATCGAGTCTCGACTCGAAATTTCAATTACGTTGGTAATAGTAGTTGTAGGGCTTCGATTGGCTTCAATGGTTTCCATGAATGCAACATTCCATGTAAATCTGGTAAACATGAATATTCCCAACTGTGTGCGGCCAACATGACTTTCGGTAATGCCTCCGGTATTGTGTAGAGATAATGCCGTTTCTCCCATAATACTTCACGTATCTCCGATGGTAATTTATATAACATATCTTGTTCGCAAACATCCAATAATTGTTGTTGTGTTTGTTGATCTAAACTATTAAAATCACCACGTACAACATGCTGTGTTAAATCATTCGGCACCAATGGGAATTCAGCTTTTGATAAACCAGCCACTTGGATATCTAACATTGGATGATCGATAATTGGATGGGTACCTGGTGCCGGTGCTGGACCATGTAGAAATGATGATTCCGGTGGCCAGATCGACAACAATAGATTACCCTGCACCATTATCCTAATATCCAAAATTAAATCAAATTGCAGATAAAATCTAAACAAAAAAAAAAATACCCTTCATAATTAAAGAATTGCACAGCAGCCCATCCGATCTCTTCTTGTTTGTATTGCGGTTGATTCTGATTATCATTTGTATTTTCATTATTAATAATTGTACGTCCATAAATAACTAAAACAAGTCTTGATTCTCGTGCTAATGAACTAATTGGTACATCATCCATTTGAAACCAATGATCGAAAATTATATGTGCCGGCCATAAATGGTCCTGTTCGGTTTTCGTACATGGTACAGATAGAACTGGATGACCAACAGGACGTAAACCATGATGGATTTGTGCGGCTACCATATACGAATCATGTTTCCATTCAATATTTGGACGATAGATTGCACATACACGTATCAATATTGAATCGGAAATATCAGGAACGTATTTGATTGCTTTAAAAAAAATAAACATTTTTCAAAAATTTTCGTTATATCATAATTGAAGATAGCTTGTAATTTTCCAAAAAAAATTAACTACTTTTCAATTGTTTGTAGTGTAGTTTTTTGTGCTGATTCTATCTGTATAATTGGACTTTATCTAGTTTAAAATAGGACATATATTTGTGTTTTTTTTTAAATGGTACCTTTAATTTATTATTCATTAAATGGCTTATTTTTTTCTGATTTCAAATATATATAGTTTGTTATATGTATTTTCATAAATTTTAGAGTTATTTTGAAAATTTCGATTACGCAGGTGAAAATTTCAAAAGAATATACTTTAATAACTTTAGAGTGCCATGAAACAATTATTATTTTAGTGATTTTTGTTACCATCAGGTGGTATAATAGAATAAACAAAAGAATAATTTGATAGCAACGAAAATTAATACTTGTTGCTAAGCTAAATTAGCAATTGTTTGTCATAGCAAACTATTCGCTCCCTCGTTTTCTCGGTTTCTTTTTTCCTCACTTTTTTCTTTCTCTATTTGTCCTTGTTCTTTTCTAGATTTCTTTCTTTTCGTCTTTCTCTATAACTTTTTCGCTTTTTTCTACTTGATCTCTTTCTTTTTCCCTCCGTCGATCTCTAGCTGTTTCTTTCCCCGTTTCACCTTCTTTTTTGTCTATTCCTTCATTTCTCTCTCTTTCTTTCTTACTCTAATAAAAAGTTTATAATTTCGATTTCGCAGGTGAAAATTCCAAAAGAATATACTTTAAACAACTTTAGAGTGCCATGAAACAATTATTATTCTAGTGATTTTTGTTACCATCAGGTGGTATAATAGAATAAACAAAAGAATAATTTGATAGCAACGAAAATTAATACTTCGTTGCTAAGCTAAAATAGCAATTGTTTGTCATAGCAAACTATTCGCTCCCTCGTTTTCTCGGCTTCTTTTTTCTTCAATTTTTTCTTTCATTCTATATTTCTTTCTTTTCGTCTTTCTCTACCTTTTCGCTTTTTTCTATCTTGGTCTCTTTCTTTTTCCTTCCGTCGATCTCTGGCTATTTCTCTCCCCTTTTCGCCTTCTTTTCTCCTTTCGTCCTTCCTTGTTCTATTTATTTATTTCTCGCTTCCTTTATTTCTCTCTCTTTCTTTCTTACTTTAATGAAAACTAAATAATTTCGATTTCACAGGTCAACATTACAAAAAAAGATTCATATTTTCAAAGACTTTAGAGTGTCATGAAACAATTGCTATACCTAGTGATTATTGCTACTACAAATTGGTATAATAAAATAAAAACAAAAGAAATGTTTGTCATGGCACTCTATCTCTCTCTGTTAAGTACAACTTTTACCTGTGTAATCCAAATTTGCTAAATAATTCTCACATTTTTTTTTTGAAAATTATTTCCATTACGCAGGTGAAAATTGCAAAAGAATATACTTTAAACAACTTTAGAGTGCCATGAAACAATTACAATTTTAGTGATTTTTGTTACCATCGGGTGATATAATAGAATAAACAAAAGAATAATTTGATAGCAACGAAAATTAATACTTGTTGCTAAGCTAAAGTAGCAATTGTTTTTCATAGCAAACTATTCTCTCCCTAGTTTTCTGGATTTCTTTCTTTTTTCCTCACTTTTTTCTTTCTCTATTTGTCCTTGTTCTTTTCTAGATTTCTTTCTTTTCGTCTTTCTCTATAACTTTTTCGCTTTTTTCTACTTGATCTCTTTCTTTTTCCCTTCGTCGATCTCTGGCTGTTTCTCTCCCCGTTTCTCTTTTTTTTGACCTTTCCTTTTTGTCTATTCCTTCATTTCTCTCTTTCTTTCTTACTTTAATGAAAACTAAATAATTTGGATTTCGCAGGTTAACATTACAAAAAAAATGCATATGTATTTTCAAAATTTAGACTGTCATGAAACAATTGCTATACCTAGTGATTATTGCTACTATACGTTGGTATAATAAAATAAAAACAAAAGAAATGTTTGTCATGGCACTCTATCACTCTCTTTAAAGTACAACTATTACCTGTGTAATCCAAATTTGCTAAATAATTGTCACTTTTTTTTTGAAAATTAAAGCACACTATTCTTTCCCTCGTTTTCATAATCTATTTCCTTAATTCTCTCTTTTTTTTTCGTTCTGTTTTCTTTCCTTCGTTACTTTCTGTCCTTATTTCTTTTCCTCTTTCTTTCGCTTTTGTTCTTTCTTTCCCTGTTTTCTATCTTTCTCTTTCTTTTTTCTCCCTTTATCACTTTCTTTCTTTATTTCTTTCGCCGTTACTTTATCTCTTCCTTTATTTCTCTTTCATTCTTTATTTTCTACCATTCTCGATTTTTCTCTTTATTTTTATCTGTTCTTATTATATTGCTTTTCAACGGAAATTATAATTTATTGCAAATTAAATTTCGATGTCGCAGGTGAAAATGTATACATTAAAAAAACTTAGAGTGCCATGAAACAATTGCTATACCTTGTGATTATTGTTGGTTCAAAAGAAAAGAAAAACAAAAGAAATACATAGCAACCAAAACGTTGCTAAGTTAAAGTATCAACTGTTCCATAGCACCCTACAACTCTTTTTTAAGTATAATTTTTACCTGCGTAATCAAAATTTTCAAAATAACTCCCACATTTTTCAAAATGACTATAGCAAACTATATATATTTGGAATCAGAAAGAAATAGACAATTTTATATTTTATAAACAATTAAATAAACAGAATCATCATTGAAAACTACACTAGAAATAATCAAGAAAAATCCAACTTTTATATAAGAAACTTTTAAAATCTCGAAAAAATGGTAAACTGGGAATGACTAAACAAAAGAGCAAAAATCTAATTAAATTATGATTAATCCCAAAAAAAAATCATAAAAATCGATCAAAAAATTGACTTACGTTCAGTTGGTGTTGTCTTTTTAATCTCAAAATCCACCTTAAATGCTTTATAGTGCATTTCTATTAAATTCTGAATAGCCAAACGGATTTTATTGCAACAGTTCTTGATCAGTTCCGAAAATGTCATGTTCTAAAATTCAAAAAAAAAAAACAGAAACAATACAGTTTCGAATAGCACGCTTAAGTTTAATATAAGTCTCGATTTACACGGCACCACAGTCATGACGTCGTGTAAATCGAGGGTGCGTCCCATAATTACCTCTCTAAACGGTATAAATTCCTTGCAAATTTGTTTTAAATAATCGGTAGCTTCCATAATTTCTAATGTACATAAATTACCCATTAAATTAACCACACATTTAACTGATTGTATCACTTTTAATGGTTGTAGATTTGGTAGAATCGTTGGATTATTACATTGTTCAATTTGTATACCAGCTTCAATTAAATGTTTCATTTCATTTTCAATTGTTTCTAATAAAATAACTAAACTATCATATGATATATGAATGATTTGATCATTTGGTATGACATCTTCAAATTGTAAATCTTTATCACGATGATCATCTTGTAATGTACGTGCAAATGATTTATCAACTTTTGTATCTGGTATTAATGTTAATATAACATCCTCTTCTAATTTAATACAATTATGTATATATTCATAATCTGATAAGAATGTTGTAGGCACTAAATATTCATTACAACCCCATACTTTTAATGTATATTTATCCTTTGATGGGGCTTCCAAATCGTACGTTAATTGTAAAGTTATATGTTCAATACTGCAATTAACTGGTACACACACGCATTAAAATAAATTAATAGTTATTTACTATACAAGGTGGTAAAGTTATACTTTATCCACGAGCAGAAGTTTGGCTCACGAGACCGGAGGCCGAGTGAGACAAATGCGCGAGTAAATAAAGGGACTTTACCACCGTGATTTTTTCAATACTTGCCCTTAAAACTCTTTTTAATTTATTTAATTTTCTAATAAGTTATGGCATTACTTATTCATACAGTTATCAATGGTTGTTGGATTTCTCTAAACAACTAGCAATTGTTTTTGTTTATTTGCTGTTGGTTGCTATGGAGTTGAGGTGGGTAAAGTGCTACTTTACCATAGGGTTTTTGGTCGATAAAGTAGGAGTTTAACAGCAAGTATTGAAAAAATTCAATTAATTAATTAATTATTTACCATCACAAGTAAAATTAATCGAACGATCACGATCGGCTCCCTCAAAATCCGGATATACACACAATTTAATACTGGTACCATCTTTATACTGATAATTGACCATTGGACTTATGACTAAACCCATATTCGTGTCAGGATCATTATAGCGATATTGACCTACAATACAGTTAATGGTGTAAGGGCATCAAGTGGAGGATTGGTTTTCCCCAAAATTACAAAATTTCTGGAGTGGTAATAGAAAGATATGACAAAAATTTATACAGAATGAACAATTTCTTTGATTCAAAAAAATAAAAAGGAAAAAAATTGACTTAAAACTGGGTCGATCTTTCCGAAAATCAAATGGAACGTGTTTTCCTAATTGATTGTTGCTTGAAGTTGTTCATAATTGTCATTAGATATGGATACAATTCGAATAGCGTAGGGCATCAAGCGTTTTTTTTTTAAATTACGAGATCTATTTCTTAGAGATTTTGAGTCCGATTTTTTCTCAGATGCGATTGGCTTGTTACTTGTACGTTCTTTCGATAGTTTTCCCAAAGATTTGCTCAGAATTAAGCTGTTCTTACAATTAGTGAAATTACTTAAAGACTGGAGGAAATGTTAAAAAAAAAATCATAAGCAAAAGGAGCCCAAAAATTGAATCTAAAGCGCACCCAACACCGAATCAAAACCGTTTTTCTATCAATTATCACTTGAATTGTTACTAATCAATGCGAGGATTGGTTTTCTCCAAAATTACAAAAGATATGACAGAATGAGCAATTTTTTTATTTGAAAAAAAAAGGAAAAAATCGAGTTAAAAAACAAGAAATACACAAAAAATCAGATAAAACGCCTTTTTTCCACTCAATTGTCGCTTGAAATTTTTCATAATTGATATTCGAAGCGTATAGAATTTGAACATCGTAGGGCATCAAGCGTTTTCTTAAAATTACGAGATCTCTAAGCCAACTTTCTGAAAACTGTAAATCCTATTTCTTTCTCAAGGGCGATTTTCTTGGTAGCTGTATGTTGTTTCGATTGTTTTCGAGAAGATTTTCTCAGAACTGACACAACGATCTGTTCGTAAAGTTTGTGAATTGTTTTACACAGGCAGAAAAAAAAGTAAAAGCAAAAGGTGTCCAAAAATTGAATCTAAAGAGCGCCCAACACCGGATAAAACATCGACGTTTTCGATTATCGCGTGAGTTGTTAATTGTGTAGGGCATCAAGAAATTCTAAGTTTGTGAAGATCAAAAACGTTTACAGGCGACAAAGTTTTTTTTAATTATCAGTATGATAACAACGCAACGAGCTGATGTTACAATTAGCAGTCCTACAGTAACTTTGACTGAAAATGGAAAAAAAAGAGTCAAAATTGGAACCTAAATTGGGTCCAAGATTCAGTTTCTTTATTTGATGGAAAAACTAGTTTCTTTAGAAGAAAACAAAAACGCCCCCAAAAGAGGCAAACTTTCGGTTCGATTGCGTTAATCAAAAAAGAATTTTTTAGGGCATCAAGTTTTCCAGAAATTCTAAGCCTTGTAGGCTAAAAATCGGCGATTTTTTGAAAGACAACATGGTTTTGTTATTTTCCATTAAATTTGTTGCAATTTCACAGCATTTTTCGAACTGTTCTGAACTTTCTTGAAGATGCGTAAAAAATCATTAAGGAAAAGCTACCAAAATCGGATCGCAAACCAATCGCACTAGTCAAAAACAGGGATTACTGGATTATGCTTGATGTCCTACATAATTAATGGTCTTTTAAAGAATCACCAATTCATTTCTAATATTGATTCAATTGAGTTATTTAGAAGAGAATTTTTGAAAAAACGGCATCAACTATCGCTTGGGTGTGCTACTAGAGTAGGGCAACAAGTTATAATTTTCCAAAAATTTTAAGCCTTGTACGCGAAAAATCTGAGACTTTTAAATGCAACAAAATTTTCATTTTTTTGAACAACAACGTGCTTTTGTTATCTGTACAAATTCTTGTTGCAGTTCAGCTATTTAAGTGATAAAAAAAATTGAAAGTGCGTGGACGCATTAGAAGTGAAACTTCTTAGGTTAGAGATGAAATTCATTTTCTTTATTTCTTTCTTTCTGCCGTTGCCTGAAGGCTCGATTTTTTTCTGCAGTTGTGTTTTTCTGCATTCCACTTATCTCAAAACAATGTTCATATTTAATTAATTAATGCACCAAGAGCGTTATGTCTGTCGACACTCAGGCGTTATTTGCCGCGTAACGCTCTAGATTCATTCATTTCTGTTATAAATACAAAAATCATAAATCGCGGTAGGCCAAGACATTTTAGTCTCATTCCAGAGGGCGCTGTACATCGATTAATGATACCACCTTCAGATCCCAGTGTTTATTTTACACAGTTGACGCCCCCGCTCTTCCCTCTCAACTGTCTGTTAGAGGTGAAGGGTTTCCCCTCACGGGGTCTAGCATTTTCGTTACATACTGAAAAAATTTGCTACGCTAGCGCGCCTAAAGAAGTTTCACTTCAAAAACAATGCAACTTTTAAATTCGATAAAATTTCATCTACATATAAAAGAAAAACGGACCAAAATCTTTAAGAATCGGATCGTGACAGTGAATTATTGCTTGATGCCCTACATAATTAATGGCTGCCCCCCCAAAAGAACTACCAACTCACTTCTAATACTGTAAACCATTTTATAGAAGGCTTTCAAATCGGAATCCCTTGAATGTATCGAATTTTGATCGGATCGTTTAATAAAATCCAACAAATTCAATTTCTCTTTAAATTGATTGGTATCGTGCTGTTGCCGTAATGTGGACATTTGTTGATGGACACGTGGTGGTACCGGTGGTGTTGGTGATTGTGGTGTATTCTCCGATTTCACAACAGCCGCATACAATGGATCCGACATACTATTACTACCTGAACCACTATAAATGAAATCGTACGGATCGTATTCATCATAAACACTATCACACATCGATACACAATCATCCGCTATAAATAAACGCAAAAATAAATAAACACACAAAAAAAAAGACATAATATTTGCTGGAATATACTCGATGTATCTGGAGTGGTGCGTTGACGTAACGACAAATCGTAATCACTTGTCGATAAGATCGGATCAAATTCTTGTAGAATACTAACACGTACACTATTCTTATCGTCGAATTGTAACGGTGCTAAATCGATCAAATTCAAATTGTTCTTTTTGACACGATGTTTCGTATGTACGGTTGATTTACTCGACGGTAAAACTAACGGTGGCGGTGGTCGTTGTTGGTTTTTCGGCGGTAATGCCGGAGCCTTCGATACAATAAACAACAAAAAATTGATAACAACTGATAACGATAACGATTAATCTACCTGTAATGTTGACAATTGTTGTATTGGCGGTACTAATAGGGCGCCAGTTGATAGACTTGTGGTCAAATTAAAATCGTTCTTTCTACCACTCTGCCATTGTTGTTGGGCTGTTGTTACCACGAATTGTTGTTGGGGGAGAAAGGAGCTGATCGGCGGCCGATACGACGACTGTTGCAGTACTTTTGTAGAATTCGAAAATGTCGTTATTACATTATTACTATAACTAAATTAGACGATTAATTTCAAATTAACTGGACAACATTAAACTAATTACTTTTGTGAATTGCAAAATTCTATGATATTATCGGTACTAGTCGGTGGACTAGAGAACGATATCAAATCCGGTGTGTCCGTTGTTGTGGTACTGTTTTTGCGTGGCGGCGGTGCTATTAGCGAATTATTCAAATTACTATTGGATGTGCCGGGACGTGGCCGTGATTTGCTCTGTTGTCGATCGTATTTGATGTGATTTGTTGTTGTATCCGTTTCCGTCATTGATGCGGCTCTACCTACTGTTATTCAATTCAATCACAAATCATTGCGATTCTCATCAAATTACCTGTCTTGTTCTTCTGTTGTTGTTGTTGATTGGGGCCCTTTCCCAATTCTTGTAGACGTTTATTTTTGAATTGTTCTAACGCTAACGATTCTAAACTGAGCGCTTGGGCACGCAATAAATCTTCTTCATATTGTTTATCGTAATCTTTAATTTTATTGGCCATCTGTTAATTACAAAATAAGATCGTTTTTATTTATTTTTTTGTAAATTTACGTAAAATGTTTATGTAATCGTATATTTCGAGCGGAAATGTATTAATTCTAATAAATCTGAAAATTTCTTTACCTTTATCGGTTCTTTTTTTTAGTTTATTTACGTTACGGGAGAAAAAAACATCTAAGATTTTTTATTTAAACAAAAAAACATACAAAAATCATTTTTCCAATACAAGCTACGTCAAGCGATTTTTTTTTTGACAATTTAAACCTAACCTTAAAGTTTGACGTTTGTCAAATATATACAGGCAAGGCCATTTAACCAGGTACACACTCAAGTAGGGCTTAACGCTTGAGCTTTTGAGTTGAATTTCACTAAATATTTCTGAGTAAAAGGGGTAAAGGTTTTAGAATTGTTATAAATGATGAAAGTCCCAAGAAATTTCATTTTAGCCATTCGAAATTAGGCTCAGTTGCGCCTATTTGGAAAATCAAATACATTCAAAAATATAGGAACAACGAAAAGGACTGAGTCGATAGATTGTCTAAGACTGTGAAATTCATTGGAAAATTACCAATGGATCGTGGAAATCCAGGACCGGATTAAGTCTTCTATGGGCGCTCAAAAACGTTCAAAATCTGCTCTCTCCCATTTTGTACAATAATGTACATATTTCCCCAAATGGGAACTTTTGTTAATGGGCATTTCATGGTCACCGGCCACCGTATTTTGGTATAGTAATACAATAATGCACTCAAATCAGGGCTCTAGACATTTGTCTACTAGTCAATCCGGCCCTGTAGAAATCTGCTAAATAAAAACTCGACAAGAGTTTCTGACATAACACTTACAATTTTTCCGTTCATTACAACCCTATTAAATAGCGATAACTGTAACTTTAATTAGTTGTTAACAACAATTTAATTACTGTATCTATTCTTGTCTTACACACGGATTGAAGTATAGCAACAAAGACAAGCCGATTTCTGTTGTACGTTATTTTACATAATAAACTTATGATTTACGTAAAAGTGGAAAAAAATCTATAATTTCATATCATTATGATGAAACTTGTTGTTTTGATTTACGTAATATTTGGCGTTATATTAATTAATTCATAAAACAAAACAACAAAAACAGGATATTTCAAGCGAATATTTTAGACACAAATTATAAAAATCGCAGTTGTGAGCGAAACAAAGAATGAAAAGCAGAGGCGGACTGGCAATTGCAATTGGGCCCCTTTATGAAACAAACAGTCCCTCAAAAAACCAAAATTGTTTAAAAAGATCATGTTTATGCCGAATTTACACAAAGACAGTAGCTAACGCGAGTAACTTAAGCAAGTTACTAAATTTAAGCTCAATTTACAAGGGGACAGTAATTAAAGCAAGTATTTTAAGCAAGCAACTAAATTTAGCCCCTTGCATTGTGTAAACGTTTGATTTAGTACTAACGCACTTAAGTTTTTACTGTCTTTAGTTTACGTTTACACAATGCAAGTGGCTAAATTTAGTTACTTGTTCAGTTACTTGCTTTAGTTACTGTCCCCGTGTAAATTGACCTTCACCCACTGTCGTTGTGTAAATGTTTGATTTAGTACTAAAAATAGCTATTTACTGTACAAGGTGGTAAAGTCATACTTTATTCAAGAGCGGAAGTTTAGCTCACGAGGCCGAAGGCCGAGTGTGACAAATCCGCGAGTGGATAAAGAGACTTTACATACGTGTGCAGTACAAGATTTTTTTTAATACCTGCTCTTCAAACCCTCTTTTATTTATTTATTTTTTAATTTTCTAATAAGTTATGACATTAATTATTCATACAGTTGTTAATCGTTGTTGGTTGCCATTGGATTTCTCTAAACAGCAAGCAATTGTTTTTGTCAATTTGCTGTTGGTTGCTATGGAGTTTACCCACCTCAACAGTAAACACTTTACCGTTGAGGTGGGTAAAGTGCTACTTTACCATCGAGCTTTTAGTCGATAAAGTACGACTTTAACATCAAGTATTGTACAAAAATATTTTTTCACTGCCTTTAGTACTAAATTAAATGGTTACACAATGACAGTGGGTAAATTTAGTGACTTTCTTAAGTTACTTGCTTTCATTTGGCTAAATTGCTATGTTGCAAATCAAAGCACACAGCTAATTTGGCAAACAGGCGCATCTTTTTGGAAGGCAAAATTCTCCCTTCTCGAGAAAATTTAAGACTGTTCGACCTTTTTTACAGTCTTAAAAATGGGGCTCCAAACAGCTACCCTGAGTAGTGTACATTTTGGGCGTGACATCTGCAAGTGATGAATATTTCTTCCTATTTTACAAACCGCTATAGAAAGCTGAAAGTCTCCAACTTTCGAACATTAAAGCATAACATGACCGTCAACAAGAATATCTTCTAGGAAGCTGCATTAATCTATAATTGGAAAACTAATTAATCCATAAATAGAGTTGCGTAGGTCTTTGTAGGAAACAATCAACACATTAAAAAAAAAATGTCTAGAAACTGTGACGACGCAAACAATTTCCGGCGCCTTATCTATCACAATAGACGAGCGTCTAATTATTAAAAACAAAACCCAGATCAGAAATAGCATCCCCGACCTAAATAATAATAATAATAAGAGGGTAACTAATCGTAAGCGCAACCCTAGCGTAACCCACGCAAAAATCAATACATCCACATGTTTAAATGTCAACAAACCAGTGACCTTATTTGTTCGATTCTTGCGGGTAAAACTCGTTAAAAATTAAGATTTTTAAACAATCAAATTTGCAATAAAAATGAAATTAACATCAAAACGTTATGGTTTTGTGTTAACTCTACAAACAGTGCTATTATTTATAGACTTTATAATAAACACAATTGCAATATCATTACGACATTACAAAGCTGTATCGTTAGTACTATTCATGTAAGTAGATCCGTATAATTTGTGGTGTAATTGTAAACAAATCAAATTATTACAGAATCCAGAGTATTTGTTTGATATTATCGTTAGGTATACTGTTATTAACAATATTCTCTACGTACGCTTTCCAGGTAAGTTAATGCAATTCGACCAAATTAATTAAATTTTGATGAATCTCTCCAATAGGCTGGCCTGTTAGATTTATTATTCGATAAATTCCAATTCAGTCTATTAATATTTGTAACGTATTTTATTCTAACTGTGATATTTCAAATATGGTTCTTGATCGACCAATGGAATAGTCTAGCAAATCATCAATGGTCAATACCACTCTACAGTCTCTTCATAATTCAAAGAACCCGTAAGTAGATTAGAAAATGGATTAATTCGAATTAATTTAATGCATTTCCAGTAACACCCATCTATTATTATTATTATAAACGTGCATACTTACGTATCAGTGATCCGAGATTCTTTGAAGAAGCTTGGGACGAGGCTAATTTACAGAATACAAACTGATAACTGTAAAAAAAAATCATTATTTATTTTATTTATTAATTGTGTAATTATGTAATTGTTTTGATTGATTAATTAATAAATTCATTCTTTTGTAAATCACTCAATGTATATCCGATATTATTTGATGTATCTGATATTAAGCGTTTCACTAATGTTGCAAAAAATTCAATATAACTCGGCTTCTCACTGTAACGATCATATTGATCTAAGGAATCTTGTAATTTCAATGTTAAACTATCGTAATTCTTTTTAACAAGATCGAGGATTTGTTGTTCGGATGGTGTTGATAGATTCGATGATATTAACCATTGTTCGATTTTCGGTGAGAAATGCTTGATGATGGCACGTACATTAATTAGGCTGTTATTCAATTTTAAAGCATCCTCTTTATATTCACCTTCAACGGTCGAATAGCGCAGACCTATCGGAATTCAATTCGATTAATCAAAAGTGTTGAAACGAGTGGCCACAGTTGCACTCACAAGTAAAAGTGGAAACGTCCGATTTTCATGATTTTTGGTACATTCGTATATTGTTTCATTCGTGCCCATTTTCCCCCCTTAAACTTGTTGAGTATGGACACCAAAAATCATAAAAATCTGAAGTTTCCACTTCGTGTACTTTACTTATCAGTGGTGAAACGTGGTCTATAAAAAAAATTGAAAGTGCATGTAACGCTACGCGTTAGAAGTGAAACTTCTTAGGTTAGAGATAAAGTTCGTTTTTTGTATTGGTTTATTTTATTTCTGTCGTTGCCTGAAGGCTGGATTTTTTCTGCATTTCACTTATCTCAAAACAATATTCATATACAGTTGCGGTCAAAAAATTGACAAGATTTTACATTTTATTTAATTGTAAAAAAAAAGAAAATATGCACATGACGAAAATGATATATTTTATGGGAAAAACTCTCAGTTTTCAGAAAAAAATCTCAATTTTCATGTGCCACGCACCGCATTGTGAGAAAAATCGTTTTTTTCACTTTGATTGGATTGTAAAGGGTCTTCCGTTGCGACTATGGAAAAATGAATATTTCCATTTAAAAGCTGAGAATTTTTCCTACAAAAAGCGACATTTTACCAATTTTGAAAAAAATTTTTTACTTCAAAAAAAATTGATTAGTTAAAAAAATTTTTTCTTCAAAATTTCAAAAATTCATAACTTCGAAACGACCGCATATTAAGAGCTCAAACTTTCAGAGGATCTTTTTTTCAAAGTAGAGAACATCTCCACAAAATTTGAAAAAAATCGGCGGTGGTCGTTGCGTAAAAATGATTTTTGGATGGAATGACCCAAATACAAAAATTATAAATCGCGGTAGGCCAGGAAATTTTAGTTAAGTTAATGATCGATCAATGATACCAACTTTAGACCCTAGTGTTTATTTTACACAGTTGGCAGATCTGACAGAGAGAGAGAAGAGCGTAGAAGAGACGCTATGGCAACGCTCCCACTCTTCCCTCTCAGCTGTTTAAATAACGGAAGGGTTTCCCCTCACAGAGTCACGTATTTTCGTTACGGTTCCAAACAAATTTACCGCGCCTAAAGAAGTTTCACTTCAAAAAAACGTTTTTTTTTACCCATTGAATAGATGTTATCGAAGATCTGATGCATCCGTATCAATTCGTAATATAATTCATCATAACTGCCTGGTGTTGGTAGAAATGTATCACCGTACGTTATAAAGAAATTGAAAATATTGATAATTTTCATTGATAATAGAATGATATTCATTTTTTTCGCTAAATAATTCTCATGTTGTAACACAAAACGTAATACGAGTAATAATGATGTCCATAAATTCTTCCATGCATAATTCAAACGTATTCTACAACGTTTCTGATAACATAATATCCTTTGTAATACACTCAAACATAACACGTATAATTCAATTGGGAATTTCTTCATTAGGTGACTTAAAAAGAACTCAACTAAGAGATCTGCAAAAATTAAGAATTTCGAGTGGTTGCGCCGCAATATAATTGGGGCCAGAGCCGGCCCAAGCTTCCATAGCACTCCAGGCGAACGTGCCTGCTTCAGGGCTTCGAACCGTAACTGAACCGAAACCAAAAAAACGATATCGCTTCCAGATTGAAAACCGTTTTTCTAATCGAACCGAAACCGAAAACCGGAACAAAAAAATAATGTTTCATAGCCATATTATAAATTAGTACATACTGCATTCACCGGAGCTAAACAGAAAACCGATATTTTTCCGGAACCGAACCGATATATATTTTGCTATAATAGAACCGAAACCGGAACGAAAAACTAACGGTTTGAAGCCCTACTTTAATGTGCCCTCAAGCCGGCTCTGATTGTGGCAAACTGACCTAATAACGAACATACAAGCGGTTGAGATGATGTCGTTTGATCTGTTGATACTTTACGATGTCGCATTTGGACTTTGTGTAGATGTACTTTAAATGCTAAACCGACATCATGCATCAATGAATTAGCATATTGGTCTTCAGTTATACAGCAGAGTATTAAAAAGCACAGTTTAACCGTGTTAAAATCAGCCTCATTTTTTGTGTCTTGCATTACAATCGAACTGGAAGAATATCGGAATCATAAGGAAAATTAAGTTTATTTTACAATGCACGCGATGACTTAACAAACCGACTAAAGTAATAAATAATAGTCAAGCCTTTGCCCTAGACTTATTGGTAGTAGATTTAAGGGCTCCTAGGATTGTTACAAGTCTGCAATGGAAAAACTTTCTGCTCACATGAGCGGAAAGTCCCCAGAAACGAAAATTATCAACTTTTGTCGCCTTTATCGACTCTACTTCCATTGAATTATGATAAAAGATCCGCCTCTTAAGAGGCGACGAACCGGTTTATTATTATTTTAGCCAGTTTTGCAGATCATCGGCTCGCCTGCTCACCAATACTGGAAGAAAATGACTAGAAGATTCGACGGTTGCGATATTATAGTATTCGCCATCATCTCTGTAGGATTATTCAATGCATTCATTGTATTGATTGGTGATGGTGGTGAACTATTATTACCATCGATCTGTGTATGTGCTAATGTTGTAATAAAATTACGATTCAAATGTATTGCCTCATATAAAGCCAATAGAAATGCATTATTTGCACGTATCTGTTGATTACGTACAGTACCCTCTTCCGATATAAATATATTACCAACGATATTTGTTAATGAACTCAACCATGAAACATGTTGATTCTCATTCAATTCACGTGTGAATTGATTACAAAAATCACACAAAGACGATGTGATCACCTGTCCATAACCATTCAATGCTAATTCATCATCTAATATCGATAATTTAACAATATACGGATTTGTTGCATCGTATTTACGATAATTAACCAATAATGTTAATAATAGGACAGCATCACAACCGTGCTTTTGACGTGTAGCCGCTTCACATAACAATTTCAATAAACACTCAAATAAACCAGTATTTAAGATATGTTCAACTAATGTGTTCTGATTGATATTGTCGGTTTTCGTAGCTAAAATTATTAATAATTTCAACGATAAACATTTCAAAACATCCGAATAATCGCCTGAAATTCACAAAAATGCAGATCAATACGTATTTAGAAATTGCGTCGCAACCTTCAAGAAATGTTTGACAAGCTGCCAGAATCGCCCGTATCTTGCCTTCCGAATTCTCAAAACCCAACAGGAAGATATCCGATTCGATTTCGTTCGATTTGCGAAAAATCGCATTAATTACAGCACATAACGTTTGTAATGCGTATACAACACGTATCTTATTGTTATCATTCAATGTTTCAATACAACTCGTTATCAATAGATTTAAATTCGATTTTGATAGAAACAATTGATCGTTGGACATCTTTTGAAGCTCATTATAAATGTGTACGGTTTTCGGTTTTAACAAGAAGAATTCATCCCAGAATGATTGGCCGGTATTTGGTAGATGATCGCCTTTGAATAGGGTTTCGTAGATTTGGACGATTTTCTCTTTAAAC
Source organism: Epicauta chinensis (assembly GCA_021725515.1). Taxonomy (NCBI): domain Eukaryota; kingdom Metazoa; phylum Arthropoda; class Insecta; order Coleoptera; family Meloidae; genus Epicauta; species Epicauta chinensis. The sequence continues at coordinate 408,704 of JAEDXX010000030.1, forward strand.
TGCCGTTTGGGCCCCGAAACGGTCACCTTCTTGACCGACATTCTAACCTGAAAAGTTCGACAGTTTTTAACATGTGCACTTATTCAAACAATATAAAATGATAATTTGAACAAAATACCGATTAAATAATTAACGTAATTACGCCTTAATTGCTATTGTTATGAACTCTCGTCCATGGGGTGCGCACTTACTATTGTAAATGCTGAAACCTCGTTATTTAGTACCGGCACATTTCACCAGTGGCGCTAATGTATAAATTTAAAAAACCCGCTCAAAAATATTGCGGATGTCGATGGTGCTGCCATTGTTTGGATTAAGTTCCGTGTTCTTTGTCATAGATAACGTATACCATACGTATACTTATTTGTTTATTTTCAAATCTGTAACCATCTATAACGGTTCGTTTTCATTTTCGTTGTGTAATTTTGGACGTTGATCGATTTGTTGATTGTGTTGTTGATTTGTGTGTTGTTCAAAATTATATTTGCACGTGTTAAAGGTAAATGAGCTCCGTTCAAAGTTGTTAACCTATAAACGGCAATTTTAGTTCATTAGCTAGATTTTAGGGTTACCTTAGGTTTTTATATATTCATAACTGTAGAAAAGCGGACACGCTATAATAATGAATAACTTATTTCAGATGGTGCGATATGGAAAGAAATGTGCAGTTCTCGGATGTGAAGATGAGACGTCCCACAGACATCGCTTCCCAAATCCCCAAAAGTACCCTCAGTTACTTGAGAAATGGATTGCACTTTGTCAGAATCCAAGCTTAGAGGGTCTTAATCATGCCGTTATTTATAATAATTATCGAGTCTGCCATGCACATTTTCGAAAAGAAGATGTTACATCAAATATGTATTTACGGAAGGGTGTTACTGTTCCAACGCTTAATTTGCCCTCCCAATGTGTTAGAAAATTGAGTGAGAGGCCCTCAACAAGTGTTGAAAAACCGTGTACGAGTTTTGCGAGATCGTCGGCAAGCTATGAGGAACCTAGAGAATTGAGTGAAGAAACTACAGGTGAAGAGGAACCTCCCATGACTTTGGATGAACCTTCTACAAGTTCGACTCCCAAAAAACGAAAATTGTCAGAGCTGAGAAGTAAGTAGATAAGAATATTGACTTAGGACTGTAGCGTGTATCCGTTTCCGTGCGACGTATCTTTATTTTCTTTTTTTGTTTTAAGGCCAACCTGACTTATTATTAAAAGACGTTGGAGTAACACGACAACAAGACCTCACGCCAAAGGCTCACAAGCTATATCAGCGTGCTGTTAAATTGAGAAGGTCAGTCAAACAATTAAAGAAAAGGCGGCTGTACGCGAAAGAAAAATATGATCCTGCAACAGAATTACTGCTTGAAAAAGAGTTGTCTGTTTTGGCACCTTCTGTTGCAAATTTTATTAGGACCCAAATTCGACTTGCCTCTAGGAGTGCCCAAGGAAGACGGTTCACTCTCGACGATAAAATAATGGGATTGATACTACAAAAACAGAGCGGCAAAGCATACAGAACGCTTTCAACATTGTTTTCTTTGCCCTCGAGAAAGACATTAATGACATTGCTCCAGAGGATCCCAATAGACGCTGGCATCAATGAAGTAATTTTTGATAATTTGAAAGCCAATATACGCCAGTTGGCTCGCAGGGAACGAAATTGCGTATTAATGTTTGATGAGGTGAGCCTGGAGCCTCATATTGATGTCAATATGAAAAATAAGTGTTTTGAAGGCTTTGTTCATACTGGCCTGCAACAAAGTAACACCATTGCAGATCATGCGTTGGTCTTCATGATCAAGGGATTATCTGGAAAGTGGAAACAACCTTTGATGTTCACTTTCTGCAAGGGATCAACGCCTGCTGGCAACTTAATGGCGCATATAAAAACTGTAATAACAGAATGTCGCAATGCTGGATTAACAGTTGTGGCTAGCGTTAGCGATCAGGGGCAAACAAATGTGTCAGCCATTAACCAATTAGTGAAAAATTCAGGCACTGAAAATAGGTACTCTGGATATTTGAAAAAGTACACTGTTGATGACCAAACACTAATACACATATATGATCCTCCTCATTTATTGAAAGGGATCCGCAACAATCTTTTAACAAAAAAATTATATTGGGAAAACGACGACGAAATATTATGCGCCAGCTGGAAGGACATCATATTTGCATATGAAGCTGACAATACATCAGGTGAACTTCGGTCAATGCCAAAGCTGACTGATTACCATATATATCCTAATAAAATTAAGAAGATGAAGGTGTCATACGCCAGTCAGGTGTTCAGCCACTCTGTAGCGGCATTCATGAAAGTTTTATCAAAGATTACGTCTCAAGGTAAGTTTTTGCTACATATAATGGAGACAAAGGTGTGGAATAAAGTCGCCACAATCAAAACCTAATCCAAACACTTTTTTTTGTTTCTACATTGCAACATGGATCCTTCACAAGTGGTTCTTGATGCTTTTTGAATGAGAGTTTAACGAAACTAGACAACTCTAAATACTAAACGTATTAATTGAAATTCTCTCTGGAATAAGAGTTTGTGATTTTATCGAATTCATTCCATGGTTTTTATTGTCACTGTATATGAATGTGTTATGGACAAATTATAATTTTACAGATCAACGCGACTTACTTGGTGCCGCCAAATATTGAAGTTCTTTGACACTTTGTTCGACAGCGTCAACAGTTCGAGTTTGTGGAATAGATCAGGAAAGAACTATAAATCTGCTGCATCCATGGGTTCCGGACACATTGACTACTGGAGAGAAGCACGGGAAGCGCTTAGTAATATGTATTTTAAAGTGACGATTCAGAGAAAAAAGAGATCCCACCCTCGTTAAAAAACTGGATAACCACTCTCAGTGGATTTGAAGAATTAGTAAAAAGTCTAAAAGATCTTGATTTCAGTTTCCTGTTAACATGAACCGTTAATCAAGATCCTTTGGAAAAACTTTTTCGGACAAATACGACAGCATGGTGGGCGAAATATTAATCCCACTCCAACCCAGTTTCGACAGTATTTCAAAACATTAATTATTAATAATTTTAGTACGACACATTGCGAAAATGAAAAATCAATCAATATCCTTGCTTCAGTTAGACAGTTTGTTACTCAGGGTGTTCCAGAAGAGACCCAGTTAGATCATTCCATTGATTTTACCGCCATTGACATACCTGTATGTAACTTTTCGTATTTGCAAAAAATTAGTTGAGGGTATGTTAGTGGCTTTATTTCCAAACAATTGAAAATAAAGTGTGCAACATGCCAATCAGATATTATATCAAAAAATGCGATCAGTGAGTGGCACGACCTATCTTTAAATAAAGAATATGTTGAGAAAGTGCCCAACAAATTGAAATACTGTACACCCAAATTTCTTGAATTTTTGTGTAAATGTTACACTATTATTATAAGTAGTATAGATCAAATATGCCATTTGCCCAATTGTATATCAGAGCTTATACATTATTTAGATGCCACTGTGGATTTTAATATGACGTGCTCTGACTATAATCTCAACAATGAAATATTAGAAAAATTCACAACACTTTGTTGTTACAATTGGGTAAATGGCGTCAACAAATATTTGTGTGGCAAAGCGTCACGGCCCGTAACAGACGCCATTTATAATCAAGCGCAGAATTATTTTATTAAAAGAAGGAAAAAAGAAAGAAAACATAATTAAATAAATTATTTCTCTTTATTTGGCTCAACTTGTTTTTTTTTATGAACATTCTCCACTTTACAAATTTATCTCAGTTGACGGTTATCGGGGACTTCCACATCACACTTACGATTTTATTGTCCATTAATTTTGTCGTTGAAACGAAATAACGGAAAATTAGGGGGCAATAACATGCAAGATAATTGATGTCTAAGTTTCAGAATTTTTGGTGAAAATAATGTCGAAATTCAAATTAAGAACCAGCCAGTTCTCCCGCTTTAAACTTTAGTACCGGCACATTTCACTAGATGGCGACGCAATAGCGACTTACAAATAATGGAAAGTTGCCTATCTATCAGTATACGTTATCTATGCTCTCGTCGTTGACCAAAAAAAAATGTAAATAGTTGTGACACCTTATGCAATGTTGCCAAATCAACATCCGCAAATTATCCGAAAATTTTCAAAATTACATCAAGTTTCAGATAACAAACCGTAATTTTATCTAATTAATAAGTGATACTATTATTATTAATTGTGGTTTGTTTGATTATAGTTTTTATACGAGAAAAATGGAATAAAACTAGAAATTGTAAATCAAAATCCGTAGAATTTGCGATAAACCCGAAAATTTGGCAATTTCGAAATACTGTGAAGATAGCAACAATTATGTTAATCCTGATTCTAATTAAAATCACCAACTCCAACGCGGCAATTTTGAATCAAACTGAAGCATTTTTTTTATTGAACAATAAACAATTTAAGATTTAATTTATTCGTTTTTATTTATAAAAAAAATTAATCATCTTCCATTTCTACATCTGGATCATTATCCTCCTCATCATCATTGTTGTCATCATCGTTTTCTTCATTATTTTTATCAATTTGTTCGAAACCTGTCCCTTTAATCCATGCAGCTTTTAAAATCAATTTAAACGTGGCTAATTTATGGTCTAATAATTCTAGAATTTTCGCCTGTTCCGGTTTCAATACATCACCCTTCTTACAAACTACGTACTCTTTGATTAACGTAACAACACCTGTAATCAAACAAAAATTATAGAAATTCGCGATTAATTCCGGAATAATTTGAAATCCACCTCTTTCCAGTTTCGTAGGTAGCCCCAATTGCCTCAAATACGGTTCTATTGCATGTGAGAATTGCTTTAAAGGTCCCGCCTCTAATTTGATCGTTTTATTGACTTTATAGCCGGATCTGGCGTAATCCTCACAAGCATAACTATCAAACCACTCTTCGACCTCTTTCCGTGAACTATCCGTGAATAATAGGGCACATTGGCCTTTTAAACATTCTGAAATCTGTAACGAATTTAGTGAGAATATCGGCAAATTTTTTATTGATACGTTACTTTGTGTAGATCATCTTCAATTTCATCTTCTTTTGATCGTCCCAAACCAACCGCGATCACTTTATTTTTACCGAAAAAGAATCGACTTGGTTTCCATTCGTGTCGCACCTCTTTCATTTTCTCATTACGCATATTTTTGTATGTAAACACGTAAATACTACTGTATTGCTCCACACATTTCCTGACATCATCAACGATGGCTTGTTTGAGTGCAAGGCCCTTTTTACTTGTTTTTGTTAATGAAACTACAGGAAAATCGAAATTAGGTTATGTTCTTGTTTTATTAAATAAATTGTATTTAATCGGATAGAAATTGGAAAATACTCACTTTTCTTATCACGTTTCGACTTCGGCATTGTTCTAAATTTATGAAATCTCTAATTTTTCAGGAATTATACAAATCTTGTAAATATAAGCAGATGCACGTGTTGATCTCACAAAATTTAAAGAGGTTTTTTAAATTTACCGCCTAAATGTGCCGTGAAGATAGCCGCAATTGTAGTGCCATCTATACCGTTAAAAACCGCAACTAGTCGCTGATATACAGGTACAGCATTGTGTCTAAGCATGTGACTTAAATGATAACTAACATTTGTGCGGTATAGAAAGTGGCTAAAGGTGCATATTAAAGATCTAGAGGATGATCCTCCACGACGTCTCACCTTTCGATATTGGACTTTGGCTAAAGGTGCAGTGTAAGTATTTTTAAATTTATTTAATAAATGATAGTTAATAAAAGTTCTTTCGGAGCGTAGAATTTTTTGCCTAACTTTTGGGGACCACTTGACAAGAAAATTTAAGTATGTTAAGTATAATCATATACAATTTTGACAGATAAAGTGTCAAAACTTATGGAACTTATGTTTTGAAAGTCCCTAGATTTTGACACGTCTGAAATTACAAACTTTTAAGCCTTTTTTTATATGTTTTTAAAAGATTAACATAAAGTTTTATTTTGTTTCTTAGTTTATAGTAGTTTGATTTTGTTAGTGGCCTTTTTATGACCAAATTATCAAATGACCTTAAATCCCAATAGTTAGGGACTTTCAAAATATTGAGTTGCATAAAATTTGACATCTTTAAAATGTCACACTTTAAATTCCAATAATGTACCGAGCATAACTTGATGTATACCAAGTTTGCTGGTTGAAGGCGAATTTTAAATGTCAAATGTGTCAAAAAAGTCCCCAAGTATATGAGTTGACTATATCGGATATGTCAAAATGTACGTATACTAAATTCATCCACCAAAGTCTTCCTAGATTTGAGTTGGTACCCTTGAAGATAGTGATATTTCTAGGGATTTATTTGTTTGCGTCCATACTCTCGCTTACAATCCTATACCAAATTTGCTGATTGAACGTGAATTTTCAAACGTCAAATGTGCAACTGCACGCTCCAAAAGTTCCTAAGAGTTTGTTTACATATTTTTTTGTAACCTCAAAATTTTATATTATTACAATTGTTTTGTACGTTTGGCTTTTTTAAGAACTTTTGTGACATTCAAAATAATTTTTATAATGAATTAGAATGTTATTTCATAAATTTTCCAAACGTCATACCACATAGTTGGGGATTTTTGGAGCGTGCAGTTGCACATATGACATTTGAAAATTCACGTTCAACCATCAAATTTGGTATAGGACTACGTACTTTGCTTAACGTGACATTTGTCCAATCTAGTAACCCTTTGGTCGGTGAATTTAGTATACTTTTAGGCCGTTCAGTTGCACATTTACCATTTGAAAGTTCGCCTTCTATACTGCATTCAGAAACCAAAGGGTTCCTAGAATTGACAGACTTTATTGTTAAACAAAGTACATAATCTCAGGCCAATGGGAAAGATACACCTATAAAGAAAAAATCACTAGAAATATCACTACATTCAAGTGTACCAACCGAAATTTAGTAATCCTTTGGTCCGTGAACGTACTATACCAGCAAATTTGGTATACGAAATTCACCGACCAAAAGGTAACTAGATTTGACGGATGACTCGTTTAACAAAGTATGTAGTCCCAGGATTATAAGCGGGAATATGGACACAAACAAATAAGTACATAAAAATATCACTATATTCAGGGGTACCAGCTTAAATCTAGGAATCCTTCGGTCCATGAATTTATACTCTGTTCATATATTAAGTATAAAATTTCAAATTACAAATGATAGGTTATATGCAACTTAATATTTCAAAAGTTCCTAACTCTTACATGTTTAGTTGAAACGAAAAGAATATTTTGTTGTGGCACTACTGTTTGAATAAAACCCTACGCGTTTGTTGACATATTTTAGTGGAAATTTTTACATATTAACCTTAAATTTCAATTTTCTATATTTCTTTGGAGATTCTAAAGACTTTTTGAAATAATTTTCAACTATACCAAATTTGCTGGTTGAACGTGAATTTTCAAACGGCATATGTGCAACTGTACGCTCCAAAAATCCCCAACTATGTCGTATAACGTTTGTAACATTTATGAAATAACATTCTAATTCATTACAAAAATTATTTTGAAAGTCACAAAAGTTCTTAAAAAAGCCAGACGTACAAAACAATCGTAATAATATAAAATTTTGAGGTTACAAAAAAATATGTAAACAAACTCTTAGGGACTTTTGGAGCGTGCGGTTGCACATTTGACGTTTGAAAATTCACGTTCAACCAGCAAATTTGGTATAAATACAACAACAAAAAATTGAGATTTTGACACTTTAATAAAGGGACTATTTTTTTGCTCCTTAGGTTAGGTATACTTTTGTTATGTGAAATTTTCTACTTAATTTTTGGACGTAGTATAATATATAACAGCGTGTTATTTACTACGAGTTTGGATATACTGCCGTAGCTGTATATGGTGTACTGGATAGTTCAGTGTTGCCAACTGCAAACAATTGATTGACACATCAACGAAGTTTGGTTATCTCAATTCGAATACAGCTCGATCGTTTATCTATTGAATAATCATTAAAAAAAAATATTATGTTTTATGTTGTTTTTGCATTGTAATCATCAACAATTTGTGATATTCTCCAATTCTAAATAGAAAATATTGAGAAATTTTAATTTAATTATAACGAACACCATAATTTTGAACAATGGCAACGGATTCGGAATTGGCTAATTGGATTGAAACCGCAAAACAATGTAAATATTTAACCGAAAACGATCTAAAGAAACTGTGCAGTATCGTTTGCGATATCTTAATTGAAGAATCAAATGTCCAGCCAGTATCAACACCAGTCACAGTCTGTGGTGATATACATGGACAAGTATTTGGAAATTACCTCGAAAATTATTCAATTTCTAAAACGTTATTGTTCCAGTTTTACGATTTAGAAGAATTATTCCGACAAGGCGGTCAAGTGCCCGATACCAATTACGTATTTTTAGGTGATTTCGTTGATCGTGGCTATTACAGTTTAGAAACCTTCACTAGATTGTTAACATTAAAGGCTGCCTATCCCGATAAGATTACTTTGTTGCGTGGCAATCATGAGAGTCGTCAAATCACACAAGTTTATGGTTTCTATGATGAATGCTTAACGAAATATGGTAATGTGAATGCATGGAAGTATTGTTGTTCTGTATTTGATTTGTTAACTGTAGCCGCTGTACGTCGTTGAATTATTTGTGTTAAATCTATTTCTATGTTGGCTGTTGTTGTAGTTAATTGATGAGAAAGTCTTGTGTGTTCATGGTGGCTTAAGTCCGGATATCAAAACTGTCGATCAAATCCGCATATTGGAACGCAACCAGGAGATACCGCACAAGGGGGCGTTCTGTGATTTAGTCTGGTCTGATCCGGAGGATGTCGATACTTGGTATTCCATCAAAACATGAAAGAAATTAGAAAAAAACGCACGCTCGTTTTTTTTTCTAATTTCTTCAATATTTGTGCGTTTTTGAATTAATGCAATTAATTTTTGTTTTATGAAGGGCGACAAGTCCGCGCGGTGCTGGTTATTTGTTCGGTGCCAAAGTCACACAGGATTTCATGCAAATTAACGCATTATCGCTATTGTGTCGTGCCCATCAATTAGTCCACGAAGGCTACAAATATATGTTTGATGATAAATTGGTGACGGTATGGTCGGCACCGAACTATTGTTATCGGTGTGGTAATATTGCCAGTATTTTAGAATTTCAATCGATTGACAAAGTTGAAGCGAAATTATTCAATGCTGTACCGGATTCAGAACGTGTTATACCAAAACGGACTGTAACACCTTATTTCTTATAAAAATTTAAATAAAATAACAATTTAATAATCACTCATTCATTTTTATTGTTCAAAAGTTTGATTTTATCGTGAAAAAGCGATTTTTATAGTGCAAATTTAAATTTACCGCTCATTCTCCACCAACTGTTTGACGTAAAAACTAAATTCCCCTAACTGGTTCTTTTGTAGCTGTCAACTGTCGCTGATAGCTTTGCAGTTGTAAGCTGCTCACCAATTTTCTAATTTATTCCAACCATCGGTGAAGTTTTATTAAAAAAACATGGTTCAAAAGAAAGTAAGTGGAAGATTTCTTATTTATCCATTCATATTTTCTCACAATTTTCCATTGTGAAAAATCCACGATACATAACCTCAAAAAATGTTAGTGTCATTTGTTTATTGGTAAATAATCGATTGCAGCCAAAGAAGAAGACGGGCAAAAAAGTCGCAGCCGCCCCGTTAGCCGTCAAGAAAGTTGAACCGAAAAAAGAGGTGAATCCTCTGTTCGAGAAACGTCCACGTAATTTCGGTATTGGACAAGATATCCAACCACCACGTGATCTATCGCGTTTCGTTAGATGGCCCAAATACATCCGTATCCAACGGCAGAAGGCTGTTTTACAGAAACGTCTAAAAGTACCACCACCAGTCAACCAATTCACGCAAACTTTGGACAAACAAACCGGTACAATCTTTTAACAAATCGATAATTGGGCAATTGTTGATTGTTTTTTGTATTTGTAGCTACTCAATTGTTTAAAGTATTGGAGAAATACCGGCCAGAAACTGATTTACAAAAGAAGAACCGTTTGAAAGCGGCCGCTGAAAGTAAAGTGGCAAAGAAAGATGATGCACCACCGAAACGACCAAATACACTCCGTGCCGGTACCAATACTGTAACGAAATTAGTTGAACAGAAAAAAGCCCAATTAGTTGTGATTGCCCATGATGTTGATCCAATTGAATTGGTACTCTTCTTACCAGCTTTGTGCAGAAAGATGGGAGTACCTTATTGTATTGTTAAGGGTAAAGCACGATTGGGTTTATTAGTTCGACGAAAAACCTGTTCAGCTATTGCTTTGACTAAGGTAAATTTTATTAATTAAATATTAAGTAATTTATTAATTATTGTTTTTGGTTGTTTTAGATTGAATCGGCTGATAGAGCTAACTTGACTAAAATTATTGATGTTATTAAAACGAATTTCAATGATCGTGCCGATGAGATTCGTCGTCATTGGGGTGGTGGTATATTAGGTGCTAAATCAGCAGCTCGTATTGCTAAAATTGAAAGGGCTAAAGCTAAGGAATTAGCACAGAAACAAGGTTAATTTGTTCTATTGTCTTTGACGATAATAAATAATTTCTATATATAAAAAAAAGAAGAGAAAGGGATTATTTTATTTTTTCAACAAAATATTTCAACTAGTTGCCGGAAGAGTAGCGATTTTAGCATTTTCTCTTCTCTTTTCCAATATATTTTGTTTTTTTGATACAAAATTCTTAACCCTCCTCGTTCCACGGATCCCCTGGAGATATTTGGAGGCACATCGTATTTTTTCATGATAAAAAAAAGACGTTAATCGAACAAATCTTAAGTAATTGTGCTGTTTGAATCGTGTAGGTTCCAAGTCTTGATTCCTTCAGGATTTAAGTATTGATTCCTTCGGGATTTAAATCTTGATTCTTTCAGGATTTAGATCTTGATTCTTTCAGGATTTAGATCTTGATTATTTCAGGATTTGATTCTTGATTATTTCAGGATTTAAGTATTGATTCCTTCAGGATTTGAATCTTGATTCCTTCTGCATTTGAATCTTGATTATTTCAGGATTTAAGTATTGATTCCTTCAGGATTTAAGTCTTGATTCCTTCAGGGTTTAGGTCTTGATTTCTTCAAAATTTAATCTGGACTCCTTCAGGCTTTAAATCTTGATTCTTTCAGGATTTAGATCTTGATTCTTTCAGGATTTAGATCTTGATTCTTTCAGGATTTAGATCTTGATTCTTTCAGGATTTAAATCTTGATTCTTTCAGGATTTAGATCTGGACTCCTTCAGGATTTAAGTCTTGATTCCTTCAGGATTTGAATCTTGACTTCTTCTGCATTTGAATCTTGATTATTTCAGGATTTAAGTATTGATTCCTTCAGGATTTTAATCTTGATTCCTTCAGAGTTTAGGTCTTGATTTCTTCAGAATTTAATCTGGACTCCTTCAGGCTTTAAATCTTGATTCTTTCAGGATTTAGATCTGGACTCCTTCAGGATTTAGATCTGGACTCCTTCAGGATTTAAATCTTGATTCCTTCAGGATTTAAATCTTAATCCCTTCAGGATTTAAGTATTGATTCCTTCAAGATTTGATTCTTGATTCTTTCAGGATTTGAATCTTGATTCCTTCAGAGTTTAGGTCTTGATTTCTTCAGAATTTAGATCTGGACTCCTTCAGGCTTTAAATCTTGATTCTTTCAGGATTTAGATCTGGACTCCTTCAGGCTTTAAGTCTTGATTCCTTCAGGATTTGAATCTTGATTTTTTCTGCATTTGAATCTTGATTATTTCAGGATTTAAGTCTTGATTCCTTCAGGATTTGATTCTTGATTCTTTCAGGATTTGAATATTGATTCCTTCGGAGTTTAGGTCTTGATTTCTTCAGAATTTAATCTGGACTCCTTCAGGCTTTAAATCTTGATTCTTTCAGGATTTAGATCTGAACTCCTTCAGGCTTTAAGTCTTGATTCCTTCAGGATTTAAATCTTGATTCCTTCAGGATTTTAATCTTGATTCCTTCAGGATTTAAATCTTGAATCCCTCAGAATTTTAATCTTGATTCTTTCAGAATTTAAATCTTGATTCCTTCAGGTTCCAAGTATTGATTCCTTCAGGATTTAAATCTTGATTTCTTCAGAATTTAAGTCTTGATTCCTTCAGAATTTAGGTCTTGATCTCTTTAAAATGTAAGTCTTGATTCCTTCATGCTATGTCTTGATTTCTGAAGAAATCATGAGGGAATCAAGCCTGAAGGCTTTAAGTCTTTAAGTCTTGATTCCTTCCGGTTGCAAGTCTTCTCTCAAATAAGGTAAGAGAGCAAATAATCCTGATGTGTTACAAATAAAACTGAAATGTTTCCTGTTAGCTACTATTAGAAGGAATTTGGGATAGGCTCCTATCAATTTGTCCACATAAAAGTGACTCTTTCTTCAGCTGATAGTAATTTTATTGTAAACATTGCATTATAACATTTTACACATATTCCTTTGGTCGTGTCTACAATTTATCCATAAAGTGCGGTTGACCATTAGCCTCTCTTCTTCTAGTTAGAATTTCACAGCCGGTTTCATTTACCAACAACGTTTGTTCAAATTGTGCCGACCATTGTCCATCTGCTGTAACAGCAGTCCATTTATCCGGCCACATCTCATCCTTCCAAGTGCCCATTGATATCATCGGTTCAATTGTGAAACAATGACCTGGTTTGATCACACCAACAGCACGATTTTCTATATCAAAATCAAGAAAAATAAACGTAATTATTCAAATCTATTGGACATAATACGACATACTCGCATAATGTGGTACATTGGGTGCTGTATGGAACAATCGATGTATACCATGTCCACAATAACTCCTTACCACCGAATATCCATGGGCTTGTGCGTGTTTCTGTATCACATTACCAATCTCACGATACTTCTCGCCCGGCTTAACGATCTCAATAGCTTTCATAAGGCACTCATGTGTAACTTTAACGAGATTCTTGTGTTTCTCACTAACATCACCAACGAAGAACGTTTCATTCAAATCACCATGAAAACCATTATGATAAACGGTCACATCAACATTACAAATATCACCGGATTGTAGGGGCCGTGTATCCGGTATACCGTGACAGATCACCTCATTCACTGACGTACAACACGACGCCGGAAATTGATAGTAATTCAACGGTGATGGATAACAATCACGTTCAATACACGCCTCATGTACGATCCGATCGATTTCATCAGTGGTGACACCAACATCACACACTCGGGCCGCCTCATCCAACACTTCACGGCCCAATTTACAGGCGACTTTCATGCCCTCAATCTCCTCATCATCTAAGACTTTAATGTGACCGGAACCTTTGGCGGCCTGTTCCGACAACGGATAACCTTGGGGATGATCGGCGTAATCGGGCCGACCGATCTTTTCAGGTACGGTACGTTTGGGCGTCTGTGGGAATGGTCGTAATTGACCGGTGAACGTATAGAAGGGCCATGGATTGTAGCTGTTGTCTTCGGAGCGATTCTCGCCTTCTGAAATGGCACGATTCAACATTAATTTCGTGTAATAATTGAGGAAATTCCACATGATCGTTTAAATATAGAACGTATCCAACTTCTAACCTCACTTACTAATTAATGTGTGGATCACTTTGTGGTTCTTCCAATTCGATTTGAAGCATTCTTGTGAACAGAATAGCGAGCCACCGATGCCCAATTTGAGGCATGTGGGGCATTGTAGTTTGGCAGTCTTGCCACAACCCACCGATTCACAGATTCCCAATGTTGTCATCTCCGGGGGGGTTATAAACGAGCACTTGGAAATTATTTAAAATTCGTTAATTTGAACCGATCACGTGGTTAAAACACTAAAAATATAAAGGAACGTTTACGAAACTATCTCGAATATAATGGAAGGAAATTACTTGAAATACGAATCAACGCTTAATTATTAATTAATAAAGCGTTAATTCGACGTTATTAATTAATTAATTGATTGATATTTATGAGATTTTAGACAATTACAGAATTCAACTATTTTTGGTTATATCAATGTTGCCAACTGTCTTTACCAGATCAAATTACAAAACACTTGAAAATTTATGACAAAAATTAACAAATTTATAAAATAATTAATTATAAATCTAATTTGGTTAATTAAATAATGATTTTATTTACAAATTTATAATTGTAGATGTGTATCGATGTAATAAATTTGTTGACAAATCGGATACGTGGCAACACAGCGCCCAGTACCAACCTAAATCGGAAAGCGGCAAATTCAAAAATTTATTTTAAAAAAAACCTAATCTATAAACATATCGGCGTCTCTACCGCTCGATTTTTTCCTCTCTATCTGTTCTCTCAAATATTTCAAACCGGCTTCAATCGAATCACCCATATTTGTGGATTTTTTAACAATTATCGGCTTCTTACTGGTATCGTTATAGTAATCGAACGCTGCCGGTGGCGGTATTTCCACACCACCACCCCTACGATTCGCCTTATCACCACTTTCATCTTCATTATCACTACACTCATTGATAATACGAGTAGGTGCCGTACGTTTATTATCCAATTCAACAACTCTCTCTTTGGATCGCCGCCTTTTTTGTTTGTATCGTTCGTGTTTCGATGATTTTTTATCATTGTACAATGTTGGTGGTGCAAATTCCGCCGGTCGTTCGCGCCGCTTCTTATCCACCCATTCCTCTTGTGAGTACTCGTAGTGCTCCTTCTTGACACCTTCTTTACCAATATCCCACGGTCTTAGATGTTTTTTACGCATCTTCTCAATCTTTTTCTTCTCTTCTTCATCGGCATCTTTAGTTTTATCATCATTCTCATTTGGTGTTGTAGATGTCGGTGGTTCGGGTGCTGGATCTTCTTCCGGTGGCAAGCCTAATCGTGCCCGTTTACGATCTTTCGCCGCTTTGATACGTGCCGCCAATTGTTTTTCACGGATAGCTTTCAATTCTTGGGCTTTGCGTTGTTGTTGTTCGGTCTGTTCGCGTAGTTTCTTTAAGGCTTCCTGTTGACGAGCGCGCTCTTCTTCATCCTTCGAGAAGCCGTAGTAGGAAACGCCGTGCGTTCGTGCCTCTACAAATAATAATTAATTTATTAAGAATTTTCCTTAAATCGAAAAGCAACAAACCATCGAATAGAATGTCTTGATAGTGGATGTCGGATTTGTTACGGAGCTTCTCTTCTTCTTTCTCCCATTGTTCGCGCAGCATTTGTCGACGCATATCGAACGATAATAATTCATTCTCTTCATCCAGTTCAGGTGTTGGTTTATCTTCGGTTTGTTTCGGTTGCGATGGTGCTGTGGATGGTCCAATATCTTCACCACGATTCTTCCGTTTCTCTTCGACGCTTTCTTTAAGATCCTGATCTTTAGATTTCAAATATTCTAAATCTTTACGTAGACACGTTCTAGTTCTTCCCAAACAATCAACATATTCTACCCTAAAATATTTGATTATTTCTATTTTTTATAGGACATATACTAAAACAATACCATTCTTCATCGGGATTCTTCGGATCATCGTAGCTGCGTGAATTAATCTCATCTTCATCTGTATACCGATCGATATCGTCATCTGAATCGTCCGGTGGTAGATCAGGTAGTTTGGATTTCTTCTTCTTTTTGTCGAATCTTACCAGATATCGACGATTGAATTCAATCTCTTCTTCAGTCAGATTTGTTTGAGAATTCGATAGTTTCTCGTAGAGTTTCGATTTGGCTTCCAATGCAACTCTACAACAATATTCGTATTTAATTATAAATAGAAAACATCGATAAACTAATAATTACTTTGATTTCTTTAACAAATCTTCATCTTCAACAGTGTCATTTTTCTGTCGATTCTCTAGACCTTTATTTTTGATTTCTAACGGTGATTGTTTCTTTAAATTGCGTATTTTAGCATCATTCTCCGCTCTCGTTTTACCCAATTCTTCTTGTTTTCGTAAGATTTCAGCTTTCAAACTCAACAACTGCAATGTAGAAAATTTGTAATTAAAATTGTAATGATTTCAAAGACTACACTTACTGATGATTTACTAATTTCGTAAGTACTCATTTTCTCGAATTATTATTAATTAATTAATAATGATTTATTAATTATTGTTTTTCTTTTGGAAGGTTAACTACGTTTTGACAGTTGTCAGAGATTTAACAACAAAAGTCCCTAAAGTTGGTGACACTGTTCAAGGTCACAATTTAGAGAGTATGTTAAGAAGACACATTGTGTCGTATTATTCTCGTAATTTTCCCAATGTTTGTGTCACACATTAATTTTTGCAAAAATATCCAATATTTTTGGATTTTCATTAATTTTTTTTAAGGTTGCAAGGAGACTGCAGATTTTATAAATGTGCATTTGTAACTGTTTCTATTATCTCTCTCTTTCTCTCTGTCTCTGACACATCTACCAACATGCCCACAAAAAAATCACTAATGTAACTTTACGAATCTTGGTTATAGTTTTACGGTGGGATAGGGACGTTGATAACAGGGGCATCCTTACCTAATGCCCCCGACAAATCAATTACAGAATTAATTCGCAAATATACTCGGTACATTATTGTAATATTATTGTGTGACATTTCAAAGATGTCAAATTTTATGCAACTCACTATTCTAAAAGTCCCTAAACATGAGGATTTAATAACCAATTGATATAATTTTCTCATAAGAATTTCGCTATCAAAATCAAACTACGATAAATTAAGAAACAAAATTAATGTTAATTTTTTAAACACATAGTATAAACCAAAGCTTAAGATTTTATCACCTATAGCATGTCAAAATCTAGGGACTTTCAGAACGTAAGTTGCATAAATTTTGACATTTGTCTGTCAAAATTTTATGTTACAATAATGAACCGAGTATACTAAATTCGTACATTCGTACGTGATGCTCGATATATTTATTCGTGGAGGGAGTATTAAGTATTAATACTCCCTCCAAGTATCTATTGTCGATTTATACTATACCCTATTCACTGAGAGAACGGACTTTTTTGACAGCTTTTGCCAGCCTAGTGATCAACTTGATAGAATAAAATTTTCTATATTTAATTCTAAACGCAGCTTTTTGTAGCTCTTCTAAGTATCTTACATGCCCTATTTTTCCCATCACACAATGAGAGGGAAAACCCAGTATTCTTTATGTGAACTCAAACGTACTCGTTTTAAAATTTGTTGTAAATTTTTTCATTTCACTTGCGATTCGAAAGTACATGGCTAGCTGGCTACTACGTTTTTTTCGAGCATTTGCTAGAGATGACTAGACTTTGCTTTTTGTATCGTTTATTTCACTTTATTTTTTCAGCTCGCGCTGAAAAAATTATGAGTGACTATACGGACAATCTGAATGTAGAGCGCCGTAGAAATACGTCTCCGGCTACTTTTCCTCGCGATAGGAACGTACTAAATTATCTAGTTACATAATAAAGTCCGTTCTCTCAGTGTATCTTTCATCAAAATAGAAAGTGGCAAAAACTGTTTTAGAAGTTGTACCATCCGATCTTTCGTTGCAGCCTCTTTAAAATGTGTAAGTTGTGTTTTAATTGTTTTTTTTTTAAATTAATAGATATCAAAACGATTGCATTAATAAGCAAATAATAAGTATTTACTTGACGACGGGCTATTGTGGCGTTGCGATGGCGTTATGAAAAATAATAACCTGCTGTTAAGGCCCGTTGCTATGATAAACAATCTTTTTTGCAGTCATTATAGAATGTGATCATAACCTCAATTTTTCAGATGTCAAAGAAAAAATTTAAAAAAAAAACAAAAATAAAGTTAAATTGCATCTTTTACTCAAGACCACGGGCATTATGGGCATAACGCCCTTGATACATTAATTACTATTATTACTTGATTAATATGAAGTTTTCAATTAATTTTATAGAACTTTAATCGTCCACAGCGGCTTACTCTGAAGACTGCTCTCGGTTTGAGGAGCAATCAAGAGATACCGTGTTTTCCGTATTGGTTGCAATACAATGTGCAAGTTAGACAAGGACCTATCAAGAAGTATAGGCTCTTGTTTTGCTTATACACGGATGCAAAAGACTATTCCTTCAGAAAGTATGTTTTTCGAGCACGCTTAGGAAAATGTTTGTGCAGGTAGTACACGAAGAAAGGTGCTTTGCAACAGTCACCATTGGGTCTGGGAGATCGCTTACAAAATAGCGTGGCACGACTTCATACCATTCGCTATATAAATAGACAAAACTAACATTTTTGATAAAAGAAAAAGAGGATCGAGATCGAATACTGCCGGAACTATAGGATGAAAACATTGACTAATGTCGCCCTACGGCTGTACGGAGTTTATATACAGAACTGGACTCGAGAGATTTAATTTCTGGTCATGGTACAGTTAACAATAGCCGGAATTTCATAAGCCCTTCTACACAACCTGTATAAGGGTGCGAATGCTGAATATTTATACTATTTGCAAGTAGGTCCTACTGCAGAACCTTTCGAGCCTGTCCGCTACCATACACAGAAGGCATTAAAAGCAAACGTTCAAGAGTATCGGAGAGTGAATGTACCAAAGTAATATCTTATGAGGTCTCATCATTAAACAACAATTCCTGAGATTTCTACAAAATATTGCCAGAGCTTATCTAGAATACGAACGAGAAGCTATGATAAGTGAAATTAGGGAAATCGTACATTTTCGATATAATATTAATTTTCTAATAAAAAGATATGGAAATTTTACGGTTTTTTAATTATTGAAGTGAAATTTCTTTAGGCACGCTTGGATGTAAATATTTTTCAATGTATTTTCCCTATGTAACGAAAATGCGAGACCCCGTGAGGGGAAACACTTCCCCGCTAACAGAAGAGTGGGGGCGTTGCCAATAGCGTCACTTATACTCTGTCAGTTCTGCCAACTGCATAAAATAAACACTAGGGTGTAAAGTTGGTGGCATTGATCGATCTGGAACGAAACTAAAATTTCAAGGCTTACCGCGATGATTTTTGAATTTATAAATTAACTAGCGGACCCAGCAGACTTCGTCCAGCCCGTTCGTTGGTTTACATTCATAAAATTAACAATATTAATTCTTTAATTAAATCATAATCTGGCAAAATATCGAAATGTTTGAACAATAACGTCAAAGAAAGTGAGGTTAGAATCACTGTTGTTTACTTTTTAAAATGAAAATTTATAAATTAATTAATGACGTTAAATTATACAGTTGCGATCAAAAAATTTCGAACATCAAGGACATCTAATTGTCAGTTTTGTATTCAAAAAGTCATTAATTTTGACATTAAACGTTAATAATAACAGTAATGCTTGGCCCAATCAGAAAAAAATTATGGCCGAAATTTTTGACCGCAACTGTATATGAATATTGTTTTGAGATAAGTGAGACAGAAAAAAGACAACTGCAGAAAAAAATCGAGCTTTCAGACAACGACAGAAAGAAACTAAATCAATCAAAAAAATAAACTTCATCTCTAACCCAACAAGTTTCACTTCTAACGCGCGGCATTCCACGCACTTTCATTTTTTTTACTTTTATTTTAATAATCATTAAATAATCCGATTTTATACATTTGGCAACGTTGGGTACTTCTAGAGCGGCTGAAGGAGAATGCGTCCTTAGTTTAGACCGCGACATTTTGACAGCGAGACCGGTGCCGAGTTATTCGTTTTTGTTCTGCTAATTAGTAAAGTATATCTTTTTATTTATTTATCTAATTATTTTTCGTTGTATTTATACATTTTTTATATTTTATTTGCCCATCAAAAGTCCAGAGACTGTAAATCATCCCTAATTACGCATTGTTGAATTATCGTAAATAGCCGGCTTGATTTATACGCCATTTCATATTCCCAATTAAAACAAAAAAACAACATTGTAATACAGTCCTTGAACTATAATCGTGACCTTAAATTTTCCAAAACCGTTTAGTCATATTATAATCACCAAACAGTACGGTTCGTTTATTTGCAGAAAATGGCAACAAAAGCTGTATGCGTTTTGAATGGTGAAACTGTCCAAGGTACCGTTTGGTTCCAACAGGACAAACCATCCAGTCCAGTCCATGTAACTGGTGAAGTGAAAGGTCTATCAAAAGGTCTGCACGGTTTCCATATACACGAATTCGGCGACAACACCAACGGTTGCGTATCGGCCGGTGCCCATTTCAATCCGCATGGTAAAGACCATGCCGGCCCATCGGACGCCGATCGACATGTTGGCGATTTGGGTAATGTGGAGGCTGGCGGTGATGGTGTGGCCAAAGTCGATATCACCGATAAAATCATCTCGTTGACCGGCGAGCATAATATTGTTGGGCGTACATTAGTTGTCCATGCTGATCCGGATGATCTAGGTAAAGGTGGACATGAATTGAGTAAAACCACCGGTAATGCTGGGGCACGTTTGGCCTGTGGTGTTATCGGTATCACCAAATTGTAAATGGGTGTCGATTTTTGTTATTTTTTGTTCTCGATGATAAATATTTAGATTATGTAATCTTTAGATATTGGTGGTGAAAGAATAAAAATTGCGTAATCATTAGAAACACTTGTTTGTGGCCCTGGAGTCCTTTGATAACACCGTATTCCGGTAAAATTGTCCCGTCATTGTATCCGAATCAATTCGTTCTAGATCGAGGTCGTGGTTGGTGTATAACTGGTTGCATAACCACCCAAACATCGATATCAGCGTTATGGAGTTACACAAAATTAAAAATAGAATTCGAATTGTAACAAAATTTTAAAGTAGCGAAATACAAGAGAATCAAAATATGACTAAGAATGGTAAAAAACAGGTCCAGATTTGGATTTGTGATGGTCCGGAGCTGATCATTTCAGGGCCCTAGAAATATCGGTTACTCATGGAGGTTTCATGGTAAATTCGGCCCATCTGGAAAACCAATGAAATAATCAAAAATTTGCCCAATTAATTGCCATAATATGTCCCGATTTGTTAAGATTCCAAATTAATATTCGTATAATAAATTGTATAAAATATCTAAATGATAGTCCACCTGGCAATTGATCGATAACTTTTTTGATAACAGTTATCAGTCTATGATTTTATTGATATACCGTTCAGTTACAGTATTATCTCAGTAGTAGTTACTATAAAAGGGTTAGATGTTCGAGATTATTTTATTATTATTTATTATTTTTTTGGGATTATAAAAAAAAAACCAGCACAGTTTCTTGTGGGCTAAATTCAATTATTTCCAATTAACAAATTTCAATAGAACGTAATTGAGATAATGGCTGGTAACGGATACGAGGAATGTCCGAATTATGATAATTCCTGGCATATTATACCACCCGATTACGTCCATTTGGAGGAAGAATATCGATACACGTAAGTCCTAAAAAAATCAATTTTCGTAAATTGATTGTATCGTTATCGTTACAGTCTTTTGTTTGACTTTTTATCAATGTTACATTGTATGCTAATTTAAAGGACAGATAATAGAAATTGTGTATATTGTGGATTTTTGCTGTTGTTGTTTAATTGTTAGTTGAATTTTTATGAATGGACCGGATCTTACTACGTTTTCTTCAAGGGTGGTCTTCGGCCCATTGGCGACTAAATGTCTGTCGTTTCTCGAGAGCCTCTCTACCTGCTTTGTGTCCGTTCCTTTAAATTGTTGAAGCACAGGTGTTCAAACTATTTAAACCATAAAAGTCGCCTATGGAAATTAACCGCCTTCAAAAATTCACAGGTTTTTTTTTTGTATTGATGGAAATCCGACGATTTCCGGTCTTTTTTCGCCCCCCAATATAAAATTGTAGATACTTTCAGTGAAATCCTTTTTCCGAAAAAAACTCGCACTTTTTTGTTTATGAATTCGTTTCGTAATAAAAGAGTGTTGATCGAGGTGTAGAGAGCCTTCTCGAAATACCATTCTTGATATGTGGTGATGATGCTAGTTGAGAAACTAACCGAAACGTAACCGCCTTCGTATCGTACAATTGGCTATATAAGACTCCACCCCTATGGCGTTCACCCTCATTGGTCGAAATGAGTACCATCAAGAGGTCTAGAGAGCCCATCGAGTGAAGGGCACCTCTTCAGCACTCTTCAGTGGCTCTCTAGAAGCTCTCAACAACTCGCGTGCCGGTCCTCTTGAATTTTTCAAAGAGATCCGTACAAAAAAAAAACAACAACTCAAATTATAACAATAACAAAAAGTTTATAATTTTTTTTGTTTTCTCTATTAAAAATTTGTGTGATTTTTTGTCGGTTTGTTTAAAAATTTCTGTGGGTGTTGATTTGAAAATTAAACAAAGTGGCTGAAGACGATACGAAGGCACATAGCGACGACGCCAATAGTATGCCGCCAGCATCGGTGTCGTTGAATACGGGAAATACGGCGGCGGCGGCTGCCTCCACAGCAGCGGCGGCCCTCTTCGCCTGGCCACCGTTGCTGCTGCATCCATGGGCGCCGGCTCTGCTTCCCGGTGCCTGGTGCTCATCGGCAATTCGATCGGCATTGCCTAGGTTCGTAATTTCCCATAACCGAATGTAGGAAAGTAACCGGAAATCCGTACACACAATACCTTTACAATACCTGTAAAGGTATTTTGAGTGAGCGTGACTTTCTGTTAAGGGTGGCAAAATTGTGTGACTTGACACCTATCGATTGTTGTTTTATTACATATTTGAAGGTGACAATTGGACCGTAACCGTTAAAATCCTCCAATATTCATTATAAGTCACGTTTTGGTATGTTTTTCTTTGAACAAGTGTTTCATGGGAATTCGTTCTATCTATAGAACTTGCAATAAAATAATTTGTTGTATTTTTATTGTTATTGTTACAGTTTATTGGATAGTATGAAGATGACAGGACCGATAGGGAATAGTACAAGACAAACGGCCGGTTTTGCAATTAGTGATATTTTAGAATTAGATCGTAATAGTAATGTTGGATTAGAACCAGTTTCATCGGACGCAACATTGTATGCGCATACCACCCACGATCTTCCTACTTATACGACAATACCTAGGCATTGGACAACACCACCGGAGGGTAAGTCGAACATTAACAAAGCCGCTATTAATTGCCCCGGACACAAGATTCTCGAAAAAGCCACCCCTTCTTTAAAACGACGCATTTTGTCTACTACAACGTTATCCAATAAGTGATGCTTAGTATTGGAAATATGAAAGATTTCATCATTTTAAAGTTGATTTATCCAACCCTGCCTGTATGCAGACCGTTTGAATCCTCTCAAAATATTCGTCTTTGATGTTAGCATTTAATAACCAAATTAAAATCCAAAATTGGGGTTTCTTTCATTTCTAAGCGTGCTCGTGTTGACCCGATTTTGACTAGCCCCCTAACCTTTTACTTTTTCGAAGACTATTCTACAACTCCTGCTTTCCAAGAGTGCTTAGATACCGCGTGTTCGCGTCAAGTGTGAAACCTCAAATATCTTATTTGTTTATGAATTAAAATTGAAAAGTATCTAAAGAAATTAGACTAAAATGTGTATGCTTCAAGTGACCGACACGATTTTCGTTCTAGCTGTTTTGGAAATGCCACAAAGTCATATAAGATCTCGAAAACGATACAATTTTAGGAATAATGAATACTGCGAATAAATTTCATATAAAAACCACTCATTTGCTGCTAAAAAAATATAACTTCTCTGGGATTAATGACCTATCCACTGATGAAAAAAGCCGACTTCAGAATTGTTTACTATACTTGTAATGCGAATGTTATTGTTACAACTGTTTACAACATTTGATTCAAAAACAATTGCAAGGCCAATAGTATTTATAAAACATTCAATTAAGGAAGAAACAAATTCAATGCGTTGTAAGAATAATTATTCTTATGTTATTAACAACAACAGTTGTTTTCTCGATTGTACTGTTTGTAAATACTATTGGCCTTGCAATTGTTTATGAATCAAACGTTGTAAACAGTTGTAATAATAACATTCGCATTGCAAGTAAACAATTCTGACGTCGGCTTTTTTCATCAATGGATAGGCCAAAGATCCCAGAGAAGTTTTTTAGCAGCAAATGAGTGTTTTTTTAAAGAAAAAACATTATTATTGGTTTTCTAACATTGTATAATTTTCGAAACCTTATATGATATTTTTGGAATTTCCAAAATAGCTAGAACGAAAATCGTGTCAGTCAATTGAAGTATAGGCATTGTAGTCTAATCTCTTTGGATACTTTTCCATTTCAATTCATAAACAAACGAGATATTTGAGGTTTCACACTTGACGCGAACACGCCGTATATATTGAATAGAATCAAATATTAGCTTCTTTTATAATTTCAATAATTCATTATAAAAGAAGGCATACCAGAAAAAAATCGAAATTTACATAATCTGGCATGAATCGTTTAGCAAACATTGTGCACGCCAAGAAAATGCGCTTCTCTGAAAACTGCTGAATCGAGCCCCTGTTTAAATGAATCATTTAAACCGACTAATTAAAAAAAAAATGACTCGCTCATAAATTTCAGTAAATTTGCCCTGAGTAAGATCTTTTGTGGGCCTCTGCGTTGGTTCGGTTCTAGAAAAAAACCGTTCAGAGCTTCATGCGGATTGACTGTAAGAAAAGGGCCGGTTTTCAGTTGCCAGCCCGCCCCTAATTGACGGATAGTTTTGAAATAATAAAACAATACCGTGTGCTTTCGAACGCCCCATAATTTACAGTTGACCAAATACTGTGCCGATTTCTGGGCCTAGTGACTTTACAATGCAAAAAGTATCCGTAAAATCGATACGGAATTTGGTCTAGTAAACGATTTTTTATTGTATCCTCATTTAGTACGAATCAAAAACAGTTACACCACACAATTGTTGCACCACGGGTTTTTATTATCGATTCCAATAAATGTTTTATTATTATAAATGAAACAATTGCAATCGAAGGCGATAATTGTTGTTTAATTGTGGTAATAATTATAATATAGTTAGCTAATGCAGATAGTGCATTAGTAACCGATCGATCAATCAATCAATCAATACCCTAATGACACAATTTCCATCAACCTATTTTTTTCTGCATTGTAAATAGTTGTTTTAAGAAATACCAACATTTTTATCGGATTATCGATCAGTCTATCGATTAATACCCTTTTGATAGCAAAACTATGTAGTAATTACTGATTTTATTCGAAATTGTTGTTGTTTTTTTCGCCCCGTGAAATGTCTACAATCTGTTTTTCTTGTCTCTAACACTAAAAAAATCTTCATTTAATTGATCAACTTACGAAATAGCAAATAGTTGCGCGGCAACATCTAATCTAAATCAAATAAACATTAATAAAGTTTGATATCGCGATTTTTTTGTTGGTTTTCTAATAAAATAATTAAAACAAAATTACAGTATTTCTCCCATAATGCGAAACTGTATTAAATCATCGTTTTGAAAAGGGCGAGAGAATCGAGAAAAAAATGGTAACCAATTGTTAAATTCACCAATACGATCAATTGTACAATAGTCAAAGACTTATTAAGGGATGTATCCGATACCAAAATAGGTAGAATAATATAAGGGAGAAAGGGCAGGGATGGTGTGACAATTTACCCTATAGATACGGTTGGATCGTGTATGTCACGCCTTCTGTATCACACACAGAAAACAGCTGCCAATTTTTGCAGCTGTCCAATAATCGATTGTAATTGTTTAAAAAAAAACTGATGATTTTTTTACAGCTCTTCATCACCCACAATCGCACAATATCCAACCGCATCCAGCCCAATTAAGTCCAGATAGTACAAGTCCGGCAATATCGGATCGTTCCAGTGTCGATCCGAATGGTCAATCGATTGATGGTTTGAATCAATCATCATCGCATCTAAATAGTGATTCAAATCCGGCATCGAGTGATCGTTGTAATACAACTGGTAATAATATTGATGCCGATGATGATGTATCAGAGGATTGTAAAGAACAATCGAATGAACAATCGATCACAACGAATGGACATAAGAAACGTAAACGACGCGTTTTATTCTCAAAGGCGCAAACGTATGAATTGGAACGACGATTCCGACAGCAACGTTATCTATCAGCACCGGAACGTGAACATTTAGCATCAATTATCCGATTAACGCCCACACAAGTGAAGATTTGGTTCCAAAATCACAGGTAAAAATCCCCGTTTATACCGATTAAACAATAAAAATGTATAAAGTCTAAATAAAAGAGAAATCTGATAAGATAACAACGATTAAAACAAATGGGACAAAGTAACAAAGTACAATCGTTGTTCCTAATTGGAACGATATCGATTTTGTTTGTAATTATATTATATAACCTAATATAATTTTTTTTCCATATATTTAAAAAAAAATCTAGATATAAAACGAAACGGGCGCAACACGAGAAGGGTATGCACGAACAACAGACCAACAATCCGATGCCGTCACCGCGACGTGTCGCCGTGCCGGTGCTGGTACGTGATGGGAAGCCGTGTTTGAGTGGTGGTCCGAAACCGACGGAAACTGGCGGCCTACCCGGTGCACCACCACCAATGATGATGGGTGCACATCCACCGCATCCATTGATGTATAGTCAGCCGCGTGTTTGGTGGTGATCTTATGAAATTTTACGCTGCTCCCTCCAACTACCTCCAACCTCCAAAACAAGTCGATTCAATTTTTGTTTTGTGTTTTTTTTTTGCGTACATTTTCGATAATTATCAACTAGTCGTACAGATAGAATTTTCCATTATTATTATTATCGATTAAAAATCAATGTGAACGTTTTAATAAATGATAAGATATAGTCGACAATGATCTGCAAATTCGAATCATGCAATCAAATTTTTATGCATGTTTTGTATACTTAAAGCAAATTTGAAGCAAAACTAAAATACAAACGGAGGTATGCATTTTAACTATCAAAAAAAAAACGAAAGAAAAACCCACACCGTTTATTGCAAACAAATATTTAAATGTTTTATAATTATTGTAAATTGATTTTGTATATGTGTAAATATAGCAATTATATAGGAAATTGTGTACAGTAGCTTAGAGAGTTCCTAGGAATAATGTATGAGTGACAATGAAGAACTTTGATTAGTTTAATTAGATTCATGTTGGAAAGAAAATCAATCAAAAAATACACGAGAAATTATTGTGGCGAGGACACGCGTGTTTTCATCATTGTACAAATAATTAATTTATTGACAATTGAATAAATATTGAAAAAAAAACAACAAAAGTTTTTGATTTTGCTACTTTTTTCAACCACGGCAAGACACTTAAGGTAAATATTAGATTGTTCGTTAATTTCGTTTTTCCCCTATGAAAATCCGAGTCAAAATTTAATGTTAGGCTTATCGCAAAATCAATTCGGTCCGAATTTGGATAGCCGAAATTAGGCAAGCCTAATTCCAACCTTGTGAGGCCCACATGCGAAAATTGGCATGCCGAAAAATTTATAAATTCGGTTATATGGACGAAAGTCGTTGAATTTGTTCATTTGCACAATGAACTGTTTTCACTGAAGAAATTATGGGTGCACACCTATCAGGCTGAAACTGTCCAAGGTTTCTTCATTTGTCAATAACATTCTTGGATTAAACCTCTTCTGCCTCCGATCTTTTTATGTCTTTTTGATATCCATGCCAGGCATTTTATTCCTGTATCAGGGCCGGCTCGAGACCACAGCAAAACAGGCCGGTGCCTGGAGCAACATTGAGTAGAATTCTGTTAAAAGTTCTCTGTTATTAATTAAAGAAAAAAGCGATAGAACAGTCTTAATTGGGGCATTACATTAGAACTCTTGGGAACTGTTGCTAAATACGGAAGATTTGATTCAATCTGAAAAATGTTATTTACCTATTGAAGGTGGAAAATGTTCAAATTCAGCGATAAACAATTAATCGGTCCTATGTCAGGTCTTCAGATCGTAAAAGAGGTTCAGTTTTTTAGAAAGTAATACAAAAATTCGCAACCTTCGGACCTGGAATTTACCTAATCCACCAATCAAGTTCTTTTGAAACTTCCAATTGTCTCCTTTGTCCCAATCCCTTTAACAGTATTGTGCCCTTTATTTAGGTACAAAATATATTTATCCACATTTTTTTTATTACTGTGAAGATTGAATTAATCGCGTATGTACGTTCTTGATAAGAACCGAACAAGTGACACTTACTCAACATCCGTTTTAGGTTACTTAAATACTTAATATAATAAAACTTAAATACTTGTTCACTTGTGTTCTACTATTTGGAGTGTTGCTTCTAAAAATTGCGATTTTTTTTTGGTTAATTAATAATTAATTGTATCTAGTGTTAGTGTTAGTGTAAGTGTCCGAGCTGAATGGCATCAGGATTCCTATAGAGATGGGAACATTTTCAAATAAGTATATTTTTATATCATTTTTGGTAAAATGATGCAGTACTATTGCGCGAGTCTTTTTTTAACAAAAACGATTATTGCTTTTCTTCCTGTTATCAAAAGAAAAACTATTTCGATCAGTTAAAGTTTAGTTAAGGTTTACTTTTTTCAAAATTTATTAATTTTTGATGGATTGCTTTTAAAATAAGTAGAAAAGTAATTAACGAAGATGCCAAAGAATTCGATTACGAAATACATAAGAGTAGTGCACTCGATCATTATTAATTTTCGGAGAGGGGCGCCGTAAATGAACGTGCCTGGAGCGCCTGAAGAGCTCGGGCCGGCCCTGTCCTGTATAGAAGAGAACGTCCCTTCTCTTCTACTTTTAATTTGAACATCTGGGATTTTTCCTATTCTTCAAACACAATTACAGCTATTATTTTGAATTCAGTCTTCATTATGGGTGATTATTAAGTCGCCTGAGAGCAGTAGTTCGCGTACTCTCACATTTTCTCTTCCAGGTTTTCAAAGGCGTTTCTAGAATCATCTTGTAAAAGATTTTCTAGGCTAGAGATATCGCTGACACCTATTTGAAACACAGAATCACTTAGACCAGATTTTGCTATAATCTAATATAATATATTATTACAAGAACGGCTTCTAAGCCGTTGCCTAAGTAGAA
Organism: Epicauta chinensis; assembly: GCA_021725515.1. Classification (NCBI taxonomy): domain Eukaryota; kingdom Metazoa; phylum Arthropoda; class Insecta; order Coleoptera; family Meloidae; genus Epicauta; species Epicauta chinensis. The sequence continues at coordinate 437,752 of JAEDXX010000030.1, forward strand.
AGCCGAAGTTTACGTAAATTAGGCTTAGGCTACAAGTGTAGTTTCCAAATTTCCACCTAAGCGGGCAGCCTAATTAGGCATAAACCCGCCACTGGGTCACGTTTGTGACTCGGGTGTAATGTGGCTGTCTCATTTGGCCCATGTTGGAATTCGATGGTAGCTCAAGAGAAAACACGATTCCCCTGAAACTCCACCAAAAAAAGCGTGACCGAGATATGCCGAAAATTGCGCTTTTTACAACCAACAATTACTGAGTAAAATCGATCGAATTTTCTCAATAGCAAACCTTACAAGGTGTCAAAATATATAATGACGATGCGGCTTAAGTTGATTGGTTTTGAAAAAAAAATACAATTAAATCCTCTATAGCGAAAAAATAAATGACTTTCCAAACAACCCAAGAAATAAAGTTATTAAAGCCTGTCTTGAATTTAGTAAATTCAATAAAACATTCATCCAGTGAATCTGATCCGCTTCGGACCTATCGCAACAACTACAACTGAAGGTTAGACTGCTCAGATCCGCTGGAATAATCGACGGGCCTCTAGGAATTGTAGGAACTTCCACAAAGTTTCACTTTCATTTCAATTTTACAAAAAAAAAACGTAAACAAGGCCTGAGTAAAGTTGCTAACTCGAAGATTTCTGCCACACAGTCTCTCCAATGCAGAATGTTTTTTCCATTACAAGTCTAATGGTCGGGCGAAACTACTCAACTCCCAGGAGAAAGTTGTTTTCACTTTTACTCACAATTTTAGGCTGGATTCACACTAGAGTGCCGGCCGCAATCCGGTCTCGCTGCAGTTTTAGCTCGGTCCAATAAGATTGCAAGACTACGTGTCTTAGTGAAAAGTGCTTTTTGCGTATTTTATAAAGCACACACGTTCTATTACGTTATTTGAATTTTTGTAGTCTAATTTTATTATTTTTTACAAACTTTTTCTTAAATCAAATTTTCTTTAATTCGTAACATTTAACTGCCTCAGAAGCACTGCTCCGAATTTTCTCATCTAAACTGAAATCGTATACCTCCTTGAAAAATATTTGGGAAAATTAGAAATTGCTCTGAAGGCGCCCCCGCCCCATCTCACATTTTTTGGCTTAATCCTCTTTAGACATTTTGTAATCTTCAAAGATCTAGAGACTATTGCCAGGATTCCATTCGATCGATTGTAACGCAAATTGAATCAAAACCGAAATGGGCTACAGACTCGCAATTCTTGACGTGTTCGATAAAGATTACCCCATAAAAATTACTCTAGTTTTTACAATCTTGTTATTCGCCACGAACAGTCTTACCAAAGACCGGATTAACGGTGAAGACGTGAAATCTTTAGGAAAATTACCACACATCTAAGCCTAATAAAACAACAATAATTCTCTATTTTGAAATTGTCTGATAGAAAAACAAATTTGCAATATTAAAGAAATCTATTTACTTTAAGATTCCCGTTGATGATTGTTAATGATAATTAATTAATCAAACATTAACTAATAAATCAGAATTAAGCATTTGAATTGCAGCCAAACAGTCTAATTGACTCAATTGAGAAATTTATGATCTATTGAGAGCGAATTTTTGAAAAAAAACCACAAATTTTCCCACTCAAAACGACTTCAAGTATCAATATAATTATATCGAGTATTTGATAGTTATTTTAATTATTACTATTGTAATTGCTCCGATTATATTCTTCAATCTAATACTTGTATGTCACACCTACACATAATATTAAACATTCTTATCATAATTAAAATAAGAGTGGTACTTGGGTTGTAGTGTAATAAAGTTGAGTGCCGTTGATCAGCTATTAATAAGGAGTTTGGAGTGATTGTGGCCGATTTTTTTCCTATAGATTTTTTAAACGTACAACAATCCACCAACGCTGATACGGTCTTATCGGGCAATCGGAAAAATTTATTTCGCCGCAAAGAGAGGAACTAATTTAACAAATAAATGAAATTTTTTGATTGATATAGAAATGTCACGAACGTTGGTCGTGTTCGTTTTTTTTTTCCCCTAAAATTTTTTTATGTAATTTTTTTGTTCGTTATTATTTTATTATCATCACAAGTAAAATGTTTACTTTGATTATCAGCTACTTGTTTTTGTGAAATTATCTTGGCCCCGTGTGCGTTTTCTCTACGACAATAAATGATGTTATCTATACGATAGATTTATCATTTAATTGCTCGAAATCTGATGAACAAAAAAAAAATCTATTGATTTCGCTGCCCAAATAATACAAAAAAATAATAATAATAAAACAAAAAATCAATATTATTTAGAATGTAAAGTAAATATTGCGCAAAACAATGATAACCAAAAAAACAAATTTTTATTAAAAAAAAAAGATTATTGAAAATATTTCGTGTACTTCTATAAGTATTGATATACGATATAATATATTTATTGAAATTTCGAATAGAAGATGATAAATGTAAATGCACATGCAATAATTTTATTGCTGTTGCAAATATGGATTCGGGCTGATTTTTATCCGTGTTTGTTTGTCAATAGTACGAATTTTGAAAACGATTACATAACAGAATTCAAGAGGCATTTTGGCAGAAGGCAGCCCATTTCGTACGCGATTATCGTTACATTTTTATAAAATGTTAAAATAGCTGAAAAACTGCAACAATTCAAGTGTACTTTTGCTTCTAAGCATCACGATTTGAATTAACACTGGTAAAATTGAAATTTGTTGGGGAAGTCTTCTCTTCTGCGTTTGCTTCAATTTTTAGGATGCCATCTATGCATTCTTCTAAAAAATAAGAATCTTGTACATTGATTTTTCCGGAGTCTTTCTAGTTCTAGTTAAATGACGGTCTTTTACTCCAATTATCGATTCAAAACGGTTTTTCAATTTTCAGTTTTCCAGTTTATTCTTCTGCCGTCTTCTTTCTTCTGTCTGTTTAGTTTTTCCGCGTACAGGCTCTCTCTTTGATTTGCTCGCGTTTCTTTGCTGTAACCCAATGAAAATACCTTTATAACAGGAAAATCGCAACGTAACAAAAAATAGCACTTTCAGACCTAGAGAAGACACGACAGCTTAGAAAATTTACACAAAAGAGAGCCTAGCGAATTCCGATCCTTTACTGAATAATTAATTTGTTTAATAAGAGGCTCACTTTTGTATTTGCTAAATGTTTCTGATGAATCGTTTTCTAAAGTTGTCGCCACGTGTCTAAGGTTGGAGGACTAACTTTCTCCAATCCTGCCTTTCATCTCCGTGTCCTTCAAAAAAGAAAACGGTTCTTTACCTCTTGCTCTTTGCTTTCCTTGGGTCTTTTTCTTGGTTCTATTTTTATTTTTTTATTCTTTAACACATGCCTTTTGCCTTATTTATCGATTTGAAACGCTTCTCTTATTTGTTAATTTTTCTATTCCTTTTCAATTTCGCCTCGTACTCTCTCTTTGATTTGTTTGCATTTGCTGGCCGTACCTCGATCGATCAAGGTATTATTTCCAATCCAAACACTTTTTAGAGACCTCTTAATATAGGGCAACGATTTTATTTCGTTGCTTGAATAATCAATTTTTCCCGAACAAAATTGAAACATTTGTTGGTCAAATAAGGAAATCCTCTGATCTAGAGAAACTCAGGAAGTTTGCATTATTTTCTAGCTAGTTTACAGGACAAGAAAAAAGTTTATCTGAACACGTTATGATGGCCACAGCCTCAGAATCAAATTACCAGACCTAATCTACACGCCGTAGAATAAAAATTATGAAAATTTTCGATAATTAATTAATTATTCCATCCATTTACGTTGAGGTCTTAAAAGATCTCTAAAATCAATCCGAAGCGGTGACTGTGAAAAAATCCAGTCGCTAAATGTTTCTCGTGAATGTTTTTCTAAAGTTGTCGACACGTTTCTAAAGTTCAAGGACTAACTTTCTCCATGGAGAAAGAAGACTGCAGTCTTTTGTATTTGCTACAATTTCTAGGATGCTTAGACAAATTGCTTTTTATCTCGGTTTTCTTTAAATAAAGCAGCGGTTCTTTGCCTCTTGCTCTGAGCTTTCTTCTGGCCCTTTTTTTACTTCAGCTTTTACATTTTCTTCTTTAGCGCATGTTTTCTACTGAATTTAGATATGTATCCGAAATGTTTCTGATATTTCAGGTTTATTTTTCTGTCTTCTTCTTTTGCTCTTCCTCTTCAACTTCTTCTCGTACAACCTCTCCCTTTGATTTGTTTGCATTTCTTGGCCGTAACTCGATAGATAAAGGTAGTATTTCGAATTTAAACACCTTTAGACATCTATTGTAAAGGTTAGTCTACTCTTTGATTAATTATCAAAAGTAAGGCAACGATTTTATCATATTTCATTACTTAAATCATCAATTATTTCCGAAAAAAAAGTTGAAAAATTTGTTGATTAAATAGAGAAATCGTCAGACCTAAAGAAGCTCAGGAAGTTTGCATACAAGTTCTTATTTTTTAGGCAGTTCACCATACAAACAGAATGAGAAATCTCGTGGTCACAGCCTCAGAATCGAACGAATTCCGTTTCTCTAACGACTAAACCTGACCTCAGTGCCCTAGAAGAAAAAACATGGAAATACTCAATAATTAAAGAGTGTAAAGCTAACTATAACCGACTTTTAATTTGTTAATTCTTGTATATTTGCAAAGAAACAAAGCACGATTAATTTTTCAATACGTTGACGTCTCAAAAAATCTCTAAAATCAATCCGAAACGGTGACTGCGAAAAAATCAATTCGCTAAATACACGTTGTATTGTGGGCAGGACGCGATGTTTACACGAATCGATCGTTTCAGGCCCGACCAGGAAATTCTCATTGCCTGTTCAATCAACAGCCCAAACACCAGATTATAATCAAATCCAACAACTATTTTACAACACACAACCGCTCCAACCGCAATTACATCTCTATTATTTTGTAATTGAAACCAAACCGAACACAAATCAATTCGGATTTTATCAAATTTTTCTGTTTACAATTTAAGCGAACCCCCTCCTCGTGTGTGATCCAATTCAAACTACAAAACTATTCCAAATTGGGGACGAAAATAAGACGACGAAGAATCCACAGAGAGAAGGAAGAAAAAAGAAACAACTGGACCATCCGTCCATCCATCCGTCGTTTACAACACAAAAATTCTTATTTATTTTTCCGTTTCCCGGTCTTTACGAACGCTAATCCAGCTTAATTTTCGTCCGGATAAAGTTTTCTATGTCTGTCGTTTTTTAAGGGATCCTCTCTACTGCCATTATTGTTGTTTGTTGTCAGAGTTCTTTTTTATATTGAATTGCCCGGCAGTAGGATGGTAGAAAAAAAAACATATACAGTAATAATAATAATAATAATAATGTCGATGGTAATAGTAGGAACGAGGGCGTGAAATCGACCAGTATCAATTCAGTTTTGTTAGTTTTTATTGCCCGGAATCTAGTCGAGGGTCACTATGGTGTCCGTTTCAATATTGTTAAATGGCATAAATCAATGTTGAAGGATGCTGATTTTACATTACATTGGATTTTGTTGTGTATGGTAATGTGGAGATTGGATGGATTGCTGCATCTTCTTAATGGATTATTTCAATAATAAAAACCTATTTATTTGGAGACAAAAACGAGAAAACTGTTGTCCGTCTGTTTACGACAATTTTATTAAGGGTGGAAAAAAAAAACAGCAGGACAATACAAGTGTTTTCGACAATTTAACAAGAGTCGATTAAATGTAATCTTTCTATAATTGTATATGAATATTAAACGTTATTCTATATAATATCGTCAATTGATGATTCAATTTTATGCGATAGAAGATAGGGTAAATGTTTAATAGAGGGTGATCTAGTTTGAACCCTATTCCAAACAAAATGTGAATCAGCAGATGCCTTGCGATTTGTAAACTTGTGAAATATCTACCATTACTGGCCACCCCCTCGATCGTCGTCGAAAATAGACAATAATCGTTCACCCATCAATTTTAAAACTAACCAACAAACAACAACAATCAGACGAAAAGCGCCAGCTGAATTTCCATTAAAATTACCTATATATGTATCACGATAATTTACCACCTGCCTGTAAATATTATCGATACGTATATATCAAATAAAATCGCATCCAAACAAATGACGTAAAAAATTCTAAATATGAAGTTTCATTCATTTTTACTACGAATTTTCTAATAAAAATTATTCTCTGTTATCAAAGCGATTGTTATCAGAAGTTTTACACGTGGAAATATCGTTTATTTCCTGTCGTCAGATCGGAGATCGAGAGCGATACGTATTGCTAAGATGATTTGCACAGTATCGGGAAAAATTGCGAAATCGGTACGTATCACACGATCACGAAATTTGTCAAAAATAGTGCTTCATTTGTTGGAAAATCATCCTAAACTGCAGGAATTGATGCATTCACAAAAAATCAAATCAATATCGGAGTCTATCAAAATCCTCCTATAGCGTTTTCTCCAAAACCACAGAAAAAGTGTAGTTCGGGTTGTATTTTTGGGAATCGGCTATTTCCTCGTCGTCGTTTTTGTCAACTTTTATCAAACCGTGCCTTAAAACCTCTCCTGTTATTGCTTTTTAGCATCTTTGCTTAAGGCCGCAATTCTTAGTCGTCTTGGACTAAGAAGTTTGATCCTTTTCGAGATATTGAGCGGTTGAGAAATCTTCCGGTAGTTGTTTAACACACGGGAATAGTGTCAAAATTTACTTAAGTCACAACCAATAGGCTTAGAGCCAACTTAATTAAATCAACATTGTTCTAGAATATGCCTCGTAGATAATAAAAATAACCTATCAAAAATTGACTAAAACTGTCTCTCCTTCTCGTTGGACCGCCTTTATCTGCATACTTGTAACGCAATTCAATAAGAAATAGTTCCGAATTGTGCACATAACAGAGACAGAATGAGCCTTTTCCACTTGCCATCAGGGCCGGACTTGTAATGTAAAACGGCCCGGGCCTACGACCCCTTTTAGAGCAACAAATTAAATTTGTATGAATCAAAAGAAAAGGAAAAAGAAAGATAATTAGATGGAGTTGTAAATCTCGCCCACCCTTGGTCACAATGTTACCAACTCCCAAAAATATTTACCCCTAAAGCTCAAGTAAAAAACCCCCAAAATCGCCACAATTACTTGAAAATCGCCCTAAAAAAGAACAATTTACGTTTTATAATATTCTCTCTATCCCTTTAAAGAGGTGAACTTTGGGGGGTTGATTGACTAGATTGGGTTATCCCAGGGCCTATATTTGTAAATAAAAAGTCCCTAAAAATACCTCTAAAAATGTAAAACTTGATCAGTTTCATGTACGAGTCGACTGTCCTCTTTTGGAACAACACATTTATATAAGACATGCTAAACATCTGCTAGCTTCTGGTGAGATTTTGTGAGATTTGGTTCAACCCCCTCCCCCATTCCCCAATCTTACGTTTTATTTAATACTAGTTAAGACTACTATTTAAGATTGCTTATTCGTAAAATACTTAAATGCTTAAATTAACCCTTTGCGTGCGCCGCTGTTACTCAGCTCGTACGCTACAATGTTCGTCGAGTCTAACTAACTAAAAAAATTTTAGTCAAGAAACATGTTTTACTTTAATTTAATCCAATCTTCTGGCAATTTTACGCTGTTTCTTGCGGAGAAGAAAATTACGTGACATTTGCTGAGACGCTGCCCCTCCCCACGTGAGATTGGGTGAGATTCAACTCGACCCCCTTCCCCCCACAAACACCCCCCTTAATCAAAGAATTTTGGAATATCTTAGGATTGTTTAATATTCTTATAATTTGTTCGCATCAATCTGTTATAATGTTTTTGACCATTATTTTAGCATAAATAGAAATTTATAAGAAATAGGTAATTAAAAAATAACATAAAGAAGACAGTTCTGGTCGTTTACGGAGATATTCCAAAGTTCTTTGTTTGATCTTTGTCTATCTCTAATACGTTATTGGCAGGTATCAATTGCATTATATCGAAGAAAATCACTACAGTCACATCGAAGAGAGCAGATGTTTGGCATGTCGTAGGTACATACAAATGGGAGTCATTCCAAGAAGGAACGTCGGCACCAAGGATGGGATCTACAACTCAATTTTGTTACCATTTCTTTCTCTCTATCTTGTTTTAACTACTGTAAAAATTCCAACAGGATCACCTAGATGGTTTGCCCACCCTTTATGTACTGCATTTGAAACAGTAACAGAGTGTGTTCTCAACGTCAGTCCGGCCCTGCTTGCCACCACTGTATAAGCGCACATTTAGAACTTGCCATTGCACAATTCGTTGTGTAATCGTAAAATAATCACGCATTTTGGAACTTTTTTCCAACAAAGGCCCCCGTATGTAATATTTATAATATTATAACATATATACACGTGATGATTGTATTGTTTGGCGCCAATTAGCCGCCTGAAAGATGATCAGTGGCACAAAAGTCAGCCGCCCCCTTTTCCGTGGATGCTCTTTATTTGGACGTCGGTCTGAATTTCCGGTTTCCGGTTAGTCGTCTGCCGGAACAAGACTTTACACTCTACTCATTTATGATATACGGTATATTGTAGATAGTGGTACTCGTTCGTTCGGTTCATCAATTATATTTCTACATGTAGATTTATTAAAATCTACGTACACATAAATGATAATTTTTTTTTATTATATAAATTATTGGGGGGCTGAAAGAATTGATTTTCAATTAGGCTACAATATCGTGTTTACGTTACGGTTTTCACGTTTTGTTGAAATTCACTCAATTATGATTGTTCTCGGGTTTTTTTTTCTCGGGGGTTTCGTAAATGATTGTAGATTGTAGAAAAACATAGTCGTTAAGTTTGTTATTGGAGGATTTGTCCCTGATTTTTTGCCGCTTACAAATCAATCGATTGCTTGTGATTGTCACAAAATATTTGGATAATAACAAAATAAAACCCTAAACTGATCCTGATCGACAGACCACAGTTTTCTATACAATACAAACGATCCAAATACAGAAGGATAAAGATGAGGATTATCTAAATAGGTTCAGTTGTGTGTATGTATGCTGTGTATACACACACACAAAACTGAGACAAATTACCTTATTCACGTTTACTTTACGGTCTCACACCTCTTTGAATTGGCCGATATTTAATGTTTAGAATGTGAACATGTTTAGATTTAATCTTATATTAACTAGTAACATTCTTATAAAATTGGATAAAAGTCCAGGTAAAATGGTATTGACTCAGAACCCTCTCTATTCAAGGGCAATTGAGCGTGAGCGTTCGGGATCCGCCCCACGCATTTCACGCAGATTTACTCGACATTTAGCCGAATACCAACCGGAAATACCGTTTATAAATAGATAGATGCGATTTTTCACACATTCCATATACGATTCCAATAATATCTCCACCCCCAAAAAAATTAACAATTAAAACAAATAAATCGACAGTTATCTAAGAAATTTCGCTATATCCGCCCCTTTGCCTTCTATTACACCCCCAAACAATGTATGTTACACGTGTTTTGGTCCCCAGGTGTCCGGCAACTACCGCAAATATTGATTTTTCGGCATAACTTTTGCTGAAAGAAATCAAAGCGGACAACTGTGAAAGACGCTGAAGACGAAGAAAAGAATCGTTACATTGCTCTTCTATTATATAATATTTGAGAGAGGAGAAAAAAACGGGTAGTTTTGGGGCGTATCGAGGTGATGAAAATGATCGTTTTAATGTCGCGGAAGTATACCTATATATAATATAATAGATTGTCGTGCTATTTACTATTCTATTATAGATATATAAGGCGACGTTTTCGTCATCGTTAATTTCTACCTGGAAGTCGAACGTTACGTGGTTTTTCTATTGATTTGCGGCATGTTATACAATTCTTGATCTGCTTTTGATAATGGGCTGTCTTTAACAAATTCAACAATTGTTATATTGATGTATTGATGTTTAGAGGATATTTATGTGATGTTGGTACAGGATGTCTACTTGGGAGCTTATCTCAAAGTTTTGATAAGAAAAATAATGTCTTCTTGAGCTTGTCCTGCATTATTGCAACAGTTCTGATATAAAATAAATCTCTGGTTACAGTTAAATAGTTTCAGAAATTTTGAAAAATTCGTCCAAAATGTTTTCTTATTATTTATTTCAGTTTATTGAAGTCAAACTTGAGACGATGATTTTTCGTAATTTCTCGTCGAAGACATTGCTTTTCTACGCGTAACTTCAGGCTGACTTTTAGACTTGCAGCGGTTCGAAACCAAAAAGACAGAAAGGCAAATACATTTCAATCTTGTATAATTGAATAGCTTCTTTTCCCAAGACTAGTAATATAGCTTTCAATAGTTCCTTGGTAGAGTTTTCTACTCATTTTCAATTTATCTTAAGGGGGGGGACAAGGGTCTGAGATACCAAAAAAAGCATATTTTTGTGATTTTTTTACAGAGTAGCTTATTTATTAATATTTTTAAAATTCTTGTACATTATTAAGCATTATTCTAAGAATATCTTGCTACATTTTCATAAAAAAATATTGAAAATTCAGCCAGTGGTATTCCTGAAAACCGAGTCACCTCAAAAATAGTTTCCATGCGGTAGTCAGGATAATAACTCATGATTGTTTCATCTGATATTAAAAAACCAAAGGAATTTTTTTAGTACATAGGTTTGTCTTGAATTTGAACGAAGGAATTAACAAAATATTCTTTAATTTTTGAATTTTTGGTGAAGGTGCAACCAAAAAACTGATTTTTGCCAAACATTGCTCTTTTGATTAATGAAAAAATAAGTTGTAATTGAAACAAAAAAAAATCCTTCGTTCAGAAACGAGTATTTAGTATGTAAATGAAGTGTGCAAAGTTTAGGCGAAATCAGTTCGAAGGTTTTCGAGAAATTTTGACTACCGACCTTAAAAAATAGTTGTGAGAAAAACGCGATTAGAGTTTGATACATGAATAAAATAGAGAAAAATAGTTATATCTACAAGGTGGTAAAATCATACTTTATCCGCTCGTAGATAAAGGGACTTGACCACCGTGTGTACTACAAGATCTATGACACTTTTAATGACGGTCAGAGGGACCGAGCGCCCGGAGATTCAATCGTCTACAACTCGGAAAGTTTTGCTCCTAATACTTTAAATTTGTAGTATCAGAGAAAAAACTTGATTTTCTGACCCTTGTTTCCCCTTAAGGGCGTATGTTTAACATGATATATTTATAATTGGGCAAATTGTGAAACAATTTTGTGGTCTATTTGATTAGAGACTGTGGTCAAAACTTGAACAGTGGTGAGATTTCAAACAAAAGAGTTATACGTTTTTTATAAAATAACTTATAACGACCCTTAAAACATTCCCTATTACCTTGAGATCAACTTTATTGCCCCAAGTGAAAGTACAGATCAGTTTCGAAAGCTGGCAATCTATCAGGAAGAGCTTAAAAACGTGCTCTATAGTCTACAATTGATGAATATTTGGGAGAAAACTGTTCCGATACGTTTTAATAAATCTGTTCTTGGGCATTTCCTGTTAGGTAAATGTTTCATTGGCAATTCAAAAAAGACTAAATAATCAAATATAAGTTCATTGTTCTAAGAAAAAACAAAAACTTAAGTTTTCTTTCAATCACATCGTTAAGCCCTTCAACACGAATGTATTCAAAATGATGCAAATGTGAGCAAAATGTCTTTTCAAATATCAATAGACGAACATTTGTGTATGCAACTTCGCGGATCCCATTTTTAATCAAAAATACTAAGAGAGCAAAATTGAAATAGGTTACAGCAGCTATCTTTGCGTTATATAAGCATTCACTTCCAAATTAGTGATGTCACGAGAGAGCTCTTATCGAGAGCAAGGGCTCTCTTCGAGACAAGACGAGAGACAGTTATGTCTCGAATCGTCTCTTGTCTAGTGATAATATTTACATATATTACAACTAAAGTCTGAACCTCGTTGAATTACTAATCAAATATGGATCATTTATGAATTACCTATTTACGGCAGTGGATTGAGGCTTAGACTGCACAATTTTTAGTAGATCCTAGGAGTTTCTTTGATTGCGTTGAACTCTCCTATTCCCTAATTAGCTACGAAGCCTGGCATTCTTCTCGTATTTGAAGAATCCTAACTTAATTTTCGACAATGTTTAGGAAGTCTACCCAGGAATATGTTCTTTAACAGCTCAGCCTCTCAGACCAGTACTTAAATGCGCCACTACCCATTTATTTACGAACTCTAGAAACAGTGCATAATAGTAACTTTGTAAAAAGTTAAGCTATCTTCTTAAAAAATTCTGCCTCTTGACCCACGGCAAGTTATGTCGCACGTAATTGCTTAAGAAAATGTACTAACAGCGAAAATAGTTGAACTAAGTTGCACAAACAGATCCCAAAATGCTTAATACACATATTTGATTAATTTGTTTTTAAGCATATCTGTAATAAAACTCGTCATTTTGAACAACTGTCAAGCAATAACGCTCAGAAATGCATGCGTAATATTGGATTCGTCTGTAATATTAAAAAAATACTAGAACTTTGATAGTCCTGTGTTGATATCCCCCAAATTAAGTCACTTTTTGATTTTTCCTTTCAATTCAATAAGAATTTTAATAAGTTTTTGTATCTTTTCGAGAAACACATAGAATAGGCTCTCTGGTCTCGCAACGGTTTTACGATAGAAGCAGTTTCGATCGCTCGTCTCGTCTCGTCGCGACGATACCAGACGCGATACGAGAAATTATCGTCTCGGCGGCATCACTAAATATAAATGGTAATGAAACAATGCATGTAATAGTACCTATTCTCCTTCGAAATATCCCATTTGCTTAAAAAATATAACAATTTTTGTAAAATGTGATTAAGGGACAACTTTGAAGGGGATAAGCTCTAAATCCTTTCGGAATACGATACAGAAGGATTTACTCTAGAATATCTAATAGATATCATTAAAAAATAAATGGCTTTAAGATTTCGGGTTTTGGCCAGATCTCGCTGCATCCATACGATTACAATTCGTCGGAAATCTATGGATAATAAAGTCCAAAGCTTACAGAATTTGCCCAGCTTCATAAAAATATAGAAATTTGTGTTTTTTTTAAAAATAAATTATCAGATTTTCTGGAAAAAATGTTAGTGCACATTTATCCGTCTTTGACTTAATTTCTGCAGCTTAAGGGTCTGCGTCTGTTCTCCTATTGCTCCGATTTGACCTTCAGAAATTTGCACAAGAGGGTGAAACATTGTTGCCAAATATTTTCACGATAATTTCTCAATTTTTCGCTTAACATTATAATAAAGAACACTTCCCGAAAAGGTTTAATTCGAGAGAATGAGACCTTAAGAAAAAATCTTTTGTTATTTTCTTTTAAGCCCTTGTTTTTAAATTTGAAAAGAAATTTTGAAAAAAAGTTCAAGAGGGACCGAGATTTTCACTTTTATAATCATTTGAGCTATCAACCTTCTCTTTAAATTGTGAAATGCGACCGTGTTTTGAAGTGTCGGAAGCTGACCCTTAAATCTTCTTCAATTATTAGGGAAACGTAATAATTTCCCAATTTATTTATCTAGTTAAATTGATAACTTTAAGCTTTTGAAATTTCTAATTTCACATAAAATCAACAGCAAATACTTGTTGCTAACTACTTTCCTTGAGCTGGCGATTTTCACAACTACATCAGAGTTTTGCAACATGATGTCTTCCATGGCCCAGGAAACGTTTTCAGGGCATCGTCCACAAAAATTCAACGAATCCTGAATAACGTTTATTGTTTCCCCAATTGTGTAATTGCTACCAAACAATGTACTTTAGACTTTTATTCTCATGCCCCCCCGTAACATAATACAATTCAGTTTACAACTCCAACACAATGCCCCAACAATCGATTCCCATCTATCACCAAATACCAATAAAACTATTTAAATAGAATAAAGAGAGAGTATACTTAAATGGTCTTTGTCTTACATACATCTATTATGAAATGGCTTATTTAGGAGTTATACCCCTGGAAAAGCGTCATGTAATACGTTTGCACGGGGGCATTAGCAGGCCTTTATTAAATCTCGTCACTGTCGACTTTATTACTTGACAAAGTAACAGTAAAAATGCTCGGTTATATTGTCAGAGGGGTTGTACAAGAGAGAAACTTATATTTATATAGAGGGGTGAGAAAGATCAACCACTAGTATTGCCGCCGTCATTGCCGCCAACATAACACCAACAAACAATGATCTACTAAAAGGATCAACTTAACAATCACGATGAGACTCGTTCTCTCTCACATTTACACATGTAATACAACATACCCTAAATAAATTACGATTTTCTACTTATAAATCAATATGATACTAGTCAATTATGTGTCGCCAAAACCACCCCTAGATTTCTATTAACAACTTATAAGAAGTTAATTGTGTACGCTGGAGAATTGTTGGAATCAATTTTAAAACCGTCGATGATTAAATGTTGGCGATCTCTCGTAACCGCCCCTATATCTTGATCCACTTAGTTGTACGTCCATCAAACGTAAATCTTAAATGAAGCAGGATTTGGAAGGCAGATGTTAAATTGGTCGATTTATAAACTAATAATATTCAAATTTGATTGATTACGCGTTTAGATTGTGGATTTTTTTTATCATTAGATTGTGATTATGATGTCGAATGTTAATTTCAACCCCTTTTAATTTCTAGGATCGCAGACATACGAATATTAGACCGCGCGCTTAGGGATGAAATGGGATTACCACGACAACAATAATGAAAACAAACGAGCTACAGCATATCACATAAAGCAATATAAAGTATATGTGTGTGCCGTAAAGCTGAGATATGAAACCGTATTTTCAGTGGCCTGAAACGAACAATCGGACGGTACGGTAGAAATAGATTCTGCAGATCAATTTGGCAAAAATTTGCGTCCTGTAAAACGCAGACGTTTTTGTTCAATTCGCCCGTATTCATTTAGAATTGATGATGGATGCCTTTTTGTGAACAACTTTACCGTTTAATGTACGGTTGGTTAATGAACACCTTTCTATTAGATTGAATGGGAAAAATTACAAAAAATTAATAATGGAATATATGGAGAATAATCGAATTGAAACGGCCACACATCCTGGTCATTAGACCCATAAAAGATGAATACGTTTTAAGAAAGGTTGGAGTGTTTTCAATGCGACCACTTTATATACAAATCTTGTTGAAAAATTATTAAGTCGACATACAGTCATTAATTGCCATTTTATAAGTTGTATTATTACAAAATACAGGCTCTTTGAGCACGGATTCTATACAACTGGAGATTACTAAATGAATAGAAATATTAAAGATGTACGAGGTTTAAAACCGGAATTTTTAAGAACGCTTCATCAATAGAAATCCGAATGAATTGTTTGCTATAATCATCATCATCAACGGCAACAATACGAAACAATCAATTTTGCTAGTTTTTCTCCTACAAAGCCTCAATAATCATAATTCCACCGTATCTGTGTGTGTTATTTATGTTTGATGTTAAATTTTTTTGGTGTTGTTGTTCGTCCTTTTATTATCGTTTTTATTATGAACGGCCGACATCATCCATACGGTGTCCGTTTATTAAAAGTTATCAGTATTTCGGGTTGAGTAAGTCCGCAAATTTTCTCTCTTTCTATATTTTCTATGTGGTGGTTATAATATGGATGATAGATGGACGGGACAGTGGGAACGGCTTGTGCACCGTCATGTCCACACCATTGACTTTCACTATTCGCAAAATGGGTATATATTCCTTATCAGACCCTACATTTATATACATATATATATATATAGTATAACCCTTAGTCAGTTCGATCAAAAGGATAGCGATATATAGGAGATAGAATATTCAACATATTGAAAACGATAAATCGTGATGTATTTATTATTAAGTTGTAACGAGAGGGTTTTCGACACTCGGAAGTGATCAGATTAACGCATCTTTATTGAGTGTACGAATTTCGGAACAAGATTATTTCGATTTTCAATCTCGAGGCGCAAGTTTTTATAACAAATCGTGTTGTTCTTAATTCTAATCGACTGCACCAAATGCTTCAAAAATTAAATAGATTACAGCAGCTATCCATGCGTTACATAAGCATTCACTTCCAAATTAACACATCACTCAATAAGACCCTCGTGATTTCCAGGTAGTACCAACCTTCAAACAGAAGTTGCAAAAATTTCACGGCTTTCTGACCGTTAGTGTATAAGTTACAGTCATTTTAGTGACCCAAGTTTTATAATTTTCAAGACAATAAATAAATAGTTATTTACTTTACAAGGTGGTAAAGTGACACTTTTCACTAGAGCGGATAGTTTGGATCACGACGCCGAAAGTGAAGTCACACAAATCCGCGAGTGTGAAAAGTCACTTTCCATCGTGTAAAGTACAACATTTTTTTCAATATTAACGACCTTCAATTTAATCATTCTTTTTATTATATTATTTATATTTTTTAAAGTAAAAAGTGTCGACCTTTAATTTAAAAATAGATGTTTATTTACATTTTCGTACATTCTAGTTCTTCAAGAAAGATCTTCGAGGAAATACTACACAAAGCCAATTTGCGTCGCAAAATTTGAGACAGAGTCACTTGCAATCACTTGCAATTTGGTGTTTGACGAGTTCAGTTGGGTTTCATTAAAGTAGACGATCTGTGGTACACGCAATTGTTTTTAATCGAAATTTAAATTCAAATTAACTGAAATTAATTGAATCACTGGTAATAATTAATATATAATTTAATTGAAGATAGAAGCATTTTAATTCTCAGTTTTTTGTTTGTTTTTTTTTCCTTTATATTCCAAAACTTAATCTGTGTATTTTTGAATTGTTAAAAATGAGTGGTATTGAGAAAAAAAATTGCGTCGATTATGTTCCACAAAAAAACTTGTTGAACATCATTTTTAGTACCCCCAATAGAAAGTAAAAGTCAATAGTACAGAAAAGACAATTTTCTTCACTAGTGAAGAAAAGTGTCACTATTAAGATATTAGTAAAGTAAAGTCAACTTTCAACTGTTAGTATTGAGAAAAAGGAATTTCGTATGTTGATGTGGAAAAATACCGTTGGAGCCAAACAGTGGCTTGCTAAGCATTATAAGGATTCTGCACCAGGGAAATCAACTATCAGTGACTGGTATGCTGAATTGAAACGCGGTCGTACAAGCACTGATTATGCTGAACGCTCTGGTCACCCAAAATCGGTAGTTGTTCCGGAAAATATAAAAAAAGGTCCACGAAATAGTTTTACAAGACCATAAAATGAAGTTGCGTGAGATAGCTGACAACCTGAAGATATCAGAAGGTCTTTGCAATTTTGCATGAAAATTTGGACATGCGTAAGTTGATTTCGAAGTGGGTGTCGCGTTTGCTCACTCCGGACCAGAAACGACAACACCTCGACGATTCAGAGAGCTGTTCAAGCGAAATAAAAAGAATTTTCTGCGTCCATGGATCCACTACTACATGCTTGAATCAAAAAAGGCGTTAGCTGAGTGGAAAGCAGCCGGTGAAAGTCGTCCAAAGCGGCCAAAAATTCAAAAGTCGGCTGGCAAGATTGCGGCATCCGTTTTTGGGACGCGCTTGAAATTTTGTTCATCGACTATCTTGAGCAAGGCAAAACTATCAAAAGTGTATATTACATGGCGTTGATCGATTGAGTGCAAAAATCAAGAAAAAACGGCCCCACTTGCAAAACAAGAAAGCGCTGTTTCACCAGGACAATGCCCCCACAAGTCGATGAAAACAGTGGTTAAATTGGGTGAATTACGCTTTGAATTTCTTCCCCACCCACCGTACTCTCCAGATTTGGTTCCCAGCGACTACTGGCTTTTTGCAGACATGAAAAAGATGCTCCAGAGAAAGAAATTTGGCTCAAATGAAGAAGTGATTGCCGAAACTGAGACTTATTTTGAGAACAAAGACAAATCGTTTTACATAAATAGCATAGAAAAGTTAGAAGAGCGTTGGAATGAATACATCACTCTTGAAGGAGAGTATGTTGATGAGTAAAGTGGACTTTCTGAAAAGAAAATTGTTTTGCTTAGTTAGTTGAGTGATGTCGCGAGAGATCTGTCGCCTTGATTTTCAAGACAAATTTACTATATCGTTTCGGTTTCGCTCGTCGAAACAAGACGAGAGACAAGTCTGTCTGGAATCGTTGCAACTAAAGTCTGATTTTTTTTTTAACAAATACTGTTTTCCTTAATACTAACCAACTGCGCCAAATGCGTCTTAGGTGGGTGAAAAGGGCCGACGTTCAGAGCCCATTTGCTTTAGAAAGTGAAAAGAATAGTTTGGTTCTGGAAAGAGAGTGAAAGTGGTTGAGTATCCCTAAAATAAAAACTCAAGATCTTGAGGAGAAATTACTTGTATTTTGTACAAACTCTTTTTCCGCAGAAAGCTGTGTAGACTCGAAGTATTTAAGGAGATGTTCACATATGTGCGTTTGTTGGCCTGAATGTGGCTCAGAAATTAGTTGTAAATCAATGCTAGTTCTGCATTCTAGCACTAGAGCACTGAAAATACTGTGCCTTTTACTCTGAATCTGATCTTCATTGATAGTGGCGCAGTCCGCTGAGTATCAAAAATATATCAGGTTGTACCGTAAGTTCTGTCAGAATAATTTGAGAACTTTATCACTATTTTTTTACCGAAGTTTTTATTTACTAATCATCTATGTGTTTTGCCTTCTTAGATATAACCTCTTGCCACTTTTAGGTATATTTTGAATTCCTCGATGGAAAAATTCTTTCAATTTTAAATAAAAAAAAAAATGCGTCACTACAATTTTAATATCTTGCTGGGAATTAAAGTTATTTCTATTAATATGATTTTGTAAACTCCCTAAGTAGAAGGTCCGCACCCACTTTGTACCTCAGATCCAAAAATGGGTCTCTAAGGTGACGATAATGCAATGACATTCATATATCAATGCGATGTTCAAGTTGTGCTGGCGTTACTTCATGCGGCACCCATTTTTCCAACTTAATCACTTTTCCCATGTCGTCCATATGACAATGGACGGTGATCTAGCTTACTCCCATTTCTTGTGTAAGTTCTCGCACTATTGTGGATGGGTTATTTTCCACCAGACTTTTGAGGAAGTCTCTATCGAACTCAGAGGGTCGTCCGATACATCATCTTTTAAGCTGAAGACGCCGTTTCAAACCATCTCCGACACTTCCGTTCACTCGCAACATTATTTCTTTGCTCTGTTCTTTTGTCATTTTCATTTTTATCGGCAGAAGAAACCGGGAGTTGAGTGCACTCTTCAAAAATTGTAAACAAAACAGCATATGCACCGATCTTGCAAGATTTCGCCGTAGAAAAAGTTGAAACATGTTACTGCACGTTTCGCACAGAATAGGTGTTATGGCTTGTTTCCGTGGGGGTTACCTAAATTGGGGGACGGGGGATTATACTAAGCTGGAAGTGAGGTGTCGCCGAAGAGTGAGAGAACCATTGGCGTCCAGCTAAACACTACGGCAGGCTAATTGTTTATATATTTTGATTCGTTAGAACGTGACTATTACACATTCTTACCGTAAACATTATAGTATTACACTTTACAACTGACACACCCGGACACACATTACTTGTAGTAATTATCAGAAACAAGCCATACAACCTGATATAATGGCTTAATTTCTAGAGACTTCAGAACAAATCAAAATTTCAGTATAGAAGGCAAAGAGGTGCAATCGGGTACTCAACGGGAGAAAAAAATGGGCCGCTTCCCTTCTATTAGGCCTACTGCAACTCACCCAATAAGGCTTCCCTTCCTTCACCACTCCACAATAAGCTCAAAAGGTTGCAAATCTGCCTTAAACAGTTTACTGAAGTAATTACTAAATATCCAAAAGCGCCCAAAATATTTTACGGAAATGATGGAAACCGAGGCTTAGAAACGTTATTTTTTCGTTTCGGTTTCGGTCCGGTTACAAAAACATCGATTGATTCAATTCCGCTCGAATCCCTGGTGGAAACTACAAATTTTTGGGAGTCGAGATGTTGCGCAAAACTTTTTAAGCCGTACATGTGGATTATTTCGCTTCCACGATCAAAAGCATAATAAGTAGCAGAAAAAGGACGTAAAAAATCGGCTAAAAACAGTATTTAACTATATAATTTGACATCAATTAAAGTTTGTTTTGTTGATTAAAATTGACGAAACTTTGTCGAAGCAAATTATAACCGTTTGAATTAATTCCGCATAGTTATCGTTCAATTCTCAATTTGTTTCAAATTAACCATCACAACTCTATACCACCCCAATTGCGATTATCATACCCTATTAAAACCAAAGCAGATGGTGGCAGTTTGTCTTGTTCTCATAATAATTTAATATTTATAATATAGATTCCGTGCGATTGTTTTGTTTGTTCGATACGTGGTGCAAGTTGTTTGAATATCTCCACAAATCCGACTTTCGAATATATCACATAAATAAATAATTTTCACATAATCTATTTTGAGAAAATTTTGATTCATTTGTCTATATAGAATAATCAACATTTCGGGATTGTTGATATATCAAACGGGAACGACAAACGATTTGTGTGCATCCGCAAACGACTCCCGGAAATATGACGACGACGTCGTCTCTCTTCTCCCAACTTCCATGTCCGGGACCAAAACTTTGCCGAATATTTTACCCATTATTTATGATCACAAGACCAGAACGGATAGACAAGATTATATGATATCTATCTCGTTCTATTCGTCGTTTCTATAAATTACTAACATTATATTATTGATTATTAGTCCTAGTTCTAATAATAGACAAATGAACAATCGGATACATTAAAAATAATAGAAAATATAGATGATTGATGAGTTGATTTCCATGTTCTTGAAAGCTACTAAAAACCGTAATAACCAACTAGCGGTCACGTGTATTATCGATATTTAGTGTAGATTAGGTTTATATACTACATTAAAAATAGATATTGATATGATAAAACTGAATACACACAACATATAAAAGCTTGCTTTTTCGGTGGGGTTTTCCGGGGGGATGGCCTCAATAAAAATCCACCACTTTTCTACACTTTAATTATATATTTCCTTTTCGGTTTATGAACAGAACCGGATTCAGTTTTGGGCAGATTGTGATTGTTGAAGACACGCAAACGCATCGAATTCAATCTACTTATCGAATGTGGAACGCCACGAACAATCAATCTTCATATAAACACATTACAGTGCCTGCCAACGACGGCTGGACGAGTTCGCTGAACAATCAGCAGGACGCCCGAATCCCCATCACTAACCGAACTCGTCAGAGTCGCTTTGATCATGATTTGGCCACCAGGAAAGGAGCAATTGGAGGAATTAGCAGCTAAAAAACTACCAAAAATAGAGCGAATCGATTGCTGTGTCTAATAATCTTCTGCTACTCCCTCTCGTTCGCGTGATCCAATTCCATCCAGAATCAAGCCTGATTACGTTCAAAATTTACGATCAACTATAAGTTTTACTTATAGCTTTAATAAGAACTCCTCCAAACGAGACGAAAAGACGTAAAAAAGTAAATATAACAGCAACAACAACAACAACAAAACTGTAACGATATTGTATAGGGGCGGTGGTGGAAATGTGTGTTAGATAAAGACAACTATCTACAATTTCCCACCTTTGTTGTCTTTGTCTTATATTATCCTCCTTAGAAGGTAATATAGTAGCTGTTATATCCGGTTCACGTTGCTATGGCTGCCTTGACAAGCTCATTTCATTGGTTGGTGAACGGAAGGAAGGAAATTGATGTCGACCGCCCATGAAGCTCCTCCCGTCCTTTTTAATATAATCAAAGCTCCGAATGGAAATTCGATAAAAAAAGCTAACTATACACACACACATACACTAGCAGAAAGACCTTCATTTAACTTCTATTAAATCATAGTATTTAACATTAAATAACGTGTGAAATGTAATTAGAAAGCGGGGGTCGGTTAAATAAACATTGTCACAGTTGTGGGGTGAATTTTCATATTACATCCGTACACTTGTACAATTATTGACTGATGAAAGACAATTGATCGATTTTTATTTACTAGTATTTCACTTTTTTAACAGTTCATTAGAATCAATATCGTTATACACGTTGGCCTTTAATAAATTTATGAGGGTTGTGGACACGTATAGGTGTGGATTGAGGGTGTGGATATGTATGACACGTGCAGATACATACGTTGCAAAACAACATAATAATCCATTAACACACCAGGACGATGTACATTAAAAACAATACAAAAATAATAACACGTGTCAGTAGAATCAAGCAAGTCGAATATCATGTTGCAGTAATTACTGGGATATCACGTATATTGTTGCAATTTTCGAATTTACCGCCAATTCGTGTATGTTTGATAACAGGTTGCCATCTAGTGGCTAAATTGTTAGTGACCTATATTACCGACTCAGTATTAGTTTTTTTTATTTTTAGTTCAAGTGTTGTAATATTATCACCAACAATTTTTCTTTGGCAATGAAAATTTGTAATAAAGGCACAATTTCTGTATTGTCAAAAAAATCCATGCATGACTATTGCATGTATATTGTTGCTATTTTCGAATTTACCGCCAATTCGTGTATGTTTGATAACAGGTTGCCATCTAGTGGCTAAATTGTCGGTTTATAGTGACCTATATTACCGTCTCAGTATTAGTTTTTATTTTCGATTCAAGTGTTGTAATATTATCACCAAGAATTTTTCTTTGGCAATGAAAATTTGTAATAAAGGCACAATTTCTGTATTGTCAAAAAAATCCTTGCATGACTATTACATGTATACTCAATTCACCGACCGAAGCGTTCCTAGATTTAAGTTGGTAGCCTTGAATATAGTGATATTTCTAGGGATTTATTTCTTTGTGTCCATATTCCTGCTTACAATATTGGGAGTGCGTACTTTGTTTAACGAGACATCTTTCAAATCTAGTAAGCCTTTGAACGGTGAATATAGTATATATTGTTGTAATTTTCGAATTTACCGCCAATTCGTGTATGTTTGATAATAGGTTGTCATCTAGTGGCTGAATTGTTGGTTTATAGTGACCTATATT
The DNA here is from genome assembly GCA_021725515.1 of Epicauta chinensis. Classification (NCBI taxonomy): domain Eukaryota; kingdom Metazoa; phylum Arthropoda; class Insecta; order Coleoptera; family Meloidae; genus Epicauta; species Epicauta chinensis. Next base: position 460,827 of record JAEDXX010000030.1, read on the forward strand.
ACCGTCTCAGTATTAGTTTTTTATTTTAGATTTAAGTATTGTAATATTATTATCACCAACAATTTCCCTTTAGCAGTGAAAATTTGTAATAAAGACACAATAGACAATCTATAATTTTTGTATTATCAAAAAAAAAAATCTCTTGCATGACTGGTAGTGTCATCTAGGAGGTAATAGTACAACAATTGCGTTTCTTGTAGAGAACTGTATTATCGTTTGATTTATTACTTATAAATAAAATCAATTAGATTACAATATTTTGGGTCAAATTGATTTATTTGTTAATAAGATTTAAGGAAATTTGGTTAAATTTGTTTAAAATCTGTGTATTCAGTTTAGTGAAAAATATTTCTGAGTTTATGTGGGCGTTTGTCAATAGATGGCGTTATGTGTGCCTTCTTTGACATTCCTAAAGTGACAGTCCTGTCAGTTGGTTCCAGTTGGTTTGGGAGTAGGTTACCAATTTTAATTACTGTTCTAGAAAGAACTTTTAGTCTTTTATTCTATTAAAATTAATTAGAAATCGTACCGTAATCGAATCGTTTATTATAAAATGGATTTTTCCACATTATTACATACGGCCCAAAGGAACGAGAAGAACAACAAAAATGAGGTAACATATTTGTCAACATCAATACGAGAAATTACCTAAAATTACCAGTTCCATTGCATTCCGCATAACGTATTCATTAAATTTTCGCAACCTCAATTAGCACATTAATTATTTTCGCATAATTTGCAAATTAATTGTGTTATTGTTTCGAATAGGGTGTACGCTATTATAGTACGAAATTTGAACCACCGAAAAAACAACAACGTTCCAAACAACTATCGGAGAATATCAAACGATTCTTGGCCAGGAAAGAGGAGGAGGAGCGCCAAAAGCAGAAGGAAGCTAACCGTAAGAAAGAGGAATTGTTAGCGTTACGATCGATGGATAAAAAGGCAACACGACGGGTCAGCGTCATGTTGAAACGTACAAAATCCGCGAATCAATCATGTATAAAAGATGCCATCAATACAATCAACTCATCGGTTACATTAGCCGGCACCCAACAACCGGATGAGGATGATTACGGTTACGTTTCACAGGAGGCGTCGGCATTCTACAATAAAATGATGGAGAAATACAGTAAAATGCCCGATGAACCGAAATTTAATCTATTAAACAATAAAAAGAGACCTGTAACAACTACAACAACAACAACCACATCAAGGGATGATAGTGATTTGGCGCATAAACGTCGAAAAAAAGAGGAACATTTCGATGATAGTCCGGTGAAGGATGAGGTGCGAGATAAACCGAAACATAAACCACCACCACCGCCTGCATTGAATTTTAACGAATTATTGAAGATTGCCGCTAAGAAACAACACGAACCGATTGTAATACCAACGAAACCGAAAGAGGAGGAGCGTTTATTGACGAAGAAACAGAAGAAGGAAGTTGATCGGGAACGTGAATGGCGGGAACGGAAAGAAGCACAAACTACCAACAATAATAATCAACAAAAAACAAAAACTTCTGATATTTTAAAGAATAGTAATAAGGAAATTAAGAAACCGATCGTTGATAGTAATATAAAAAAAATTCAAGATCAGAAAAAATTGGAAGATAATCGGAAAATTGTTGAAAATAACAATAACAAAATAGATAAGAATCGTAGTATAAACAAATCGAATAATACGTTAAATAAATCCGCAAGTAATCCAGTGAAGTCGCCAATTAAACAATCAATTAATAATAATATTAATAATAAACAAAATCAAGAAATAAAGCCGCGTGATGTTAGAGAAAGTCCAACAAAACCACCAACTGCAATCCACAATCATAATAAAGATCCGAAATTAAAACAATTACCAATAATGCCGCCGAAACGTGATAATCTCAATAATAAACAAATCAAGAAACCAATTAATAAACGTAATTATTTGTTATTGTTATTAATGATTTATTTGATGATTTGTTTGAATTTCCAGGTCGTATCCTTGATGATGATGAAGAATACGATTCGGAAATGGATGATTTTATCGATGATGGTCCAGAAGAGGGTGAAGATTATTCGAAATATATTAGCGAGATATTCGGTTATGATAAATCGCGATATCGGCATGTTGATGATGATGTTGATAATATGGAATCGTCGTTTGCTCAACAGATGCGTGAAGAAGTGATTAGTACAAAGATTGGTAATTGGATGATTGTTGTTGGGTTGTATTTTGTTTTTGTTAATTTTGTTATTGTGTAGGTATCATGGAAGATTTGGAGGATATGAAGAAGGAGGAGGAGGAGAAACGACAGAAAGCTCTATTGAAGAAGAAAATGAAGCGATAGATTTAGGATACGATTATATAATGGGCCTTAAAATTTTTTATAATTTTAGATCTAAAATATGGAGGGTTGATTGCTTCTATATTAAATGTGATACGAGATTATTCATCTATATTTATATATTGTATAGTTTTTTTTTTAAATTGTTATCTTAAAATATATTGTAACAGGATGGAAATTCTGTTTTTTTTAGCTAAAAACGCCTTCACTTTGTGGTCGATATAGCCGTAATCTCGTTAATCTATAATATATTAGCGATTTCCCATTCACTGATTCACTGACTCCCTCATCACGATATCTCTGAAACTATCCATCCGATCGACTTTAAATTTGGCACATGTATACGTTTTGTTACTTAGACGCTCAGTAAGAAAGGATTTTTGAAAATTCAACCCCTAAGGGGGTTAAATCGGGCATTAAAGTTTTAATATTTCGGAATATAGGCGATTGTGGGGATAAGTTTTGACAATCGGGTATTAGTCCGCTGCATCGCTGGCCGCTTTTGGAAATTAGTTTTGATAATTAGGCAATTTCATTTTAAAATGTAAATAACAGAGATTCTAACCAACCTCACTTTCTTTGACGTTCGGTATCGGTCCGAGGGGAGGGCCATAGGCGCCGTTTCGAACTATTTAAGTATGAAGAATATTCTTTAAAAAATAACGAAAAGGGCACATGAAACTCTTGTTAACCTCGGGCGCAATTGAGTCTCGGTCCGGCTCAGTTAAAGAATCATACGAATGGAAACGTAGCTTCAACAATAATATTCACTTTAAGCCTTCTTATGTTTGTGTTAAATATGGAAAAAAACGCCCGGAAATATACACTTTCTTTTCGAACAGCATTAGGGTGGCTCATTTCACCAAACCCAGCCGCTTATATAGTGTGATAAAAAGCCGCTCCAAAAACTACGCGTTTCTGTTTCAACAATTTCAGGGAGGTTACAGCTCATTTCACCAAACCATCCTAATTCTATCGCTATACATCCCTACGAAGGGTCCTAAATGGGCAAAGTAAGGGTATCCTAACAATGATATATATACGTATAACTCATCCCTAACAATACGCAATTTATCCCTATACATCTCTACAAAATGTCCTGACAGGGCAATGGGAGGGCGTCCTAACAATGATACACATATTCTGTTTTTACGCGAACTTTTTTTACACGATTTTTATACAACACGATTTGAAAATTGAAAACAATTTTTGCACAACTTATTTTGATCGATTCAAATTCTTAAAACAAAATTGCACTGAACTTTTATTATCTCGTTTTTTGGATTCTATCTAGCGGCAAATAGATAGTGCTTCAGCACTTCACGAATCAATCTCTAACGTAGTCATTATGAAAAAACCGAAGTGGGTGTGTATACGAAAATATCAATTTCCTTTGCTAACTAATCCATGGTCTTGGCATCGACGCATTTGCAAAAGCCTACCTTTTACGGATTCCTCTTCTCAATGTCACGCGACGAACCTACCTTTGTAGCATCCTCTTCTCAATCCCGCGACGTTCTTCAATACTCACTAAAAAGTAAAAGAAAATCATATTTAAAATTGTGGAAAATTACTGAAAAATTTGTCGAAATCACCCCCGACTCCGTACGGTTGTATTCGTTCAGCAGCTTCCTCCGGTCCATGTACACAACACGTGGCACTTCACTGCACTGACACTAACACTGCACTTCACTACACTTTAAGTATCATAAAATATCACTACATTTCATATACGGAAAAATTTAACGACCGATCTTAACGCGGCAATGTCTCTTGGAAACTTGTTGAAAATAAATTAGAAAAAGGCGTTGAATAAATCGAATGTAGGTACATATTCTTTTGTTTTGTTATCACAGGTCGAAAAAAAAATTATCAGTGTTATGTAGTCGAGCGAACTCTTATCATTTATTGTCGAAAACAAAGAGACGTACTTACGATTATTCAACACACCTGTTAAGGCCTGTTGGTTTCTAAACATTGAAGTGCTAACATCTATTTTATATAATATTTTAGTGTCAGTGTAGTGAAGTGTAATGCTTGTGCCTAACGAAGGCGGTCATATGTTTTAACTACAAGGTAAGTCCCACAAAATATCCACTAATAATTTTTATTGTCGGTCATATTAAGCCTGAGCAAGACTTGAAACTTTTGAGATTTGTTTCGGATGAAATGTGCTGTTTGCCAATCTCTAATTAAGGAAAATAGGAAGGATATCTCTGCTAGTTGCGGTTGATCATATCTTCTCTGATATGTGGTCGTTCGTCAAACGCGCCGAATCAACTTTTGATGATAAGAATACTCGATAACGAGTTTGTTGTTTTGTAGGCACTCAACAAGGCTCGATAAGAGATTTGGGATCTTTTGAAGGATCGACAACCGCTTAGAGCAGATGTTCAGGCGACATTCATATTGAACATTCATTTGAACATACCTCCTTATCCCTGATAGATCTAGCGTAGGGGCAAAATTAACACTCCAACTTATAATTTGGCCGGAATTACAAAAAGTACCAACCAATGATCTATTGTTAAACGAGCAATACCTGCCTCAATCAATGCCTGAGCCGATTCCCTTTGGGATTACAGGCCCCTCAAGCACTTCCGGGTCCATGGTACCAGTCTACATGACTCGTGGGAGGTGCAGAAGTAAGCTTCCTCCCAGTTGAGTGTTGTAACACTAGGCACCGGTCAATTAATTCGGATATGTGGAATCGCCAACCCCAAATTAGATAAAGATCTGACGCCTGCATGTTAAGGGACTCAGGACCCTTTCAAAACGTTATGATTCATACCAAATGCTTAAGCATTCTTCGTCTTCTTCCAAAGACGTATTCCGCGAAGTTGTTCAGTCTATATCACACTTGTTTTTTGTCCCTATTGCCTCGTCCAAATTTCAACCATCTCCACTACGTACCACTTCGATGGAAGGAAGATCCCTGACTTCCTCATACAGTCTACATTCACAAAAAACATGCAGCCAGCACTCTACCGTGGCAGTCAACAAATACCACACAGCGTTGTAATTGCGACTTGCCCTCACGTCGAAATCGCCAAAAATCGCCCCACGTTTTACAATTAACAACAACACCAAGTTGGCTGTTTATCAGTTTTACAATTAATGACAACATGAATCCAAAATATAAAGAAATTTTGAAACAATTCAAAAAATCCGCTACCAACACTGAATCGTTATTGGAACACATCGTTGCAACAACATTAAATGAAGATTTGATGGCAAAATTCAAAATTCCCACAAATAAACGACAATTGTTACGTAATTTCCAATGTCAATACTTCAAAGCAATCGAAACGAACGAATTGGAACGATCCACCATTCAATTATATCCGAGATTTCCGGTCAAAAATACACATCACGTAGACCAACGCAATTACGTACGGCAATGTCCGAAGAATGCCGTAAAAGTTTTCCCCAAACAACGGATTCTAATGTTGATTTCTGATAGAGAATTGCGGAGGAGATTTGCAAAAATCATCGAAGAGATTTTAAGTGAAACATGTGATGAATTTATTGAAATCCTCCACAAGTGCAGTATTGATTGTAAAACGCTACCATTACCGGATGAGGACGGTTTTGTCGGCTTGCAACCGTTGAAATTTCTGGGCAAAACTGAAAACTATTCGGTGTTTGTCAGGAATCGCAATCGATTGAAGCGCAAGTGGCAATTACATCACAGTTTGGTCCGTAATATTATCAGAGAATGTGGCCGTTCTCTGCCTGATATTCTGTTCAGTTTAAAAAGCGAGAAACGCGAGTCTAATAATTTGGTGGACTTGAATGAGAAATTCCTGAAATTTGTTGATAATAGTGCTATAATTTTTCATAAATTATACGAAAAAATCCTGAAATTAATTGAGAAGAAATCGAATTATAATCGAGATATTTTAGAGATTTGTACGGGAATCTTAACCGTTTATTTAACGAAAACCCTAATGAATACAATTAGTTATATTGCTGATTGTACGGGAATTGATTATTTAGTACCATACATTGAATTGAATTTGATTTTTGATAATGGCTTAACAATTTCGCCCAACATTGATGATGTTGTTGGTCTTTATAGCATTTTCCTTCACGATTTGTCACAGATCGCTGATGATTTTGATCGACTAGGAAGTACCAGTAAGTACCAATTTACTATTTATAGTCGATTTCTTGTCAATAATCCAAAAAACTGGATCATTGGGCATTCCCTTCTTCTATTTGGGAACAATTTTTTGTATTCAATCGATCATTATAGGAAGCCCAAAATTTTTCCCAAAAAGTCACTGTTTGCGTTATTTATCTCTCGGAAATTCTTTGTTGTAGTTCTACATTCTCTTCCTCTTACTCTTGTGTGCTTTCTTCGCCTCGTAAAATTTCTTGTAGATTACCAAATTATTAGTTTCTTTAATCTTTCGAAGGCTAGCCGAAAACTATTTGCTTGAGTAGCTAACGCTATATTTAGAATGCATTTTTTTGGTTTTAATAAAGAGAAATCCTTTAATGCTTAGTTTATCCCATATCTTCTTTATAGTGTGAGCTTCAAGCTCATGATGGGAGCTCCTCGGGTAGCACATGATTGCTTCGCTTTGTGGCGCTTTTTGGGGTCGATCCAAGACCACAGTAGTGCGACATTTCTGATTCGTGCTTCCTTAGAGAAATTACGAAATTGGGGAACCAAATAATCAATCAGTGTTTCATTTTTTGTTTTCAAGCGCTCATAATAGGAAGCCCAAAATGTTTCCCAATATGTCACTATTTTCTGTTGCTGTTTGGGTTATTTGTCTCTCGAGAATTTTTTGTTGTAGTTCTACCTTCTCTTCCTCTTATTCTTGTGTGCTTTCTTCGCTTCGTAAAATTTCTAGTAGCTTTCCAAGTGATTAGTTTCTTCAATTTTTCGAAGGCTAGCCGAAAACTACTTGCTTGGGTAGCTAACGCTATATTTAGAGTGCTTTTTTTTGGTTTTAATAAGAGGAAATTCTTTAATGCTTAGTTTACCCAACATCTTCTTTATAGTGTGAGCTTCAAGCTCATGATGGGAGCTCCTCGGGTAGCACATGATTGCCTCGCTTTGTGGCGCTTTTTGGGGTCGATCCAACATCAATCATAGTAGAGCGACATCTCTGATTCGTGCTTTTGTAGAGAAATTACAAAACTTTAGGAACAAAATAATCAATCAGTGTTTCATTTTTTCTATTCAATCGCAAATAATAGGAAGCCCAAAAATTTTCCCAATATGTCACTGTTTTCCGTTGCTGTTTGGGTTATTTATCTCTCGAGAATTTTTTGTTGTAGTTCTACCTTCTCTTTCTCTTATTCTTATGTGTTTTCTTCGCCTCGTAAAGTTTCTAGTAGATTACCAAATTATTAGTTTCTTTGATCTTTCGAAAGCTAGCCGAAAACTATTTTCTTGAGTACCTAACGCTATATTTGGAGTGCAATTTTATGATTTTAATAAAGGCAAATCCTTTAATGCTTAGTTTATCCAACATCTTCTTTATAGTGTCAGCTTCAAGCTCATGATGGGATCTCCTCGGGTAGCACATGATTTGGGAACAAAATAATCAATCAGTGTTTCATTTTTTGTATTCAAGCGCTCATAATAGGAAGCCCAAAATGTTTCCCAATATGTCATTATTTTCCGTTGTTGTTTGGGTTATTTATCTCTCAAGAATTCTTTGTTGTAGTTCTACATTCTCTTCCTCTTACTCTTGTGTGCTTTCTTCGCCTCGTAAAATTTCTTGTAGATTACCAAATTATTAGTTTCTTTAATCTTTCGAAGGCTAGCCGAAAACTATTTGCTTGAGTAGCTAACGCTATATTTAGAATGCATTTTTTTGGTTTTAATAAAGAGAAATCCTTTAATGCTTAGTTTATCCCATATCTTCTTTATAGTGTGAGCTTCAAGCTCATGATGGGAGCTCCTCGGGTAGCACATGATTGCTTCGCTTTGTGGCGCTTTTTGGGGTCGATCCAAGACCACAGTAGTGCGACATTTCTGATTCATGCTTCGTTAGGGAAATTACAAAATTTGGGGACAAAATAATCAATCAGTGTTTCATTTTTTCTATTCAATCGCAAATAATAGGAAGCCCAAAAATTTTCCCAATATGTCACTGTTTTCCGTTGCTGTTTGGGTTATTTATCTCTCGAGAATTTTTTGTTGTAGTTCTACCTTCTCTTTCTCTTATTCTTGTGTGCTTTCTTCGCCTCGTAAAGTTTCTAGTAGATTACCAAATTATTAGTTTCTTTGATCTTTCGAAAGCTAGCCGAAAACTATTTGCTTGAGTAGCTAACGCTATATTTAGAGTGCAATTTTTTGGTTTTAATAAAGAGAAATCCTTTAATGCTTAGTTTACCCAACATCTTCTTTATAGTGTGAGCTTCAAGCTCATGATGGGAGCTCCTCGGGTAGCACATGATTGCTTCGCTTTGTGGCGCTTTTTGGGGTCGATCCAAGACCACAGTAGTGCGACATTTCTGATTCGTGCTTCCTTAGAGAAATTACGAAATTGGGAAATCAAATAATCAATCAGTGTTTCATTTTTTGTATTCAAGCGCTCATAATAGGAAGCCCAAAATTTTTCCCGCTATGTCACTGTTTGCGTTGTAGTTTGGGTTATTTATCTCTCGAGAATTCTTTGTTGTAGTTCTACCTTCTCTTCCTCTTATTCTTGTGTGCTTTCTTCGCCTTGTAATATTTCTAGTAGATTACCAAATTATTAGTTTCTTTGATCTTTCGAAGGCTAGCCGAAAACTACTTGCTTGAGTAGCTAACGCTATATTTAGAGTGCTTTTTTTTGGTTTTAATAAAAGGAAATCCTTTAATGTTTAGTTTATTACGCATCTTCTTTCTCGTGTGAGTTTCAGGCTCGTGATCTTACTGAGAGCTCCTCAGGTGGCGCATGATTGCCTCACTTTGTGGCGTTTTTGGGGTCGATCCAAGATCGCAGTAGTGCAACATTTCTGATTCATGCTTCCGTAGATAAATTACAAAAATTCAGAACAAAATAATCAATTAGTGTTTCATTTCTTGTATTAAATCGATCATAATAGGAAGCCCAAAATGTTTCCCAATATGTCAAGATTTTCCGTTGCTGTTTGGGTTATTTGTCTCTCGAGAATTCTTTGTTGTAATTCTACCTTCTCTTCCTCTTATTCTTGTGTGCTTTCTTCGCCTCGTAAAATTTCTAGTAGCTGACCAAGTGATTAGTTTCTTTGATCTTTCGAAGGCTAGCCGAAAACTATTTGCTTGAGTAGCTAACGCTATATTTAGAGTGCAATTTTTTGGTTTTAATTAAGGGAAGTCCAGCATCTTCTTTATAGTGTGAGCTTCAAGATCGTAGGAGCTCTTCGGGTAGCATATGATAGGAGTTGCTGGACTGACTCTGAAGGGGCTTGAAGACGTCAAAACTGAGAGATCTCTTCTTTTCTGTTTTCCTAGCTCATCAATTCCGCTGCTTTAGTTCTTCTGAACACGTATCTAACTGAATCCTGCTGGATTGCCAATCTTTGTCTGCTCTCACTGCTTTCCTCTGGAGTAAGCGTTGCTTTTAGCCTCGCTCTGAGCGCTCTAAAGATCCGATCTGTTGGCACTAACCGTTTGCCTTGTTTTCAGAAAAACTCCGTCTTTCAATAACCGACGACTTCCTTGACATCCAAAAACAGAGGATCCGCGACAACATAACGAAATTCTACGAACCAATTCTCATTTATATGAAATCACTTGCTAGTGAATTCACACAAATCGATAATACGAAAAGTACAAATTTTGATAATTTATCATTCGATGCTGGTTGTGAATTAATCGAAAATTATCATGAATATTTAAATAAAACAACAACAATTCTAACTGATAATAAATATTTTAAAATCGGTCAATTAATTGTAACGAAATTTATAATTAATTTAAAACAATCAATACAGAATCGTATCGATGAGATTTTCGTTTATTTATCACAATTACATCAATGCGAAAATCAATTGATTTGTGATGATTTTGAATTGATCAAAACGAAATTATTTGAAATACCAGAATATACAAACGAATTAATAACACTCGGTAAATATATGATTTATATTAAAACAGTATATTTGTTGGAATTACGTGAACGTATCAAAGAATTATTCAAGAATCTATTGAGATTAATCGACTACGGTGATCTAACTGACGAACATACTCGTTTAAATGCCACAACAATTTCGTGGCTAAAAGATATCGAAACAATTCTTGAGAAGAGCCAGATCAATTACGAACAATTAAAAGCTGAAGCTGAAGAACGTGTCTTTGCGAAAATCCATCAAGTTAATCAAACCTTAAACGATTTCTATCAGGAATTGAATTGTTTGAATGAAATGAACGATTTTGATGATATCCGAAATTATATGAGACAAATTACCGTTTACCATCGGAAAGTACGCGATATTTCCGATGACATCGAATGGATTAATACAGAAGAGACGATTTTAAGTTATCGTAAAACCAATTTTGAAAAATTCGAAAAAATCACAACTTTCTTATATCCATTTACAAAATTATTAAAGACTTGTTTGACAATTACAAGGAAATTGAACGTTTGGCTGTATGGTCAATTTGAATTTTTAAATAGTACAGAAAGTGAACAATTCGTCGAAACAGCAGTGATGGAAATGGTCAAATTCGAGAAAGAATATCGCGAATTATTACGTGTTCAAGAGGCCGATTTACGTTTCGATGGATTCGTTGATAATCCTGATCTAGATAAATGGCCAACACCATTGAAATTGATTCAAATTGCTTTAGATAAATTGGAGGATTTCCAACCGTATCTGCGTTGGTTGAAGATTTGGTGTTGTGATGCTCTAACGAAACAACATTGGAACGAAATGTCGGCAATTGCCGGTGTTGATCTAACACCGAATGCCGGAACAACATTGCAGAAATTGATCGATTTGAATTTGGAAGATATCGAGAAATACGAACAAATCCGTGATGAGGCTATTAAACAACAATCAAATTTGGAAGATATCGAGACATATGAACAAATCTCTGATGAAGCTATTGAAGAACAATCAAATTTGGAAGGTATCGAAGCATCTGAACAAATCTGTAATGAGGCAAATTAAACAACAATCAAATTAATAGATTCGTTTCGTTTTGAAGGCAATAGCAACACGATCGCGTCCAATTGTATCCGATTCGTATCCATTACGATATTTATCCAATTCACTTTCGACACCACGAAACAACCAATTCTGTATCAATTCACGTCCGGTACGATTGTCGTCTTGATTCTTCTCGATTTCGTTACGATATTGATTCAATAGAAATCGTGGATCCGATTTGGATGTTTCAACAATTTGTTGTTTTTGTGGTTCGTTCAATCGTTGGCGATTCTCGTAAATTGCATTCTGTTTGATTTGATATTGTGGTATCCAATGGTCTGCAGGTAAATGATTCTCAAAGATACCGTTATCATTCCAATCGTCGTTGTGTTGTTCTCTTCTCGCCTATAAAATGATTGATAATTAATTGTTTGCGTTGATTAATTGCGGTGGGCACCTGTGATAATTCCTGCTGGATTCGTCCCAATACCGAGAATGTTTCGTAATTGACAACGATCAAATTGCGGCGCCGTCTATTGTTGGCCAATTGGTTTTCCTGCTGTTAATCAATTAATTTATAGTTTAAATTGAATTTTTATTAAGCGTACACCTACTTCCTGATTCATGTTTGGATTACTGTCAGTTTTCGGATAGTAGCCAACTTGATTCGAATCGGGACAATTTCACAATTATGAAATATTTGCAAAGCTACCAGATCGAACGATTTTTCCTTTGTTGCTGTGAATCGCTTGCAGAGCTGAAGTGTCTTTATTTAGGGACGAATGAAAATCATTTGTATACAAATTAATTTATTTTACATATAATATATTATTAAAGAAAGTTTCTATGAAAGGATGGTTTCGGCTCCGATTGTCTTCAGTCTTCAAAATGAGCTTGTTCCTCAAATTGCGTCTCATAAACGCCCAGTAATCGTTGATTATTCGGATCGAATGGACTTTTCAGATACAATGTAGCAGGATATCGTTTGTCCAAAATTTCAATCTCGTAACGACCACTTTTCAGGAAATCATCCGTTAAAACATCACCTTTCGGATGTTCGATATAACTACAAATAATCCGTTAAAGCAAAATATTTTTTGGATGTAATCAACTAATTAAAGACATTCTCAGTTATTTAGTCCGAAAAATGTTCAGCTGTCGACCGCGAGTGTAACCTCCTCGTGCTATCCGGGCGTTGAGGTGCTCTTTAACCGCTGAGCTATCGACGGCCTGTAATTATCTCTCGGACTAAATTCATATTACTAGCTTCGAGCGGGGGAATATTCATTCCAATTCAATAGTCGATAGCGCAGCGGTTCAAGAGCACCTCAACGCCCGGATAGCACGATGAATATTTTTCGGACTAAATCATTGAGAATCTATTAATTACCCTATGCCAATACTGCAATCTAAATAATGCCCATAATCACCACGTCTCAAATAACCAACGATCCTATCGTCCCGCCAAATTGTCTCTAAACCATACACAGCAACATTATCGTTTAACGTAAAGAAGACGCGACGTTTCTTGACACCGAACTGTTTCAATTTCTCCACATGCTGTTTACCAAGATATTGGCCATCTTTGCGACACACAAAACCCAAATTCGCCTCAATTGGATTATCATCGATACGTAAATCGGTATTCCATAGATGGTAGCCTTTTTCTAAACTCAGCGAGTACATGGCCCGAAAGCCGGCATGTTTCAAATCGAAACCACGACCAGCATTGATGATTTTATGATAGATCGGTATACAGGCAGCTACCGGTATGTGTAATTCATAACCCAATTCACCCACATAACTAATACGCATTGCACGACAAATATAACCACCAATTGTGATTATGTGCGACATACCGAATGGGAAATTTTCATGTGTAATCGGTGTTTCAGTAATCGACTGTAATAATTCACCACTAAAACACACATTAAAATCGGAACTAACTAGTGACGGTAATTTTTACCTTTTCGGTCCTTGAATCGATAGTATCCCCAATTTATCACTAGTATCAGTGATAGTAGCCCTAAAGTTCTTCTTCACCATCTGTTTGCGTAGATGACAGAGTGTTTGATAACCTGAAGCGCCACCGGCTACAACATAATAGCCTTTGCCCTAAAAATTCTTGTGATAATCGGCAAATTTCTTCAATTAAAACTGGATACCTTAATGATAGGGCCTACGAGAGTACCAACGCCTTCCTGTAGCCGCATCACTGTAGCATCCGCTTCGACACCCCCTTTACCATTCAGACTGCAAGTGTACACGACCCGACCGGGTTCTTTATCAACATCAGCTGTAAATAGCCAATCGGCCGCTTTCTCTGCATCCGGACCAGTTAAGTACATTTTTTTGTAGTAAGATAGATCGAATAAGGCGACATTATTGCGTGTGGCATTAGCTTCTTCGCCAATCTACAAATCAATTAAGATTAAACAATATTGTATTTCGAATGAGTGGACAAATCACCAAATCGTGATGTTTCGAGAATCCGAACGTATAATCGCCTTCCAATTCCTTCTCGTAACGTTTATCCTCATTATCGATATGATCGTAGAAACCGTACCAATCGTAGCCGCGTACCGGAGCCGTGCGATCTGTAACGAAATAGCCGGGACGTTCCCAGCCTTCGGCCTGTTGCATCACCGCTCCTTGGGCCACCAAGAGCTGCCACAATTGACACAACAACAACAAAAATAGTGAAAGTATTTAGCAAAATAAACATAGCGTCCAGGCGCTGGAGGTATTCGGGTTCAATTTTTGTTTATAACAATAAATCAAAAAATCAGCTCAATAATTCTGTAATTATTTATAAAATTTAATATATTATGAACTAAATCGGCAGAAGGTCTATCGAATATTAACTTTCAAGGAAACTATTCGAAGTGTCCAACTCCGATTTTTTTGCGCTTTTGATATGTTGTTGTCCATCGAAAAATAAGCGATGCATATTTTTTTTAGCGGCCCTTATTGCGTTTTAAGGGGTGAAATGGACCCTCAAAGATTCGTCAAAATCCGGGTGGTTATGTAGTTTTGCATATAAGGACGATAGCAATCAGTACCAAACCAATTTTACGTTATTCATGATAATAAATAATAAAAATACACACTTTCAGATACCAGCTACCCCTGTTATAAGGGGTAAACGGGGTAAACCACCCCTTGAAAAACTTTAATCTTCCATAAAAAATTATTGTATTATCCGATTTTAATGAAAATAACGTCATTTGTTAGAGCAAAAAAAAATAAAGTTTACCTGTTTTTGGATTTTTTAAAAAAAACAGTTTTAAGGGATGAAAAATAATTTTTTTTAGATAATGTATTAAAGGATTTGTGATTTTTTCATCCCTGAAGTGCGTACGTGTCAAATGATTGAATTTCGAAGGTTGTTTCCAACCTGTATTTCTTTTTTTCTTTTCATTCGACAATAACGGTAGAAAAATATATTTCTACAATTGTACCTGATTAACTCATGTTGGAACAACTAAAATGTTATTAAATAAAGGGCGGATATCTGCTCCAAGATGGAGCAAGGCAAATTCTAGTCTCCTGACAAATTCGTACAGAGCGTATTGGCTACAGCTGTTGTACTTGCATAATCGATCTTTTCTTGTGAAACGTTTTTCTCTACAAATAGAGCCCGAACTACTCCGCACGTAGAAAGCAGTGGACCAATTGAACTGCCACCGTGGCGTCGCGACGTTACAGCGAAAAAACAGGTGGCTAGTTGTACCGTATTTCTATGAAATTCTGATCGCTCTCTCTCTCATTCTTTAGAAGACGGCTCGTCAGGGGCAACAAACTGATGTTTCTGCCATAGAAAATTTAAAAAAAAACAACAATTTTTGACAAAAATAATTTTTAAAAAAACTTTAAAATTATGTAAATAAATGCATTGAAATTAAACTACGCCAATGGTGCATTTCGAGCGTTGTAATTCTAATCAAATGACCTTCAATCCGCACTTTAGTTATTAAATATAAATATCTCTAATAAATTAAAAAAATATGTGACAATACTAATTTTTGAAGTGTTATGTGTATAGATTAAAATTAATTTTGAAATATAAATTAATCGAATTCATGGAATTTTTCATAAATTTAATGTAAACAATTAATTTTTAAACAAAATAAAATTAGAATCAGGTGATTATCACAATTAGTTAATTATTTATAGAGTGACAAAGTCGAAAAACGCTGTCCGCAAGGTATAAATGTGCCTCTGCGCTCGAAAATCGGACATTTAAAGCTACATAACATAAGAAATCTTAGTTTTTTCGAATTTGTGCTAATAATATGATTTGTTCGAAATTAAATTTTCTACAAAATTGTTCCCTATGATTTTTTCATATTTTGTACCATTAAAGTAATATAATGATAAAACGATAGAATTAGCCGATTTTTAGTAACAAATGGATTTATTATAAACAAATACGGCATACGATAAATATTTGAATTCTAAGTTAATATTTGATAAATATTCTACCGATTTAGTTCATAATATATTAAATTTTATAAATAATTACGGAATTATTGAGCTGATAAGCCTATTTTTTATTTATTGTTATAAACAAAAATTGAACACGAATTTCGCTTGGCATCAAACACTTTCTCATCAATTAAGGGTCAATGAAGCATATTTTCAAAAAAAAATGCGTCATATATACTCAAGTACCTCCAGCGCCTGGACTACAAAAAAATAGTCCAAGTATTTAGCAAAATAAACATAAATATTCTAAAAATATTTTTATCATAATTACAGAAATAGTTGAGCTCGTATCAAATGGACTTTGTTCCGACTAATGTTTACAACCTTTAATTACTGTTGACAAACTTCTTGATAAGATAGATTCGTAATATTAGTGATTAATAAAAAATAAAGAATTGAATACCTCATGGAACGGCCCAATTTTCAGATTCCGACCGGCCAATCGTTGATCATTCGGATAGACGATTGCATAATTCTTCACATAACTCTCATGACTCGTCTCGATAATCCACGAACGATCCGATTTCAAATACGGCGGAAATCGTCGTATATCATACGAGAACATTTGCAATTCCGGCCGACCTTGTGTAATCCAAATGGCCAATTGTTCCGCACAACCGGGACTCAGATTCATGCCCAACGAATTGAAGCCACAGAAATAGAAGAAACCTGGCAATGTGGGCTCCTCACCAATGATCGGTTTGTGATCCGGTGTAAACGATTCCGGTCCACAAATATCCGATTTAATGCCGACCTTACCGAAGACCGGTGCAATATCGATTGCATTTTTCAATGTGAACTCGAAGAGGTCTCTATTAAGCTCGTACAAGCCGAATTGGAAATCATCAGGTATCTGTGAGAGTTTCGAACGCGGATAAAGTTTATACGATTATTATGTGAGTTGAACTTACGTCTTTGATTACTTCCGGAAAGTGTTCGTAACTGCCGAGGTAAGCACAATCGCCTTGCGTCCGGATATAGATCGAGCCATCATGATCACGTATATTGGGAGTTTTCTGGATTTCCGGTATACTCTCGGTTATAACGTAGGAATGCTTGAATGCTTGTAACGGTAGATCGCATCGTATTGAAGCGGCAACGTTCGTCGACCAAACACCGGCCGCATTCACAACACAACTAGTTTTTACTGTACCAAAAGGTGTTTCGACACCTTTAATTTTACGGATATTCGTCGATGAATCAATCAATATATTGGTAACCGGACAATCTTCGACAATTTCGGCGCCACGATTCGTTGCGCCTTTAATCAAAGCCGAACAAAGCATTGATGGATCGGTCATACCATCACCGATCGAATATAAAGCAGCTTTAAAACTGTTCGGATTGAGAATCGGCGATAATTTCGCCGCTTCTTTCGGTGTTATGATATGACTTTCAATACCAAAAAAGTGGCCTAAAGTGTGTAAACGTTTGTACTCCTGAATTCTCTCCTAAAATTGTGCAATTTTAGTAAAGCTACCATTTCGTTAAAAACAATTTACATCGGTTCTTGCTATAAATAAGCCACCATGACTGATCCAACCGGAATTCAAGCCGGTCTCTTGTTCTAAATTCATCAATAAATTCCGTGTTGAATCTAATAATTTAATATCAACATCATTCGGTCGCAAACGCCAACACAAACCGCCTGTGTGCCATGTTGTGCCGCTGGTGATTTTTGCACGTTCCAACAGCAGGGCTTTCATGCCACGTTTCGATAGGTGATAGAGAGCACTACAGCCCGCCACACCGCCACCTTAAACAGCCACCAAAACGGTCAAGTTGAGCAATTCAAAACGAACAAAACGTACCTATTATAACCGCATCAACTTGTTTTGGTAGATTCGAATGGGATGCAAATCTTGCAGTGGTTGCAAGTTGTGGTTTTCTCTTCAATACACGATTGATGCGATACATGTTTTTGTTTAAATCGAAACAAACAAACAACCGAAACAATTGTTTATAATTCAAATCATCTGGACAACTAAATAGCCAATTTATTACTGGAGTAACTTGTTTATGATTAGATCTTGTTATTCATTTCATTTCACTCGACAATAAAGATGCCTCTCTCACTTCACTATCTATCAAATTTGACTCTCTATGACCCTTGTTGCGCTGCCGTTGTTATTATTTCTATTTTACTTTCGGTTATTTAAATAATAGATGATTCTTTCCTAATTGTTGTTTGTTTCTAACGAATATTTATGTTGTTTATTTATTTTCTAATTCTTATTGATGGGAGTTTACACAATTCGAACAAAATAAAAGATGATAACTGGTTTGTTTTATGCAATTCCAATTCTACTGTTATCTCGCGAAAGAAGTAAAGGTCGTCGTGTGTAATAATTTTAAACTGTAGGTCACTAACGTCACACTTATCGTTTCGTTCTATAATAACAAGAAATGCAGAATTTTACAATTTATGTAAAAAATTATAAAATATTCACTAGAAGTGGACGATACCTGGAGGTCGAACCGGATGTCGGAGGTCAACAATTATTCCTATCAAGCTCAGCGAACCTGTGAGGAAACGATAGGAATTCTACAAATTTGTTTATAAATAAGTTTGTTCTATTTTGAGATATTGATAGGGGGAAATTATCGAAAAATAGTGATTATGCTTGCAAATGATGCAATTATTTAGCGATTTATAGTTTTTGTAATTCGTACAAGTTCACAAAATCGTCTTCTATTTCGTTGTCGGTATATTGGCGGAAGGGCAGTTGTCTGTTGTTTTGCTAAAGGGGTGGAAGATATTAATTTGGATTAGGGGTGGTGAAAATGACGATATTGACGATATTGGTTGGAGCAATCGTTGTAAAAACCCCTATTGCTTTGCTTTTTATTTATACGCAATTCTCAAGTTGTTCGTTGAAGGCCTGCAAATCTACAAGCTGTAAACTTTTATTTACAGATTTAAGGGTGCGTTCATAAAGTAGCCTAACTGCGATCGTTAGCGATAAGACATGTATTGCACTACCTCGCAGATATTTTCAATTTTTCGTTTCGTGTTCCATTGTTTTTGTGGTCGACATATCAATAAATCGATCCGCAACAATAATAATTTCTTAGAACGAACACACTTTCAAGTTCGATTTGTTTCAGGCAAGGTTTCATTCGCTTTCAAGTTTGTGTTTAGGTGTTTAGGAGCACTGAGGCATATGATCATTTTCATAATTTCTAGTGACCAGATAATTGGAAAAACACATCTTCAATATGAACATACGAATTAGAGTAAGTTCGAAAAGGATCGAAAATTACACTACTTTCAAGATTCTTCTTTTGCACAGGCAATCAAATGGGATTTAAAATGAGTGCGACAAAGATCGTACAATATTCTATTAAAAAAAAAGAAATAGTTCGATTTTATGAGTAGATCAGTAGCTAAAACGTCGTAAAAGCGAGACGAAGAAACGCGTCTTCGGATCTAAAAGCAAATCTGGAGAAGTCAGAAGAAGATCGAATGATTTCGCACAGAATTGAAAATTATCCCACTTTCAAGATCATTAGTTTCTAGAATTTCTAGATAAACAAAAAGACATTTGAATGAGGGTGACAAAGATCGAACGATACTTATTGCCCCTAAGAAATGAAAAATTGTAATTGGTGTTGAAAAACTGGTGGATGCGCCGGTAGAATAGTCGTGGCGACATTATTTGTAATAAATAAACTACCAAATTAGATATAATTTGTAATTTTTAAAATAGAGAAACTGTGTTCTAGAAGTAAATACAACGATGTGCTATTTTTATTTAACAATTTTCCTTTAAATATATTCGTCAATGACCCAAAATACCATTAAACTCATTAATTCACTGGTTGCCTTGTTATAACCAAGTAAATTTCAAAAGTTTTGGATCGTAATTTCTGTTTCAAAGTGAGAATCTACAAAACTCTAAATTTGTAATTCCTGTGACAAATAAAGAAATTATTGCATCGTATTCTTGATAAAGGTGAAAAAACTGTAGATAGTCTTGAAAATCTTCAAAAATTTCGTATCAATCACAACATATTACCGCTAAATAAAATTAATACCTGCGTTGAAGTTTCCATTGTAATTAATACAAATTTTCCTGCTGTGATTGTCGTCTCTTTCTTTGATATTTCCATCATAATTATCAACTGTTTACGTATGCATAAGTCAGGACAATTGTACCAATTACAATTGTAAATTGCAGAGACCGTTCTAGCAGTCTAAACATTATAATAGGTGTGAAAAAAAAGAAACATAATATAGAAATATTTACCTGTTCACAGAGTTCAGATGCTGGCCAAATATGTAACAATAACAGCACAAATGAACAAATTATAACTGTGAATATAAGCCTGCAGGCATCTACACCGAACGGTCTAAAATAATATAAAAAGTTATTATACAGTTTGAAAATACAATCTTTACTAACATTACTGATAGTTGTAATGATACTGCAAGCACACCTACTGACAAAATAAATAATTCAGACAGGAGAACATTTTGATAAAAATCATTGAACGTATTCAAACATTTGAATAAGAAATTTTGATGTTCAATGTACGATTTGAGCGTCAAACGACAACTTGCATCGTACACTAATGATTCCAATTTATCGTTCAACATTTTGAATTGTAGCGTTAACATTCTAACAAATACAAACGTGAGAATATCGAATGTACACTCTACTGTCGATGTAAACACCATTGCACTCAAATTGAAAATAACAAATGGAATATAAGGGACGAATTCAGGAACATAACAAGCAACTGGCGGTTCGTGTAATAAAATTGGACGTAAACCGGCAAAAATAATTGCAATTACGGTCATTTTTGTAAAAATGCTAACAATTTTTTCACAAAACATAAAATCTCTCTCATAATCTTTATTCGTTTGATTCTCATATGGCCAGAACTTATCCAGGTATTGTATTAAAGTATACGCTTTTTTGCTAGTAGCGGATAAAGCGCAAACTTTTGAGATACCCTGAAATTATAATCGAATTAATTTATATTGTTTTCTATTACAAAACAATAAATCTTATTCACTAGAATTGTGATTGCAGAACCTTCCACTAAATCGCAAAATATTTTTGAATCAATCTGTTGCAAAACACCATGCAAAATCATTAAAATTGCCTGTATAATGAGTACAGTTAAAACAATTGTAATTTTAAATTTATTTAAACCTGTCACTGGATTTAAACCGTATACATCGAAAACGATTAAACTGATATCCAACAATTTTCTGTAACTCGTCATTTTCTTGTATTCTAGGCGATCAGGAATAAACTGAAATTGTGCGTCTTTACCAACAATACTTATAAAATAAATATAATAAAAAAATATTATAGAGGCAGAACGGTAGGTGGGGAAGAAGTAGACTGCCGCGGGTCCTATCGCTTGCTCACGCGCTGCCCCATAGCGCCCGGATAAGTTATAGCGCCCACCTGATTGGTTATTGAATTTAATTAATAATAAATTATCTATGCGTGAGATCGAAAAATGGTAAAAGACTTTTCAGTTCAGGATTTAATTTCCTATCTGACCCCGCACGGTGGTCCATTACTTACGGGACATCCTGTAGTCTTGAAAAACTACAGAAACTACATATTAATCGCAAATTACATAACTCAGCATATTAAAATACCTGCGTCGAAGTTTCTATTGTAATTAATATAAGTTTTCCTGCTGAGATTGTCGTCTCTTTCTTTGATCTTTCCATCATAATTATTAATTGGTTACGTATAGATAAGTCCGGACAATTGTACCAATTTGAACTGTAAATTGCAGATACAGTTCTTGAGGTTTCTTCGCAAAGTTCAGATGCTGGCCAGATGTGCAGCAAGACAAGCACAAATGACATTAGCATTATATTAAATGCGAGTCTAAGTGCATTAGCGCCTAGCGATCTAAAATAAAACAAAAAAGCTATAGTATCGATTCAATGATTATCAAATTACTACTAACATCATCGATAGTTGTAATAATTCAACTAGTGTAGATAATGTTAGAATAAACATCTCAAATAGCAGAATATCTCGATAGAAATCATTAAAGGTGTTCAAACATTTAAATAAAAAATTTTGGTGTTCAGTGTAGGATTTTAGTGTTAAACGACAATTGGAATCGTATACCAAAGATTCCAGTTTATCGTTCAACATTTTGAATTGTAGCGTCAACATTCTTATGAAGATAAAAATAAAAATACTGAAGGCAATTTCAACTGTTGCTGTAAATATTAAGGCACTTTCATTGAAAATGAGAAACAAAACGTAAGGAACAAATTCGGGTACATAACAAACAATTGGTAGCTGATTTGTTAGAATTGGACGTCCACAAAATAGAAAAATTACGATCACCATTTTTGTAAAAAGTTTAACGAATTGTTCACAAAACTGAAAATCTCTCTCGTAATCTTTATTCTCTTGATTCTTATACGGCCAAAATTCGATCAAATATTCGATTAACATATTCGCTTCTTTCTTATTCGCCCATAAAGCGCAAACTTTTGACGTACTCTAAAATTATATTAATTTATATTATTTTGATTAGAAATATAATAAATAATTTACTATTATTGCAATTGCCAGACTTTCCACCACGTAAGTGAATATTCTTGAATCCATCGCTTGCAAAACACCATATAAATCCGCCAAAATTGCTGTTGCAAATAATGTCGATAATATAATGGTAACTTTCAATTTGTTTAATGGCTTCAATGGATTTAAACCGTAGATATCTAAAACGATCAAACTGATATCGAACATTTTTCTATAACCGCTCATCTTGTAGACGATCGGATCTTAACTGAAGTCGTAATTCCTTACCAACGATACTTTTAAAAAGTTCATTAAATAGTAACGAAGCTGACTTAATTACAATTGCTTTGTTCTTCATGATTTTTATAAAGAAAGGTTCATGACTAGATTTTAACTATTCGAAAAATCAATCAATTAGTAATAGGATCATTAATATTTCAAGGGGACGCATTGGTAATTTTCATTTGTCCATCATTAATCAATCATTTTGTTAATTTAGTATTTAGCCCCTGAAATAACTTGAATTTGAAATATGTACATCAAATTCGAAAATTTCTGCGCAAATTAGTTTTGCATGCAGAGCTGACTTCCAAAGTCAAATTAAAACTGATATCGAACATTTTTCTATAACCGGTCATCTTGTAGACGATCGGATCTTAACTGAAATCGTAATTTTTTACCAACGATAGTTGTAGGTGTATACTTCATTAATTAGTAATGAAGAAGACTTACTTACAACGCGTTTTTTCTTCGGTTTCCTATCGTTTTTGTTCTGACTGTTCATGACCAAAATTTAAATACTACAAAAATCAATCATGAGTCATAGAATCATTAATATTTTAGTGGACAGGCTTATAATATTGTTTCGTCAGCAATTTACGATATCTTTGAATTAATTCGAATTGATCATATTCACGATAAACGGTAAATAAATTCAAAACCGTACTGAGTCAAGCTTTATTGTTTAATTCTCGAAAAGTTCGTGTAAATTTATTCGCTTTCAGTGTCGAACTTCTATCAAATACTGAAAAGGAACCATGAAATTATATGGAATTTTATTTTGTGTATAATAAAATAAATTGACTTTATTTATCACTGTAATGATTCCAGACTCGCCCGAATTCGATAGGAATTTTATTGCAACTAACATAAACTAATGATAATTTTAAAACTGTTCGATGCTTCTGAATCATCATCTCGAAAGAATGTCCGTTTTGAAACTCGAATTTATGTCGTAGAATTGGCGGATGCGCCGGTACGTCCTAGACCAAAACAGTCCAAATCATTCGCTTTCTTTCAGTAGCCAATAAATATCCATGATAAACGTGATTTGTGTGCGATAAAATTGGTATTCTCAAAGGAAATATAGGAATGTCAAGAGAAGCATAAACACCTGAAAGTACTGCGTTTATTTGCCAGTTTCTATTTAGGAAAATCAATTTTAGACACTAAACAACTTTTTGCTTTTTTAACCAAATCAACACAACTAATCATTCAATTTTTGTAAAATGAGAAGGATCTTGACAAAATCTTATCCTTAAAACCATATAAATTATTTTATTGCTAATGTTGAGGAAGCAATTATTTTTATGATAAACAAATTATTTCAACGTGCCTTTGGTAAATTAACTTTATCGAAATTTCCATTTTGATTAGGGTGAATCTTCCGGCTTTCTTCGCACTTTCATTATAATTATCCATTGTTTGCATTATAACACTGTTTCTACAATATAGGAAAGAATATATTAGAATTCAACTGTTCGTAAAGTGCAGATATAAGTAAGACGTGCATTAAAGCGACTATAAATGGTTTTGGAAACGATAAAATAATAAATCAGACATGAGACAGTTTTTTGTAACGTTTTTTTAAACGATCAGATAGCCACTGATATCGAAAGTCTATAACAATAGTAGTTATATATACTTGATCAAATAGTAATGAAGGTAAGTTGATTCCAAGGCAAGTCTATTATTGCGTTCTTCTTTGTTCTTTTATGGTTTATGAATGTGAGCGTTCATGACTAAAATATAACTATTTGAAAAATCAATCAATACAATCAATAATATTTCAATGAATCTTCAAATTACTATTATTATATTATTAATTGATGCACTCATTTGGAGCCTATGTACGAAACAAATCTTTGCAATAGCAAAACAATTAGAAACCGCATCGTTTCAAGAGACAGATCTTGAAGAAAATGTATAGTCTTAAAGGCTTGCTGAAACCTTATTAAACCCATTAAGTGTACCTATATGTGGAAGTGCGTCCAAAGCAATCAAGTTGAAAAGAACAAATTACATAAAAAGCAGAAATCTGAACATGCAAGAAACTCAAAATCGTTGCACTTGTTATAAGTGGACGAAAACAACATAAAACTGTAATAATTACCAATATTTTTTTGTACAATTTTGTGTAATTTTTCCACGATATTCAAACTGTTTCTAAGAATTTTTCTGGTTCGATTCTCACTTGGCCAAAAGTTTTCCAGATATTTTAACAATCTCAATACTTCCTTCCGATTAAAAACTGAAATACAGATCCTTGAAATACCCTGCAATTATAGTAATTATTTTGATTTTGTTTTATTGAATAAAAATCAAGCTTCTTTACGATTGTAGCAATTGCGAGACTCTCCACAGTTTGCGTAAATATTCTTGAGTCCATTTGTTGTGAAATATTGTATGAAATTACCAAAACTCCTTTTAAAAGTACAACACACAAAATAATCATGACTCTAAACTTCAGGTGGACTTTGGCGGACATGTATAAATTGATGTCGAGTATTTTCCAGTAACCACACATATTTTCGTTGCTAGCCGTTTAGATACTGACTGAAATCGTGTATTATTCCTAACGTACTTTTATGTACTTCATTAAATATTATTAAAGACAATTTAATTACAAAGAAAGGTTTTTGTTGCGTTTCTCTTTGTTCTTTTATGGCTTTTATCGCCGAATGATAACGCCCAAAATTTTAATATATAAAAAATTAATCAATAGAAAGAATCATTAATATTTCACTAGACTATCGTATGAGTAGACTGCCTACTTTATAGATTATTTCTTACTTTTACTAATTTAGTATTTTACACTTTGAGAGACAAGCCGAAATTTTTATAAACTCACGCAATCAACAATACGTAATTTTTCCGGTAAAAGTCGATACAAAGGAAATGTATCATTTTGTTGAAATTTATAATAAGATTTTAATAAATGCTACAAAAGGGAGATAAAGTCGCACAATTTGTGCAGCATATTCCGTATTTCCGCCAAATTGTTATGTACAATGGAAATCTGTAGCAAAGGATTATATTACACACCAGAAGTTTAATGATTTTTCCTAAAAACAGCTAACATTATTTATCTTTTACTTCAAACGGACTTTATTTAAGGTAATAAGTAAATTTAATCACAACAGACCTGAGATGATGGCCTTATGTAAGTATAATTCGTTTTTATTAT
Organism: Epicauta chinensis; assembly: GCA_021725515.1. Taxonomy (NCBI): domain Eukaryota; kingdom Metazoa; phylum Arthropoda; class Insecta; order Coleoptera; family Meloidae; genus Epicauta; species Epicauta chinensis. The sequence goes on from JAEDXX010000030.1 coordinate 486,712, forward strand.
AAGGCGAAAATGACTGTAAAATTGGTGGATGCGCCGGTACAATGTGAAACAAATTTCTTAGTTTTCAGACATAAGAGAAAGGGTATTCGCATCTTTATATGCTATTTCTGAGGATAAAGAGTAAAGCCCATAAAATATTGCAATTATTTAACAATTTATTTATATATTGAAAAGACAGTGAAAAGTTTATTTATCAAATTAACCATGAAGCAAATAGCTGAATTGCTTCCACTATAAAGTGCAGAAGGTCAAATAAATTTCGGTACAAATTTGTGCTATAAGCCCTATGAATAATTCGGTTGCTTGTGTTGATAATTTGAAATTCCATACTAAAGAATTGATTTATTTCATCATGTTATTGATTACTGTGAAAAAACTGTAGATAGTCTTGAAAAACTGCAGAAACTCCACATTAATCGCAAATTACTTAACTAAACACATTAAAATACCTTCGTGGAAGTATTCATAGTGATTACTATAAATTTTCCTCCTGTGATTGTCGTCTCTTTCTTTGATCTCTCCATCATAAATATCAATTGTTTACGTATAGATAAGTCCGGACAATTGTACCAATTTGAATCGTAAATTGCAGATACCGTTCGAGAGGTTTCATCACAAAGTTCAGATGCTGGCCAGATGTGCATGAAGACAAGCATAAATGACACTAGCATTACAGTAAATACAAGTCTAATTGCATTAGCGCCTAGCGATCTAAAATAAAACAGAAAATTATAGTATCGATTCAATAATTATCAAATTAATACTAACATCATCGACAATTGTACTAATTCAACTAGTACAGCTACCGTTAGAATAAACAATTCAAATAATAGAATATCTCGATAGAAATCATTGAAAGTGTTCAAACATTTAAATAAGAAATTTTGATATTCAATGTACGATTTTAGTGTTAACCGACAATTGGAATCGTATACCAAAGATTCCAGTTTATCATTCAACATTTTGAATTGAAGTGTCAACATTCTTATGAAGATAAAAGTAAAAATATTGAAGGCACATTCAATTGTGACTGTAAATATCATGGCACTTTCATTGAAAATGAGAAACAAAACGTAAGGAACAAATTCAGGTACATAACAAACAATTGGTAGCTCATTTGTTAGAATTGGACGTCCACAAAATAGAAACGTGATGATCACTTCCATTTTACTAAAAAATTTAACAATTTGGTCACAAAACTTAAAATCTCTCTCGTAATCTTTATTCTCTTGATTCTCATATGGCCAAAATTCGATCAAATATTCGATTAACATATTCGCTTCTTTCTTATTCGCCCATAAAGCGAAAACTTTTGACGTACTCTACAATTACAATAATTTATATTTTTTTTTAGATTAGAAATATAATAAATAATTTACTATTATTGCAATTGCCAGACTTTCCACCACGTAAGTGAATATTCTTGAATCCATCGGTTGCAAAACACCATATAAAACTGCCAAAATTGCTGTTGCAAATAGTATCGATAATATAATGGTAACTTTCAATTTGTTTATTCTCTTCAATGGACTTAAACCGTAGATATCTAAAACGATCAAACTGATATCGAACATTTTTCTATAACCGGTCATCTTGTAGACGATCGGATCTTAACTGAAGTTGTAATTCCTTACCAACAATACTTTCAAAAAGTTCATTAAATAGTAACGAAGGTGACTTAATTACAATTGCTTTGTTCTTTACGATTTTTATTATGAAATGTTCATGACTAGATTTTAACTATTTGAAAAATCAATCACTAGTAATAGGATCATTAATATTTCAAGGGGACGCATTGGTAATTTTCATTCGTCCATCATCAATCAATTACAGTCGAACTTCGTTAATTCGAACCTTCGTTAACTGGAATTTTCGATAAGTCGAACAAAATCACTTGGCAATACCAGCAAGCAAGTAAATCTTATATAATTCTTGTTTGATAAGTCGAACATCTATATATAAGTCGAAATTCTCGATATCTCGAATTAAAAAGCTGACACATAGATTTTATAAGACGAAGGTTTCTTGAAAATACTGTTCCACTGCAATTATAATTAGCAACTGTGATAAGCTGTGTGTAAGTTTTATCGTTTTTAAAAACTTGAACACTATAAAATAAGTCCAAAGACATAAAATAAGTGGAAAATGCTTCAAGAAAAAAGGACGTAGCTATAAGGTCCAATATTCCACCAAACGCGTTGGCTACAATTTTGAAAAACAAAGAGTGGACTATTAAAGCAGTCGAAGGTCGAATTACTTATGGAAACAGCAAAGAAACCTCTGAAACCAGTATATAAAAATTTGCATAAATCAGTTTTTGATTGATTTAAAAACTCCAAGAAACAAAACTTGCCCGTATCTGGTGGTAGGCTAATTAAAGCAAAAATTTTAGAATTTTGTTAGCAGTTAGGGGAATCCAATTTCAAAGCAGCTACTGGATGGTTGGATATATGGAAAAAAGGATGCGAAATAAATCCTGTTTTATAGAGAATTATTTTTTAATTTGGCATGATTGTTTTGATTTAGTTATGGTATTTGTTAGAAAAAAATAAATAGAAACGTGTCATTTTACCTACTTTATTATAAAATTTTGAATATTCAATGCGAATGAGACCGAACGATTTTCAGATGCCTTTCAAATAATACTTTAACGTTTAAAAAAGAAAAATGCCATGTAGGTAAACACAACAAAGAAAGGGCAACATAGTTTTGATTGGTAAAAGTAATTCACCTCGCTGCTTTCGTGGTATTAAATAGAGGGTTTATTTAAAAGCAATGTTAGCAAGAAAAAATGCTACAATGGAAAATAACAGAATATTTTAGACCATAATTGATCCTTTTTGTATTATTCTCCTGTTTTGCATTTTTTGTATTTATATTGATTTTTTTCACTTAAGTTAAATTCTTCATCAATTAATTGTTTCTTGTTTCAATAATTCGATAATTCGAAGTCTTGATAAGTCGAGCTTTTCATCATGGCACATCATGACTCGAGTTATCGAAGTTCGACTGTATTTTGTTAATTTAGTATTTGGCACCTGAAATAACTTGAATTTGAAATATGTACATCAAATTTGAAAATTTCTGGGCAAATTAGTTTGGCATGCAGAGCTGACTTCCTAAGTCAAGTTAAAACTGATATCGAACAGTTTTCTATAACCGGTCCTCTTATAGACGATCGGATCTTAAATGAAATCGCAATTCTTTATTATTTTAAAAATAATACGTCATATTTTAATAAATGCTACAAAAGAGACTTAAAGTCACGAATCTTTTAGTTTATATACCGTATAGCTGTCAAATTTTTTATATAAAATCGAAATCTGCAGCAAAAGATCATATTACACACCAGTAGTTTAATGATTTCTTAAAAACAACTAACATTATTTATTCTTTACTTCCAACGGACTTCATTTCAGGTAATAATAAGCGAATTTAATCTTAACACACCTGAGATGATGGCCTTCTAGGGGAAAAGTTATATTGTTTTTTTCATTTACTTGCCGCTTACTATTTTTGTTGAGCAAAATTAATTATTTTCTAAGATTAGTTCTGCATGATATTCCGATTTAATGAATCAACTTTGGTTGTAAAAACAGTTGACTTTTGTAGCTTTTAACCTAGAGATTTGTAGTTTCTCAATCCGTTGGAGACATCCTGTAAATTTGTTCAAATAAATAGCGTCTATAAGTATAATGCGTTTCTATGAGAAATCGAAAATATGTGTAAAATTTATGGTTGCGCCTGTACAATACAAAACAAATTTCTTAGTTTTTAGACATAACAGAAACAGTATTCGCATCTTTTTAAGCTAATTCTGAGGAAAAGAATAAAGGTTTTAAAATATTGGATTTATTTAACAATTTATTTAGGTATATATTTAAAAGACAGTGAAAAGTTTATTTATCAAATTAACCATGAAGCAAATAGCTGAATTGCTTCCACTATAAAGTGCAGAAGGTCAAATAAATTTCGGTGCAAATTTGTGCTATAAGCCCTATGAATAATTCGGTTGCTTGTGTTGATAATTTGAATTCCTATACTGAAGAATTAATTTATTTCATCATGTTATTGATTACTGTAAAGAAACTGTAGATAGTCTTGAAAAACTGCAGAAATTTCATATTAATCGCAAATTACTTAACTAAACACATTGAAATACCTTCGTCGAAGTATTCATAGTGATTACTATAAATTTTCCTGCTGTGATTGTCGTCTCTTTCTTTGATCTTTCCATCATAAATATCAATTGTTTACGTATGGATAAGTCCGAACAATTGTACCAATTTGAATTGTAAATTGCAGATACCGTTCGAGAGGTTTCATTACAAAGTTCAGATGCTGGCCAGATGTGCATCAAGACAAACACAAATGATATTAGTATTATAGTAAAAAGTAGTCTAATTGCATTAGCGCCTAGCGATCTAAAATAAAACAGAAAGCTATATTATTGATTCAATGATTATCAAATTACTATTTACATCAACGATAGTTGTAATAATTCAACTAGTGTAGCTATTGTTAGAATAAACATCTCAAATAGCAGAATATCTCGATAGAAATCATTAAAGGTGTTCAAACATTTAAATAAAAAATTTTGGTGTTCAATGTAGGATTTTAGTGTTAAACGACAATTGGAATCGTATACCAAAGATTCCAGTTTATCATTCAACATTCTGAATTGAAGCGTCAACATTCTTATGAAGATAAAAGTAAAAATATTGAAGGCAATTTCAACTGTTGCTGTAAATATTAAGGCACTTTCATTGAAAATAAGAAACAAAACGTAAGGAACAAATTCAGGTATGTAACAAACAATTGGTAGCTCATTTGTTAGAAGTGGACGTCCACAAAATAGAAAAAGTACGATCACTTCCATTTTGGTAAGAAATTTAACGAATTGTTCACAAAACTTAAAATCTCTCTCGTAATCTTTATTCTCTTGATTCTCATATGGCCAAAAATCGACCAGGTATTCCAATAACATATTCGCTTCTTTCTTATTCACCCATAAAACGCAAACTTTTGACGTACTCTAAAATTACATTAATTTATATTATTTTGATTAGAAATATAATAAATAATTTACTATTGTCGCAATTGCCAAACTTTCCACGATGTCAGTCAACATTCTTGAATCCATCGGTTGCAAAACACCATATAAAACCGCCAAAATTGCTGTTGCAAATAGTATCGATAATATAATGGTAACTTTCAGCTTGTTTATTCTCTTCAATGGACTTAAACCGTATAGATCTAAAACGATCAAGCTGATATCGAACATTTTTCTATAACCGGTCATCTTGTAGACGATCGGATCTTAACTGTAGTCGTAATTCCTTACCAACAATACTTTTAAAAAGTTCATTAAATAGTAATGAAGGTGACTTAATTACAATTGCTTTGTTCTTTATGATTTTTATAAAGAAATGTTCATGACTAGATTTTAACTATTCGAAAAATCAATCATTAGTAATAGGATCATTAATATTTCAAGGGGACGCATTGGTAATTTTCATTTGTCCATCATCAATCAATTATTTTGTTAATTTCGTAATTGTCTCCTGAAATAACTTGAATTTGAAATATGTACATCAAATTTGAAAATTTCTGTCCAAATTAGTTTTGCATGCAGAGCTGACTTCCTAAGTCAAATTAAAACTGATATCGAACATTTTTCTATAACCGGTCATCTTGTAGACGATCGGATCTTACAATTAGCTGAAATCGTAATTTTTTACCAACGATAGTTGTAGGTGTATACTTCATTAAATAGTAATGAAGACGACTCACTTACAAGGCGTCGTTTTTTCTTCGGTTTCCTATCGTTTTTGTTCTGACTGTTCATGACCAAAATTTAAATACTACAAAAATCAATCATGAGTAATAGAATCATTAATATTTTAGTGGACAGGCTTATAATCCTGTTTCGACAATCAGCAATTCAACGTCTTGTAAATTTACGATATCTCTCAATTAATTCGAATTGACCATGTGCACGATAAACGGTAAATAATTATTGTTTAACTCTCGAAAACTTCGTACAAATTTATTCGCTTTCACCGTCGAACTTTTATCAACCATGAAATTATATGTAGTTTTATTTTGTGTATCTAAAATAAATCGACTTTATTTATCACTGTAATGACTCCAGACTCACCAGTTATGGAATTCAATACGAAATTATCAAAAATTTTATTACGACTATCATAAACTTATAATAATTTTACACTATAAAATTTATAGCTGTTCGATGTTCCCAAACCTTTGATCTCAGAAAATATGACGGACTACATGTTTTGCGAGATTTTTTTAATAATTACTCTCTTTATGTATTTATATCGTAAAATTGGCGGATGCGCCGATTTTGTAATTGTTAGGTGCGATAAAATTGGTATTCTCAAAGGAAATATGGGAATGTCAAGAGAAGCATAAACACCAGAAAGTACTGCGTTTATTTACCAGTTTTTATTTGGAAAAATCAATTTTAGACACTAAACAACTTTTTACTTATTCAGCCAAAACGCAACTCCTTTAACGATTCTAAACAACTAATCATTCAATTGATTCCCTAGTTGAAGTGTCTCAATAAAAACAAAAACTTGTACTCAAAACAATACGAATTAGTTCATCGATAATCATCTCAGTCTATTGTTGATGCAATAGCTCTGTCGAAGTTTCATTTTTGTTAGAAGGAGTCTTTCGGCTGCGATTGCAGTCACTTTCTGCGATATATCCAACATAATTAGCAACTGTTGCTGTAAATAATTAACCACTTTTATTGAAAAATCAAAAACAGAATATAACAATTATTTATTAAAAGTGGACGGAAACGAAATAGAACAATCACAATTTGACCCAAAGTACCACTAAACTAATTAATTCACTGGTTGCCTTGTTACAACCAAGAAATTAAGTAAATTTTAAAAGTTTTGAGTCGTCATTTCTATTAAAACTCAAATCCACAAAACTCTAAATTTGTAATTCATATGATAAATAAATAAATTATTGCATCGTATTCTTGATAACGGTGAATAAACTGTAGATAGTCTTGAAAATCTTCAAAAATTTCCTATCAATCACATCATATTACCGCTAAATAAAATTAATACCTGCGTCGAAGTTTCCATTGTAATTAATACAAATTTTCCTGCTGTGATTGTCGTTTCTTTCTTTGATATTTCCATCATAATTATCAACTGTTTACGTATGGATAAGTCTGGACAGTTGTACCAATTAGAATTGTAAATTGCAGAAACCGTTCTAGCAGTCTAAATATTATAATAGATGTGAATAAAAGAAAAATAGAATAATATAGAAATATTTACCTGTTCGCAGAGTTCAGATGCTGGCCAAATGTGTAACAATACCAGCACAAATGAACAAATTATAATTGTGAATATAAATCTGCAGGCATCCACACCGAACGGTCTAAAATAATATAAAAAGTTACTATGCAGCTCGACAATATAATCGTTACTAACGTTACTGATAGTTGTAACAATTCTGCAAGCACACCTACTGACAAAATAAATAATTCAGACAGGAGAACGTTTTGATAAAAATCATTGAAAGTATTCAAACATTTGAATAAGAAATTTTGATGTTCAATGTACGATTTTAGCGTCAAACGACAACTTGCATCGTACACTAATGATTCCAATTTATCATTCAACATTTTGAATTGTAACGTCAACATTCTAACAAATACAAATGTGAGAATATCGAATGTACACTCTACTGTCGCAGTAAACACTATTGCATTCAAATTGAAAATAAGAAATAGAATATAAGGGACGAATTCAGGAACATAACAAGCAATTGGCGGTTCGTGTAATAAAATTGGACGTAAACAGAAAAAAATAATTGCAATTACGGTCATTTTTGTAAAAATGCTAACAATCTTTTCACAAAACTTAAAATCTCTCTCGTAGTCTTTATTCGTTTGATACTCATATGGCCAGAACTTATCCAGGTATTGTATTAAAGTATACGCTTTTTTACTATTAGCGGATAAAGCGCAAACTTTTGAGATACCCTGAAATTATAATCGAATTAATTTATATTCTTTGCCATTACAAAACAATAAATCTTATTCACTAGAATTGTGATTGCAGAACCTTCCACTAAATCGCAAAATATTTTTGAATCAATCTGTTGCAAAACACCATGCAAAATCATTAAAATTGCCTGTATCATGAGTACAGTTAAAACAATTGTAATTTTAAATTTATTTAAACCTGTCACTGGATTTAAACCGTATACACCGAAAACGATTAAACTGATATCCAACAATTTTCTGTAACTCGTCATTTTCTTGTATTCTAGGCGATCGGAAATAAACTGAAATTGTGCGTCTTTACCAACAATACTTAAATAAAGGTCATTAAATTGTAACGAAGGTGAATTAATTACAATTGCTTTGTTCTTTATCATTCTTATAATGAAATGTTCATGACTAGATTTTAATTATTTGAAAAATCAATCATTACTAATAGGATCATTAATATTTCAAGGGGACACATTGGTAATGTTCATTTGTCCATCATAAATTAATCATTTATTAATTTAGTAATTGGTCTCTAAAATTAGTTGAATTTGCTATACATGAAATTTAAAAATTTGTATGCAAAGTAGTTTTCCATGCAGAGATAACTTGCTACATCAAACTAAAACTAAAAAGCTTCTCATAATCTTGAATGAATCTATGGAATTTTCCCTGAAACTGGAGACTCGAAATCTAGTAAAAAAATTTGAAGCTATTCAGTGTTTTAAGATTCTTCAACTCTGAAAGATTGAGATACAAATTAGCTACGGACTCCTGAGAGAAAAATGGAAACAGGCTAGCTCACTTGTATCGAAGATACAATGAACAAATAAGTCTTCCATTCCACTTGTTTATAACTGGATCAAAGGCAAATTTTATTTCTCTGCAGCTAAGTAGAAATTAATCAAAATTTGAAAGACACCAAAAATTGCTTCTGCAGAAAATGTCTTTTTGGGAGAAAAGTGTTACAACTTACTGATGAAGACTAAAATCCTCTCCAAACGTGACTTGTTATATCTAAAATTATGGAAATTGATCAATGCTTAGTATTTTTTTTTGAGCAAAATTAATTATTTTCGAAAGTATCTAGCTTTTGCACGATGTACCGATTTAACGATGTAATTTAGGACACCGATAAAGTTGAGTTTTCTCGTTTTTAATTCAGAGATCTGTAGTTTCTGAATAATTCGGCGAGATCCTGTAAAATTGTCCAAAACAAAGCGTATATAATTCTTTTTTATTATAAAGCGAAAATGACTGTAAAATTGGTGGATGCGCCGGTACAATGAGAAACGAATTTCCTAGTTTTGAGACATACGAGTAAGCTCATTCTGATGAAAAAGAATACAGGTTAGAAAATATTGCATTTATTTAACAATTTATTTATTTATTGAAAAGACAGTGAAAGTTTATTTGTCCAATTAACTATTAAGAAAACAGCTGAATTGCTTCCATTATAATGTGCAGGAGGTTCAAATACATTTCGCTACAAATTTGTGCTAAAAGCCGTACGAATAATTCGGTTGCTTGAGTTGATAATTTGAATTCCTACATTGAACAATTGATTTATTTCACCGTGTTATTAATTACTGTATAGAAACTGTAGATAGTCTTGAAAAACTACAGAAACTCCATTTTAATCGTAAATTACTTAACTAAACACATTTAAATACCTTCGTCGAAGTATTCATAGTGATTATTATAAATTAATAATAATAATAATAATAAACAATTAGAAACCGCATCGTTTCAAGAGACAGATCTTGAAGAAAATATACATTTTCAAAGGCTTGCTGAAACCTAATTAAACTATTAAGGGTACCTATATGTGGAAGTGCGTCGAATTTTTCTGCTGTAATTTTATCTTTTTTCTGCTACTATTGCATTTTCTTTCTTTGATATTTCCCCTTACATATCAATGTGGATTCTTAATAAATAATAATAAATAGAATCGGTTGAATAATTTTAAATAAAAATCATTTATCTCATGCGGGAGTTCAATTGCTAGCCGTTAATTGAGAATAATCCAAACCAATTCATTCTTTTACAAACTATGATTGAATAATTCGATTTCCATACGACAATTTGAGTCAAATTTAGCACAGTTAACCCGAATTCGAAGCAATACATTGAATACACGATTATTTGCTCAGTTGTGTGAAGAAAATGACGAGTACTTTCATCAATTGCTCCTTCACTCTCCTTCACGATGGTTGTCGAAAGGCTTATGTTCTTGGATACTAAATATCGAATTTTAAAACAAAATTTGATCAAACGGAAATCGGACATTGTCTATTTAATAGACTTGATTCATAAATCTAATGAGATTAACTTGCAGCTACAAGGTGATAACCTAAATTTGATAAAAACCAAGTCTACAACCTCAGCGTTTCTTGCGAGAACTTAATTAATGAAGTAAAAGATTCGACGGGGCGAGTTTTCTCAATTTCCAAATTTGCAACAGTCAAACTGTCAGGAAGATGAAGTTTTGACTTACGTTGAACATTTAAATACTTTCTATTCCGATTTTCAAATGAGGTTTGAGGATGTTTTAAATATGGTAATACCTCAATAAATAATCAATCCATATGATGATAATATAGAAGAGGTGGACGTAACATTACAAGAAGAACTGTAAGTATTAATGAAGAACTTAAAGTACAATTTAAAAAACGATATCAGCTCTTCTGGCTTCAAAGAGATATACCTGATATCGCCAGAAAGTTTCTAATCGCTTTTCCATCTTCATCTCTAGTGGAAAGTGGTTTATCTTTAGTTTGGTGATTTCATTTAATACATATTACATTTTATTATTTTTTCACTCTTCATCTCACTACAGTTACAAATCAGTAAAAAACACATCTGAAGTTGATGAATTTGCAAACATGGCAAGTGGTCTACGAGACAAAGTTTGGGAACCTCTGCTATAGACTGACAAAATGTACAAGTATCATCAGCTTATTGTAAGATCCGTCATCTAGAAAACTGCATAAGTCTTGTCGTTTTAACAGGGGTTATTTTGTAACTCCTGACTGTTTTCGCTTTCCGCGGCAGTCATACTACATAGCTCAGGTTAGGTGTTGGCCCTTGGTTGTAAAATATCTGAACATTTCAGGCAATAAAAGTCTTCAAAAATATTCGCGGTTCTACAATCTGCCTAGTCATCTTCTAGATGACGGATTTTACAATACGCCGACGACCTAGACACAAGAATTATTGACTATAAAGGTAGGCAGCCAACAATACGTGTCAACGAAAAAAAACCCTGCGCAAAACGTGACAATAAATAGCGTGTAAGTGCGTGTACGAGGTTCGTAAGCCACAAGTTTAATATATGTGTTCTTTTGTGATAATTTTTGCACTCTATTATATTTATATCGTTGTATATAAGTTCTTTAAAGTATAATAGGTAATAGTTGTGGCATATCAAATACCAGACGGAAAACGGGTTTTCTGGGTTTAATTATTTCTATGACGACTACAGAATTTTTGTTTTTGATGATGTTGATCAAAAATCCTTATTTAAAATTTATTTTGACCTATAAATTTCGTCAAGATCACACACTGAAATGTTCTTTTCGGCTATTCGAGCAAAGGCAGGGTTTAATAAACATATCGCGGCATAATTTGTAGGTGCCTACAAAACACTTCTGGTTCATACTGAAATTTCGTCATTAACAGCATCTAATTGTATAGTACAATACGATTTTGTTCGCTTCTAGTGCTAATAAACTAAAAGTTGATGATTTGATCGTTGAGCCTGAAGTCAAATTGAGATTTTTTCCCATCTTTTACCAAATGGAAATGACGTGGTTTTATCTAAAAAAAAATTGCTAAAATCATATCATGCGTAATATGTGCTAATACTTTATTAATAACTGATTTTTCAACTTGTAATCTAGTTAATAGAAGAAGAAACCGTGGTGGTTTGTTCAAAGTTGCTATTGACGTAGTATTTCAATCATTTTGTTAATTTAGTATTTGTGGTATTTGTCGCCTGAAATAACTTGAATTTGAAATATGTTAAATTAGTTTACCATGCAGAGCTCACTTCCTAAGTCAAATAAAAACTAAAATGCTTCTCATAATCTTGATGAAATCTATAGAATCTCCCGTCAAGATTGTAAATTCTAATTTAACAACAATTAAAATGTTTGCAAATTTTCCCTGAAACTGGACTCCCGAAATCTAGTAAAAAAATTTGAAGCTATTCAGTGTTTTAAAACTATTCAACTCTGGAAGAATGAAACACAAATTAACTACGAACTCCTGAGATAAAAATGGAGAAAACTCAACTCACTTGTATCGAACAGAATGAACAATAATTCTTCCATTCCACTTGATTATAACTAGATCAAAAGGTCACATTTTATTTTTTTGTAGCTAAGCGGAAGTTAATCGAAATTATAAAGACACAAAAATTTTTTACAAACAAAATATTTTTTTGGAGGAAAAGTATTTAACACTGATACAGCATACTAATGAAGACCCAAATTCTCTTCAAACTTGACTATAAATATCTAAAATTATGAAAATCCATCAATGCTTACAATTTATTTATTTTTTTTGAGCAAAATTAATTATGTTGCAAAGTAACTTTTGCATGATATACCGATTTAAAGTTGAGTTTTCTGATTTTTAATTCCGGGATCTGTAGTTTCTGAATAATTCGGCGACATCCTGTAAAATTGTCCAAAACAAAGCGAAAATGACTGTAAAATTGGTGGATGCGCCGGTACAAAGAGAAACGAATTTCTTATAGCGAGTTCTCGTGAGAGAACTAGTGTTGCACTGGTGCAATTAGAGATGTGCTAGCAATATGGATGTTTTTGAAATAACGATAACTTGACATAGCCAACTGTTTTAGGCAGTTGCGTTATTATCTTTTAAGTCCGGAAACGTTGATTTTTCTCCTAGTGTCTTAGCTTTATCAGAGACGTTAAGTGAATAAGCATTTAACATTGTTTATCCCTACTATACTATTAGCGCTGAGAGTGGCCAATTTTTAAATTCTCAGGAAAAAAGTTCATTAGAGCAACACACAAAATTCCATTCAATTTAAAGTATTGAAATCAATGCATCACGTTGATAGACAGGAAATTTTAATGTTATTAGGATCGTCTTTTATCATAACATACTGTGCATAAAACGGTAGTCTCTGAACAACCTTTCCTTTTTAGTTTTTGACCAAATCAGTGGATTAGATAATAATTGTTTGTAGGTAAATACAGTCGTCTAACCGGAACCTGCTGATGTTTTTTCGTCTTCTTTATAATAAATGTTAAAAATTTGTTGTCGATTTTAGAAATTTACAATGTACACTGGTAATTTTTTTATCTCAAAATACTCCCCACATAGCCTAGTTTACGTTCTTGAAGGTTGCATTCGATTATTCCAGTAATTGAAGGAGTTGGGCCAGGACCGTCTGTATATAGGACAAAGACCTTGCAATAAATGTTTACATGATTGGTATAGGAGAAAGGCTAACCTCACTATATGTAAACCTGTAAACGACATTTGCAATAATTTTTTTCTATTTTTGGGTGCTTAGGTCTTGCAGTGGCACACATCACTTCTTTTTTATCATCAGAATCACTTGACAATGATAAAAAAGACGATATAATAATAATTGCATCAGCATGTGTGCCGTCCATGTTGATTGCAATTTTCTTTTGTTTTGCACTCATTCCAGCACGAGCTGTTAGAGCTCGTGTTGAAATATGTGCACTGAGTGCGCATTGAGGGCAAAAAAATTGCACCGATTTACCAAAAGAACACGACTAGTGCACCAGTGCTGCACTAGTTCCATATAAATACTGTATAAATATTGACATTTCTCGCACATCTCTAATTGCACCAGTGCAGCACTAGTTTTCTCACGAGAACTCACTATTAGTTTTGAGACATACGAGAAAGCTCATTCTGATGAAAAAGAATACCGGTTAGAGAATATTGCATTTATTTGATCATTTATTTATTTATTGAAATGACAGTGAAAGTTTATTTGTCAAATTAACTATCAAACAAATAGCTGAATTGCTTCCATTATAAAGTGCAGGACGTTCAAATAAATTTCGGTACAAATTTGTGCTAAAAGCCGTTCGAATAATTCGGTTGCTTGTGTTGGTAATTTGAATTCCAATACTGAAGAACTGATTTATTTCACCATGTTATTAATTACTGTAAAGAAACTGTAGATAGTCTTGAAAAACTACAGAAATTTCATATTAATCGCAAATTACTTAACTAAACACATTAAAATACCTGCGTCGAAGTTTCCATTGTAATTAATACAAATTTTCCTGCTGTGATTGTCGTCTCTTTGTTTGATCTTTCCATCATAATTATCAATTGTTTACGCAAGGATAAATCCGGACAACTGTACCAATTCGAATTGTAAATTGCAGATACCGTTCGAGAGGTTTCTTCACAAAGTTCAGATGCTGGCCAGATGTGCAGCAAGACAAGCACAAATGACATCAGCATTATATTAAATGCGAGTCTAACTGCATTAGCGCCTAGCGATCTAAAATAAAACAGAAAAGCTATAGTATCGATTCAATGATTATCAAATTACTACTAACATCAACGATAGTTGTAATAATTCAACTAGTGTAGCTGTTGTTAGAATAAACAATTCAAATAGTAGAATATCTCGATAGAAATCATTAAAGGTGTTCAAACATTTAAATAAAAAATTTTGGTGTTTAATGTAGGATTTTAGTGTTAAACGACAATTGGAATCGTATACCAAAGATTCCAGTTTATCATTCAACATTTTGAATTGTAGCGTCAACATTCTTATGAAGATAAAAGTAAAAATATTGAAGGCAATTTCAACTGTTGCTGTAAATATTAAGGCACTTTCATTGAAAATGAGAAACAAAACGTAAGGAACAAATTCAGGTATATAACAGACAATTGGTAGCTGATTTGTTAGAACTGGACGTCCACAAAATAGAAATATTATAATCACTTCCATTTTACTAACAAATTTAACAATTTGATCACAAAACTTAAAATCTCTCTCGTAATCTTTATTCTCTTGATTCTCATATGGCCAAAAATCGACCAGGTATTCCAATAACATATTCGCTTCTTTCCTATTCGCCCATAAAACGCAAACTTTCGATGTACTCTACAATTACAATTATTTATATTATTTTGATTAGAAATATAATAAATAATTTACTATTGTCGCAATTGCCAGACTTTCCACGACGTCAGTCAACATTCTTGAATCCATCGGTTGCAAAACACCGTATAAAACCGCCAAAATTGCTGTTGCAAATAGTGTCGATAATATAATGGTAACTTTCAATTTGTTGATTCTCTTCAATGGACTTAAACCGTAGATATCTAAAACGATCAAACTGATATCGAACATTTTTCTATAACCGGTCATCTTGTAGACGATCGGATCTTAACTGAAGCCGTAATCCTTTACCAACGATAGCTGGTAAAGACTTCATTAAATAGTAATAAAGTCGGCGTACTTACAGTGCGTTTTTTCCCATTTATTATGGTTTTTATATCGGACTGTTTGCGACTAAAAAAATACTAGAAAAATCAATGATGAGTAATAGAATCATTAATATTTTAGTGGACAGGCTTATAATACTGTTTCGTCAATCAGCAATTCAACCTCTTGTTAATTTATAGTATCTTTGAATTAATTCGAATTGACCATGTGCACCATAAACGGTAAATAATATCAAAACTGTTGTGAGTCAAGCTTTATTATTTAATTCTCGAAAAGTTCGTGTAAATTTATTCGCTTTCAGCGTCGAACTTCTATCAAACACCAACAAGGAACCATGAAATTATATGGATTTCTATTTTGTCTATCTGAAATAAATTGAATGATGGACTACAGGTTTTGTAAGAAACATAATTTACTTGCCTTATGAAACTCGAATTGGCGGATGCGCCGGTACGTCTTACCACAAACAATCCATATCATTCGCTTTCTTTCAGTAGCCAATAAATATCCATGATAAACGTGATTTGCAATTGTTAGGTGTTAGGTTAGGTCAAAGGAAATATGGAAATGTCTAAAGAAACATAAAAACCAGAAAATGCTGCGTTTATTTGCCAGTTTTTATTTAGAAAAATCATTTTTAGACACTTAACAGCTTTTTACTTATTCAGCCAAATCGCGACTACTTTAATGATTCTAAACAATTAATCATTCAATTGATTCCCTAGTTGAAGTGTCTCAATAATAATAAAAACTTGTACTTAAAACAATACGAATTATTTCATCGATGATCATTTGAGCTTGTTAAAATGACTCTGTCGAGGTTTCGATTTATTTTCGTTAGGATGTATCTTACGGCTGCGATTGCGGTCACTTTCTGCGATATTTCCAACAGAATTATCAATTGCTGCTGCAAATAATTATGCACTTTTATTGAAAAATTAAAAACAGGACATAACAACTATTTATTATAAATGGACGGAAACAAAACAGAACAATCGCAATTATTTGTAGTATAGTAAAGATTTTAACAATTTGTTCACAAAAGTTAACGCCTCTCCTGTAATCTAAATAGGTTTGCCTCTCATGTGGCAAAAAGTTGACCAAATATTCAATCACTAATCTCACTTATTTTCTATTCGCGCCTAAAACGCAATCTCTTGACATTCCCTAAATTTCTAGTGTTAGAAATATAATAGAGCTAATGCACTATTGTTGCAGTTGTAAGACTTATCGCGGCTTAACTGAATATCTTTGATCATTATTTTTTACAAAGCAGAATATATACAACTAATGTAGTTAAAATAATTATTATTTTGAATAAATTTATTTTCTTCGGTGGACAGTAAATGTCTGTGACGATGAAGCAGATATCACCCAACTTTTTGTAATTAGTCATGACGTCTTCTGGACGATCAGGTATCTACTGAAATCAAAAGTCTATAACAATAGTAGTTATATATACTTGATTAAATAGTAATGAAGGTAAGTTGATTGCGAGGCAAGTCTATTATTGCGTTCTTCTTTATTCGTTTCTGGGTTTTGAATGTGACTGTTCATGATTAGAATTTAACTATTTGAAAAATCAGTCATTACAATCATTAATATTTCACTGAATCTTCTTATTACTATTATTATATTATTAATTGATGCACTCATTTCGAGCCGATATACGAAAGAAACCTTTGTAGTAGCAAAACAATTAGAAACCGCATTGTTTCAAGAGACAGATCTTGAAGAAAATGTACAGTTTTAAAGGCTTGCTGAATCCTAATTAAACTATTTATTAAACCCATTAAATGTATATAGTCCAGTTTTTCTGCAGTAATTTTATCTTTTTTCTGCTATGATTGCATTTTCTTTCTTTGATATTTCCCCTTACATATCAATGTGGATTCTTAACAAATAATAATAAATAGAATCGGTTGAATAATATTAAATAAAAAATCGTTTAGCTCTTGCGAGAGTTCAATTGCTAGCCGTTAATTGAGAATAAGCCAAATCAATTCATTCTTTTACGAATTATAATTGAATAATTCGATTTCCATACGACAATTTGAATTCAAATTTAATAGTTGCAATTATTCGAAGCTTTGAAATGTAATTTTATCATTTATCACCAAACAAATCAAGTTGAAATTGACAGATTACATAGAAAGCAGAAATCTGGACATGCAAGAAACTCAAAACCGTTGCACTTGTTATAAGTGGACGAAAACAACATAAATCTGTAATAATTACCAATATTTTTTTGTACAATTTTGTGTAATTTTTCCACGATATTCAAACTGTTTCTTAGAATATTTCTGGTTCGATTCTCACTTGGCCAAAAGTTTTCCAGATATTTTAACAATCTCAATACTTCGTTCCTATTAAAAACTGAAATACAAATCCTTGAAATACCCTGCAATTATAGTAATTATCTTGGTTTTGTTTTATTGAATAAAAATCAAGCTTCTTTACGATTGTAGCAATTGCGAGACTCTCCACAGTTTGCGTAAATATTCTTGAGTCCATTTGTTGTGAAATATTGTATGAAATTACCAAAACTCCTTTTAAAAGTACCATACACAAAATAATCATGACTCTAAACTTCAGGTGGACTTTGGCGGATATGTATAAATTGATGTCGAGTATTTTCCAGTAACAACACATATTTTCGTTGCTAGCCGTTCAGATACTGACTGAAATCGTGTATTATTCTTAACGTACTTTTATGTACTTCATTAAATATTATTAAAGACAATTTAATTACAAGGAAAGGTTTTTGTTGCGTTTCTCTTTGTTCTTTGATGGTTTTTATCGCCGAATGATAACGCCCAAAATTTTAATATATGAAAAATTAATCAATAGAAAGAATCATTAATATTTCACTAGACTATCGTATGAGTAGACTGCCTACTTTATAGATTATTTCTTACTTTTACTAATTTAGTATTTTACACTTTGAGAGACAAGCCGAAATTTTTATAAACTCACGCAATCAACAATACGTAATTTTTCCGGTAAAAGCCGATACAAACGAAATGTATCACTTTGTTGAAATTTAAAATAAGATGTTAATAAATGCTACAAAAGGGACATAGAGTCGCACAATTTTTGCATCATATTCCGTATTTCCGCCAAATTTTTATCTACAATGGAAATCTGTAGCAAAAGATTATATTACAGACCAGCAATTTAATGATTTTTTAAAAACAACTAACATTATTTATTCTTTACTTCCAACGGACTTTACTTGAGGTTATAAGTGAATTCAATTTCAACAGATGATGGCCTTCTAGGGAAAAAGTTATAGTTTTTGTTTACTCCAGCTATTATTTTTTCCATTTTCTTCGTGGTTGGTGTGTTTAACTTCCTCTTTTCCGGAAGCCTTTATTGGCGGTATTTCGTTAAATAAAAATAAGGTTGGATTGTTTTTCAATAGAATCTATTCAATTTATAGAAAATTGATAACAAATCCTTATTTATGTAGTCGAAAGCTAGAACGTCTGTTGTAAAATTGGTGGATGCGACGGTAGAGTAAGTGAAGCATAATTTGTACAACAGAAATGGTAATTTCAACAGAATTATTAAAGTTACTTGAAAATGCTAGTATTTTTTATTTTAAATATCCATTATACACAATAGACAACAATAAAGTGTAGTAGACTTTCGATAATAATTTGTGCTGAAAACTATAAAACTTATTTTATTCGTAGTGTTGATAGTGAATTAGTAATTTCCATGATAAAACCAATGAATTATTTCATTAGATTATTGATAAATGTGAAATAACCGTAGACAGTCTTGAAGAACTGCAAAAGCTTCAAATTAATTACAAATTATTTGACTAAACTCACAGAAATACCTTCGTTGAAGTTTCCATCGTGATTACGATAAATCTTCCGGCTGTGATTGCGGTTTCTTTTTTTGATCTTTCCATTATAATTATCAATTGTTTACGTATAAACACATCCGGACAATTGTACCAATTTGAATTATAAATTGCAGATACAGTTCTACTAGTCTAAAAATGATTACTGTGTTTATAGAATATAAAACTAGAAAATTGTAATATTCACCTCTTCGCAGAGTGCAGATGCTGGCCAAACGTCCATCAGCACAAGCACAAATGATTCGACTATTAAAATAACTATATATCTTACCGATCTGGGCCCTAACGGTCTAAAATATTACAAATGTACATTTTATTTAGAACACTTTTAAACTACTACTAACGTTAGGGATAGCTGCAATAATTGTGCAAGTGTACCCAATGTCAATGTAAACAATTCATATAGGAGAGCATTTCGATAGAAATCATTGAAAGTGTCCAAACATTTAAATAAGAAATTTTGATGTTCAATGTACGATGTTAGTGTTAAACGACAATTGGTATCGTACTCCAGGGATTCCAGTTTATCGTTCAACATTTTGAATTGTAGCGTCAACATTCTTATGAAGACAAATGTAAACATGTATAATGCACATTCTATTGTTGCTGCAAATACTAAAGCAATTTCATTAAAAATCAGGAACAGGACATAGGGAACGAATTTCGGGTTATAACAGACAATTGGTAAATCATTTGTTATTAATGGGCGTAAACAAAATAGAACCGTTCCAATTATTTCAATTTTAAAATAAGATTCAACAATTCGTTGACAAATTTTGAATTCTCTTTCATAAACTCTGTTCGCTTGATTCTCATATGGCCAAAATTCGGTTAGGGCCTCTATTAATAATTTTGCTTCTTTTTGATGGAAACATAAAACACAAACTTTTGATATAACCTGAAATAATAGAACCAATTATTCTTATTGTTGTTTGTTTAGTGTAAAATAAAATTTATTTACTATTGTTACAATTGCAAGACTCTCCACGACATCAGTGAGAATCTTTAAATTCATCTGTTGCAGAACACCGTATAAAACAACCAAAATTGCTATTGCAAATATTGTTGTTAAAACAATCACAATTTTTATCAAATTGAATTTTTTCAATGGATGTAAACCGTAAATATCTAAAATGGTTAAAGTGATATTAAACAATTTTCTGTAGCTAGTCATCTTGTCGTCTTCTGGACGATCGGATACTTACTGGAATCGTAAAACATTGCTAACGATGCTTATATAGACTTTATTAATTAGTCATGACGGTGACTTAGTTATAACTCACCGCTGCTATTGTGTTTTTATTCTCTATATTTTTTGCGTTCATCACCAATATTAAATGTTCGAAAAATCAATGAGCAGAAAAAAATCATAATGAACGTATTAATAAAGGTTTTTTTTTTATTACTATGAATTGATCTTTTTTGTAGTGTAAAAAAACAACACAAATGAAACACATTAAATGCAAGTTGTAGTGTTGCAGTTATAATAAAAGAAATAGTACGAAAAATAACAAATAAATCAAAACGCAAAATCTAAACATACAGCAAACCATCGCCATTTGACTTTCTACAGAAGGACGCAAACATAGTTAAATTGCGTTCATTACCAACGTTTTAGTTAAAATTTTTACAATTTTCCCATTTAAACTGCTTCTTGTAATCTGGCGTCGATCGATTCTGAAGTGGCGACCGTTTTCCAGAAGTTTCCATTAACATTTTTTCATGGTGTTGTTGTGATTATCCTTGTTTTGTAACAATCTCCACAACTTCACTAAATGTTTTTAAATCCATTTAACGTAAAATAAAAGAATTTGGACGCTTTTGAGACGATTCCAATTTGAATTAAAATCTGACTTTTTGCAAATTACTGAATTGACAAATTATAAAAATAAGACACAAAAAGTCGCACAACTTTTGCTTCAGATTCTGTATTACTGCCAAAATTTTACACACACCGGAAACCACCAGCTAGAGATCCTTGTGTACGAACTAACTACGAAATAATTTCCTTTATATTACCAATATTATTTTTGCTACTACATTATTTATTCCTTAAGTACAGTCTATTTTATTTTATAATAATAAATGAATTTGATATAAACAGATCTGAGATGATGGTGCTCTATGTAAAGCGTTATAGCTTTAACCCGTTCAAATGTTCCGGATATTGATTTTTCCATCTTTCTTCTATCACTGATTATTTAGTTAGTTAATATATTCTTTTCCTTTACCATAAACATTGATTGTTTTTAAAGTACCTACATGTTTTCGAAAATTACAACATAACCGTTACAGTAATTTGTTACTGTTGAGTATATACAATGAAACCTTTATTTACGGATACCTCCCTCTGCGGACACTTTTGCCACAGTCCCAGCATTCTTCCATATGTTTACATTCATTTAAAACCTCCATAATGCGGACACGGACAGAATATTTTATAATCGAGAACAATTTAAACCTCTCTATTACGGATACCGTTCAATATTTCGTTCGGATATTTCAGATGAATAGTAGTTACGATCTGCCCTTCTGGTAGACGTAATTCATCTCTTGTGACATTGTAGATTTTGACGTCCCCGAGAGGGATTATAGAACAATATAAATCTGAAAATAAAAAGTTCTGCTTCTAAGCACCAAATTAAATAGGATTTTTCGGACATGTCGACGCGCCTTTTAATTGTATGTTAAGGGGTTAAAAACAATTCTGCATTTGTTGATCTACAAACTCACAATTGCGGTATCATTTATTGATAATTGTATCGGCATCATCACTTTTATGAATAGGAACAGGTGGACGTTTGACTAAAAACTTTATGAATTTAATAAAAGTACAATATATGTAGTAAATTTTATTAACGAATTTTCAACTTTCAGAACCTCCCTAATATGGACACCTCCTGTTTTGGACATTTTCTTCCAATTCCCGTGGCTGTCCGTTTTAGAGAGGCTCTACTGTACAACAAAAATAGTATTCTCAGAGGAAGTATTAAAGTTACATGGAAACGTTAAGATTTTTTATTTAAACGCAGTAATCAACATTATAATTATTTCAACAATAAAGAGCAGTAGATTTTTTATGCCTATTAATTTGTGCTTACTCCGATCGTGGTGTTGATAAAAAGTTAGTACTTTTTTTGATAAACAACTGAATTATTTCATCAAATTATTGATAACTGTAAAATAACCGTAGACAGTGCTAAGGAACTGCAAACGCCTCATATTAGTTATAAATTATTAACAAAACACACGAAAATGCCTTCGTCGAAGTCTCCATAGCAATTAATACGAATTTCTAAATGACTGTAGTCTCTTTCGTTGTCCTTTCCCTAGTAGATAATTGTCGATAGTTTTCGTACAGATAAATAAAAAGAATCGTACTAGTTTGAATTGTAAATTACAGACACAGTACTACCTGGTAGCCTAGAATTTCAAACACACGGTTGCTAGGAATTGAGCAACAATAAATCATAATTGACCTGTTCGCAAAGTTCAGATTCCGCCCAGATGTGCATTAAAACGAGCAGAAATGAAACGACTATTAAAGAAAATAATTCATTTATCTTTCATGGGACGGATTTATAATGCTCCTTTTTCCATCATCAATGAATCAATCAACCTGTTAATTGTGACGATAAACGGTAAATAATTGAAAATTACAACCAGAAATTTTATCGAAAACATTCAACTTATCGGTGCAATAATTTCGCGATTCTACAGTAAAGTGTAATAAAAAGCCAATACTAGACATAACGTACACGAAATAAGAATAATTTTAAATCATTCAATTTACAATAAACATTTATATATTTGGTTCTACACATTTTACAAACAGTGGTAAAATTGGTGGATGCGCCGGTAGAGTACTTCTAAGTAATTAGCATTTGTTGTCGTTAATTAATTACTCTCCAAGGAAATATTAAGTTTACATTGAAATGTGAAGAAAAGAATCTGTATTGCGGTTCTCTAAACAAATAATAAATCTGCAATTTGTCGGTTACTTGTCCGTTCAGGTTTCATAAAGTACGCGATGGACTTTTATAAAATTTGTCATAGTAGAAGCTCGTTCAACGGTGCAACATACAGAATAATAGAATAGCTATAGCATCTGAATTACTTCATTAGATTGTTGATAAGTGTGAAAAAACCGTAGACAGTCTTAAAGAACTGCAAAAGCTTCATATTAATTCCAAATTATTTCACTAAACTCACGAAAATACCTGCGTCGAAGTTTCCATAGTGATTACGATAAATTTTCCGGCTGTGATTGCGGTTTCTTTATTTGATCTTTCCATCATAATTATCAATTGTTTACGTATAGATACGTCCGGACAATTGTACCAATTCGAATTATAAATTGCAGATACAGTTCTACTAGTCTAAAAATGATTACTGTGTTTATAGAATAGAAAACTAGAAAATTATAATATTCACTTCTTCGCAGAGTGCAGATGCTGGCCAAACGTCCAGCAGCACAAGCACAGATGATGCCATAAATAAAATAAATATATATTCAAGCGATCCGGGCCCTAACGGTCTAAAATATTTAAAAATATACATACTTTTCGGAAAATTTTCAAATTACTACTAACGTTAGGGATAGTTGCAATAATTCTGCTAGTGTAAATAATGTCAACGTAAATAATTCAAATAGCAGAACATTTCGATAGAACTCATTGAAAGTATTCAAACATTTGAGTAAGAAATTGTGATGTTCAATGTACGATTTTAGTGTTAAACGACAATTGGAATCGTACACCAGGGATTCCAGTTTATCATTCAACATTTTGAATTGTAGCGTCAACATTCTTATGAAGGCAAATGTAAACATGTATAATGCACATTCTATTGTTGCTGCAAATACATAAGCAATTGCATTGAAAATTAGGAACAGGACATGGGGCACAAATTTCGGGATATAACAGACAATTGGTAAATCATTTGTTATTAATGGACCTAAACCAAATAAAACCATTGCAGTTATTTCAAACTTAAAATAAAATTCAACAATTCGTTGACAAAATTTGAATTCTCTCTCATAAACTATGTTCTGTTGATTCTCATATGGCCAAAACTCGGTTAGAGACTCTATTAATAATTTTGCTTCTTTTTGATGGAAACATAAAACGCAAACTTTTGATATAACCTGAAATAATAAAACCAATTATTCTTATTATTGTTTGTTTAGTGTAGAATAAAATCTATTTACTACTGTTACAATTGAAAGACCTTCCACAACATCAGTAAAAATATTTAAATTCATCTGTTGTAGAACACCATACAAAACAACCAAAATTGCTATTACAAATACTGTTGTTAAAATAATTCCGATTTTTATAAAGTTGAATTTTTTCAATGGATGTAAACCGTAAATATCTAAAATGGTTAACGTGATGTT
The DNA here is from genome assembly GCA_021725515.1 of Epicauta chinensis. Taxonomy (NCBI): domain Eukaryota; kingdom Metazoa; phylum Arthropoda; class Insecta; order Coleoptera; family Meloidae; genus Epicauta; species Epicauta chinensis. The sequence continues at coordinate 511,514 of JAEDXX010000030.1, forward strand.
AAACAATTTTCTGTAGCTAGTCATCTTGTCGTCTTCGAGACAATCGGAGAGTTACTAGAAGCGTAAGCGTTTTCCATCGACAGTTAAATATTCCTCATTAAATAGTCATAAAGGTGGTTTAATAGCAACTCAAGGCTGCAATATTCCTTTTTCTCTATTGATATACTTGGAAAATTGATGATTAGGATAATTAATTATTCAATTAACAGTTTTATAATGTTCGGTTTGTTAAGTTTTATCTTGTCTGTACCAGTTTGCAGTAGATTTAAGGCTCTCTACGGGTGGTCGACGATCGACTGTTATTCAGTTGTGCACCGTTGACTCTTTTCTACAAAGAAAGAACATTTTAAGACAAAAATCTCAAGTGAAAATTTTTTGGACAACTTACTTAGTTGTCCCGTAACATGTTAAAATTCAACGACATTGCCAATTTGAGTCGATTTTGTCGTCCTTCTGCATTGTTGAAACTAAATAAGTTTTCCAAAACGTTTTCACTTGAAGTTATGTTTCATTGCTTTATTGATAAACACACAGTTCTAACATTTTTCTGTGGTGTTCGTGGTCTCCCACTTTATCAATTGCGGTCCAAACTCGAGCTAAAAATGGACTCGACGAGTTCAGTGTTGAATGAAATTAGGACCAACTATACTGCAAGTTTTACAAATGGTAAAGTAAAAGTGACAAATTGTTTACTGAAATTTTTGCGCTTTTCACAATCCTCCACATGGCCAAATATTTCAGTTAACGTTCCCAATATGTCCTGGAATCAGTGTAATTATCTTTATTCTGTTTCACGAAAAAAATTGCGTTTATTTACAGTTGTAGTGCTATATAAGTCAAAAACTAGTAAAATTCGGTTTACTACTGTTTGTGTTTATTTTCTTACTAATTTTGGTTCATATTTTTGCTAATACTGTCTTAGTAAAAATGGCTGCAATTCAAGCGATTCTATAAAGCTCTACCTCTAACGCTTAATTGTGCAAAATACTGAAGAATCGCCAAATTCTTCCAACTTGATAGCTTAATTTATGATCTTCAGAAAACCAAACAATTTTTGAGTATTTCAATATAAAATAAAAGTTAACAGATCCCCTAAAAATTAGCAATGGGACGATTTATAGTCACTAACAAATGAACTATTTCATCATATTATTAATAAAAAACTGTAGATAGTCCTAAAAAACTACAATCGCAATTATTCGACTAAACTCATCAAATACCTGCGTCGACGTCTCCATTGTAATTAATGCAAATTTTCCTGCTGTGATTGTAGTGTCTTTCGTGGACCTTTCCATAATAATAGTCAATTGTTGATGTATTGATAAATCAGGACAACTGTTTAATTGTAAATAGCAGACACTGTTCTAACTGTCTACAACTTATTTTTTGTTTCGTAGAAGATAGAAACTGTGATATTGACCTGTTAAGAAAGTTCGGAGACTGTCCAAATGTGTGTAAAGACAACCACAAACACTGTAAGTTTAGCTGCACTCATACCGAACGGTCTAACAGTAAAAAAAGTTTGATGATTTTATTCGATTTTAAAAACTGTTACGGCCATTATTGTTAATCCTACCGAATGTAAAAGTGTAGCCACTATCAAAATAAATAACTCAAATAAGAGAACCGTCCGATAGAAATCATTTAAATAGCAAATTTTAATGGTTCAACTTTTTGAATTGTAGCGTCAACATTCTCATGAAACAGAATGTGAAAACACTGAATGCTGTTTGTATTGTTGCACTAATAACCAAAGCTGTGTGATAATAACTAAACAAAAAATAAGGCACAAATTCGCGAATAATTTAAGGATTTGTTCACAAAACTTGAACTCTCTCTCATTCGCGTATATGTTCAGAATTCGTATAGATATTTCAACAACATTCTTGCATCTTCTCTATTCCAACATAGTACACAAACTTTGCTAATACACTGAAATTATAATATTACTACTTTAATTTGTTTCATACTAAAAGATTATTTGAATTTATTAACGAATGATGTTACAACAAGACTTTCCACAATATTAGAGATTGTCGTTGGATTCATTTTCTCTAAAACACCGTATATAATCGACAAAATTACCATTCCAGTTTTAATCGTTAAAATAATTGTAATTTTAATTGTGTATACGTGTTTTAATGGATTCAAACTGTGTACGTGTAACAGGTATAAGCTGTTGTGGAACAATTTCTGATAATTAGACATTTTCTCGTTTTCAAGACGTTTGGATAGTTACTGAAATTGGTTTAATTACAAGGGATCTTTAGTGGGTTTTTCTAAATGAATTATCAATCAATTTTTTACTAGTCCACAAGTCAATTGATTATAATAATTAACGCGTTAATTTATCGCTTAGTTGGTGCGTTAACACTAATCTCCGTCGCAGCGGTTTCGTGCTCTTAAAAAAGTATTTCAACAATTAGTCTTAATTATAATTAATTTTGATACTAGTGCTTTTCTGGTAATTCGCTAATAATTTCATAATCGTGTAGTGCAGAGGATTATTCGAATAGGATCTGAAGATATCCGTCGCTATATACCCGGCGCATCCGCCAAATTTTTATAGATTTTTTTAAAACTTAATTATAATTAATACTAATTAATCAGTAAAATAAATCTTTATTATTATAAAAATTACAAATGCTACATTACTGATTGTTTACAGAAAATAAAAATCTTAAATTTTAAGATCAAGTGTTCTAATCGCTATCAGAGTGTCTCTTTGTCATGTTTCGATTTATTTTATACAAAAACCATGCAATTCCGGGTAATTAAAGTCACCTTTTCTCTATTAATGCATCATACTCAATAAAATCGGTGCAAACATTTAACTTAATAAAGCAGAAAATAGTAACTGTAACATTCTTTCTGTAACATTTCCGTCCTAAACATCTACAGTTTATGTGCCGATAAAACAAAGTAATTAACTATAATCGAATTGAATTGCAAAACACTATACCGGTTAATTAACTAAATGAGTATTATTTGGGAATGAAGCAAAAGATTACTCACCTCCTGAGAGAGTTCGGTTGCCGGCCAAACGTGAACTAAATCTAATGCAAACAATTCCCAAACAATTCCATTTTTATCCGAAATACAGATCGGCATGTAGCTCTTATCACTGATATAACATAATATAAATTTGATTAGCTGTAAATAAACTGGAAATTGTAGAAATTCTGAAAGTAAGCCGATAACAAGAGCCCACAATTCCGCTAAGAGATTATGATAATTAACGAATGACTTGATTTTCGTACAACTGGCATCGAAATTATTCTTCAACATTTTTATGAGTAAACGTGTAAAAATATTAACGATAAATTGTTTTCTTGCACTTGTAACCAATGAAATTAGATTGAGAATCACTAATAAAGCCGATTGAAAACATTCCAGTTCACTCATTACAAATCGACGGCGGTAGATTACCAGCAATTCTCTTGAAATTTCCATAATTTCCCTCAAAAATTTAAAGTGATTTTTATGATATTTTCTAGTTTTATTGTCACATTGCTGAAAGTTTCCCAACAATTCCATCAACAGGATTCCATCGCTTCTATTAGAAAACGCAATCAAAACTTTTAGCGTACCCTGCAATTTTAATGATTTGGTTTTGGTTATATTTGAATAAAAATCAACCTTCTTTACGATTGTTGCAATTAGGAGACGCTCCATTTGTTGTAAAATACACAAAATAGTGATGATTATAAATTTGAAATCGACTCGGGTGGACTTGTATAAACTGATATCAAACATTTTTCTGTGACCACTAATATTTTCGTTTCTATACGTTTAGATACTGACTGAAAACGTATATTATTGCTAACGTACTTTTATATACTTCATTAAATATTATTAAAGACAATTTAATTACAAGGAAAGGTTTTTGTTGCGTTTCTTTTTGTTCTTTTATGGCTTTTATCGGCGAATGTTCACGCCCAAAATTTAAATATTTTAAATATTAATCAATAGAAAGAATCATTAATATTTCACTAGACTATCGTATGAGTAGACTGCCTTCTTTATAGATTATTTTTTACATTTACTAATTTAGTATTTTATACTTTGAGAGACAAGCCGAAATTTTTATAAACTCACGCAATCAACAATACGTAATTTTTCCGGTGAAAGTCGATGCAAAGGAAATGTATCATTTTGATGAAATTCAGAGTAGGATTTTAATAAATACTACAAAAGGGACATAGAGTCGCACAATTTTTGCATCAATTGTTATCTATAATGGAAATCTGTAGCAAAAAATGATATTACACACTATGAGTTTTTAAAGACAACATTTTACATTATTTATTTCTGACTTCTAATGCATTTTATTTGCGGTAATAAATGAATTCACTCTAAACAGACCTGAATTGATGGTCCTTTAGGGAAAACTGTAATTTTTGCTTACTCCGGCTATTAGTTTTTCATTTCCTTGCGGCCACTGGTTCAATTATAATTAATAAGATTGTTGGTGTGTTCTGCTTTTCCTTTTTCGCAAGCCTTTATTGGCGGTATTTCGTTAAATAAAAATAAGGTTGGATTGTTTTTATAGTATCTATTCAATTTATTAAAAATTGATAACAAATCCTTATTTATGTAGTCGAAAGCTAGAACGTCTGTTGTAAAATTGGTGGATGCGACGGTAGAGTAAGTGAAGAATAATTTGTACAACAGAAATGGTAATTTCAACAGAATTATTAAAGTTACGTGAAAATGCTAGTATTTTTTATTTTAAATATCCATTGTACACAATAGACAACAATAAAGTGTAGTAGACTTTTGATAATAATTTGTGCTGAAAACTTTAAAAATTATTTTGTTCGTGGTGTCGATAATGAATTAGTAATTTCCATGATAAAACAACGAATTATTTCATTAGATTGTTGATAAGTGTGAAATAACCGTAGACAGTCTTAAAGAACTGCAAAAGCTTCATATTAATTCCAAATTATTTGACTAAACTCATAAAAATACCTGCGTCGAAGTTTCCATCGTGATTACGATAAATCTTCCGGCTGTGATTGCGGTTTCTTTCTTTGATCTTTCCATCATAATTACCAATTGTTTACGTATAGATACGTCTGGACAATTGTACCAATTTGAATTGTAAATTGCAGATACAGTTCTACTAGTCTAAAAACGATTACTGTATTTATAGAATAGAAAACTAGAAAATTGTAATATTCACCTCTTCGCAGAGTGCAGATGCCGGCCAAACGTGTATAAGAACAAGCACAATTGGGGCAGCTAATAAAGAAACTATATATCTAGCTGATTCTGAACCGAACGGTCTAAAATACAACAAATGTACATTTTATTTAGAAAATTTTCAAATTACTACTAACGTTAGTGATAGTTGCAATAATTCTGCAAGTGTAAATAATGTCAACGTAAACATTTCAAATAGGAGAACATTTCGATAGAAATCATTGAAAGTGTTCAAACATGTGAATAAGAAGTTTTGATGTTCAATGTACGATTTCAGTGTTAAACGACAATTGGAATCGTACACCAGGGACTCCAGTTTATCGTTCAACATTTTGAATTGTAGCGTCAACATTCTTGTGAAGGCAAATGTAAAAATGTATAATGCACATTCTATTGTTCCTGTAAATACTAAAGCAATTTCATTGAAAATCAGGAACAGGACATAGGGCACAAATTTCGGGATATAACAGACAATTGGTAAATCATTTGTTATTAATGGGCCTAAACCAAATATAACCATCGCGATTATTTCAAATTTAAAATAAAATTCAACAATTCGTTGACAAAATTTGAATTCTCTCTCATAAACTCTGTTCACTTGATTCTCATATGGCCAAAATTCGGTTAGCGACTCTATTAATAATTTTGCTTCTTTTTGATGGACACATAAAACACAAACTTTTGATATAACCTGAAATAATACAACCAATTATTCTTATTATTGTTTGTTTAGTGTAGAATAAAATTTATTTACAATTGTTACAACTGAAAGACCATCCACAACATCAGTGAAAATCTCTAAATTCATCTGTTGCAAAACACCGTATAAAACAACCAAAATTGCTATTACAAACATTGTTGTTAAAATAATCAGAATTTTTATCAAATTGAATTTTTTCAGTGGATGTAAACCGTAAATATCTAAAATGGTTAAAGTGATATTAAACAGTTTTCTATAGCTAGTCATCTTCTCGTCTTCGGGACGATCGGATACTTACTGGAATCGTAAGCCTTTGCTAACGATGCTTATATATACTTTATTAAATAGTCATGAAGGTGACTTATAACTCACCGCTGCTATTCTGTTTTTATTCTCTATATTTTTTGCGTTCATCACCAATATTAAATATTTGAAAAATCAATTACCAAGGAAAAATCATTAATATTTCAATGGACGTATTAATAAAGGTTTTTTTTTTTGTTACTATGAATTGACCATTTTTTCTGTAGTGTAGCAGTAAAACAACACAAATGGAAACTGTAGTGTTGCTCTTATAATGAAAGTAATAGTATCGAAAATAACAAATGAAGCAAAATGTAATGATTACAGCCATTTCACTTCATGGCGACCGTTTCTTCGATTATCTTCATATTGTTGACAAATTACAAAAATAAGACACAAAAAGTCGCTTAAATTTTGCTTCACATTCTGTATTTCTGCCAAAATTTCATACACGGCGGAAACCACTAGCAAGAAACCCTGCAGGCTAACTTATTTTCGGTGCCCCTATCCAGAAATTAATAATCGGTGCACTAGTTTTGTTATATTTCGTAACTGAATACTTTGGCGTCTTCGTTAACTACTTTTGTATTTATCAAAACTTTTTTTAACTAAATTTCTGCTCAAAAATAGTTTGTTTTGATAAGAAGAAAAGTATCCAAAATAATCGTGACAATTCTCTCTTGAATTTTAGATAAATCCATAGTAAAAAAAGTTTGGTGTCCCATCGAAAAGTGTCATAAAAGATTTCGTATTAAAAGAACTCCAAACAATGAAAAAATCGTTTGTGACACTGTTGAGAAATAAAAAAACAGTTGATGGTTGCATCAGTGCAACAAAAATCGATAAAAAAACTATTAGTTTTGGAAGAAACAACATTATTATTTGAAAGGCACTGACACTAGCACTACACAGAATTAATTAGTCCTAAGGTTAAAGTTGGATTAATGGTAATTTTTCACATTTTTCCAGTTCTTCGACAGAACCATCAACTTTATGAGAAAATTTTATAGAACATTTTTTGAGGAGGATTTTATTCTCTATAACTTATCTTGATAAAAGTTTTTGATATTCTTTACAGGTCGTAAGTTATTTCACTCACAGTATTGAATAGTTATCAATGCGAAAATATTACTAGAAATTACTAGAATAAAAAAAATCAGTTCATTGCAAATAACTTACGACCTATAAAAAATATCAAAAACTTTTATAGAGATAAGTTATAGAGAATAAAATGCTCTACAAAAATGTTCTATAAAATTTTCCCATAAAGTTGATGGTTGCGTCAAAAAACTGGAAAAATTAAAAAAATTACTATTAATCCAACTTTAACCTTGAATAATTTTTGAAGGACTAAATATATCAAAAAATTGCAAGAGACCTTTTTTGAAGAGCGCTAAATTTTGTATAAGAGCGAAGTTTAGTCATTTGGAAATATTGTTCCCAACGTGAGCTATAAAATTCCAAAGTGCAAGAGAATCTTTTTCCCATGTTAATCTAATGGAAAATCGCGATGAAGCACCTGTTAATATTAAAATTAAGAGCTGATATTTTCACAGGCTCATTTTCTCGACATCCTCAACAATATTTTCAAGGTGCTTTTTGAACAAAAAAAATAGTCGATTTTTCTGTCATTTGGGTAAAAAGACGCACTTTTGCTTTCTTTGCCTTATAAAACAGAAATTGCTGTGACATTACATTTCATTCTATGCGTTATCTGTAGAACATTAAATAGGCTCTTAAGACACTAAGCCTTCATGAAGATAATTATAACGGTTTCTAAATTATTGAGCAAAAGAATTATATAGTCAGAGTGCGCACTTTTACCCCTATATGGGGGTAAAAATACGCATTCTGTTGGGTAAAAGTACGCATTTGGAAAAGTAAGAGAATAACGAACAAATAATATACGCCTAGTATACAGTAGACAATAAGTCTTACTTTTAATCAAGCTTGATTTAGAAACAGATCATAATCGAAATACACACAAATTTAAAATTGAAAAAAAGAAAACATTTATTCATTTATTCATCACAAAAATCGCACCTGAAAAAACCCACTTCGTAGGACGTGCAATCTTCATGGTACCTACCATCTTTCACAATCCTTGCACTGTATCCAGTCTTCTTTTGGAGGGTCTTCATATATTTCACCACAAATTGGACAAGTAATTAATTTTTCTATCTTAGCCTTTTGCGTACTTTTACGCCCGTACTTTTACCCCGTTTGGTTGATGAACAGTATTCACTGGTTCAGATATCAATAATGTTAAGCTATAAAGTTAATGCAGTATCAATTACTTAAAAAGCGTATTCAATCAATAAAATGAACTTTTCTCAATAACAACAAAAATAAACTTTTCCTTGATGTGCATAAAATCCAAATTTAACACGTGCTTGGATTTTTTTGTTGTATTTCACCCCACACGATGCGCACCGTTCAAGAAGTGATGACACAAGATGGTGTCTGAAGGGCACTCGCTACTGTCAACCCAGCTAACCCTCCGCAGAGAATTCGGTACTGCGAACTTTTACCCACTGCGTCTTTTTACCCCGAATGACTCTACAGTCTAGTAAATATATATCGAGACCAAATAGCAAGAGGGAGACATTCAAAGTTGCCAGAAACTATTGACAGAAAGTTGGAAAAGTATGCCCTTGTACTGTGGATCCGATTCAGCATCGCAGCTAGAGGCGCAAACCTCAAGGGGGCGCACATTAAGAAGCTACACAAAATTAAGACACAGCTGGCACTTGATTCTGATAACGCCTAAAAGAATCTTTTCGTTTGTCCTGGGCGCTCGTTGCCTTAATCCATCCAATCCTTTTTCATCCAAGTTCATTCCAATTCGCTTTACGCCTTTTAAGAAAATGTACGGAAATATTCAAAACGACTATCCAACCAACATGCCTTCATTAGATCGTCGAGAAACTGCCGCTGCTATATCTCTGCAACTCTCCAAATTGTTGTTAATGGTCTTTGTCCATGAGAATTTGGATCAGTGGGTTAACCCTTGAAATAATCCCTCCGAAATTTTGACAATGCAATTGTACGCCGGTTGCTATGCCAATGTGAATTACAACAAGTACAGGTGGACGGTGAATTACATATTTATTGAAACGTGTCTTTCTTTTTAGTCACTTATTTTTTTATTTTTGTGTTATTTCTTTAAAGTTTACATTAAACAGATTGCATGTTAGTAAAACATCATCTACGACAGTATAGAAATTCAAACATTTCCTTCAATACAAGCAACAAAACAATGTTAATAATAATAATAATAACATTATATATTACACATACGCCTGCGCTCATCATTATTTAAATGTTTGATCAATGTGCTCTATTTTCCGTAACATAACAGCTCAACCATGTATTGTATTCGTGAAGAAGACAATATCAGTATAATCGTCCGAATTTCAAGTAATTTCCTCATCAATCAAGAGATAATCAAATAGAATTCCGTACATAGAATGACATGGGTATCGGTTCTATCATCATTCTACTCTTTATAAACATCAAATTAACGCTAAATCATCATCATCACAACGATGACCATCATCAATTCAACGTACAAACTGTCGACATTACCGAATTTGGTGATGATCGGTCACGTGCAAGCCACGGAACAGGTGATTGTTTTGCTTATTGTTGTGGTTGTGGCACACAATAATTACCGAACAGATGCACTTCCGCACTGTATTTTTTTGTTGTTGTCTCCTAAACAATCGATTAGCATGCAATTGCACACGCATTTTCCCAAATCCAATAACGATAGAATAAGGTCGCTGGTGCTTGGTACGCAACAAATTCAAGACGATCAATGAATTTCTGTTTTGAAGAATTAGTCGTGTTGGAGGGCTCGTATCACGACCAGAAAACGTACAAGTTTGAGGATTTCTTCTGGACGGGTTCGGGCGATGATACCACCGATGGTTTCGATGAGGAGTATCTGTGGTCAACGCAACCGGCCACGACTATCTATCAAACGAAAACGGTCACATCGACGGTTTATACGCAAACAGAACAATCTAGTGATGTAATTTGTACCATTTTTATATTGGGGAAATTTAATAGCGTTATTACAAATTGTAGACAAGGGATAGTACAATCACACCCTCACCGACACGATCAGAGAACGAAATCGATGACGATTACGATACGGCTGATCGTGAATTCTGGTTGTTGACAGTATTGAAGAGTCACGGTAAAGATCCCGTAATAATCGATCTTAAAAATAGTTTAGCTAAACTGTACAAGACGGCTTTTCAACGGTAGAATAGTGTAAGTATCCAGGATTTCGCTAATAATTTGATGATTTTTCAAGACAACAAGAACAACATCTCGGAATTACGCGGAATAAACGCGAAACTATCGAGAAGCGAATTGATGAGAAACCGGTGAAAGTCTATATTCACGGTATTGAAAAGATTAAATCTAGCGATAGCGATGATGATATCCAAGTGCTCTATCATGTGACGGTAGCTGGGAAGCCTGTAGCAGCAATTACGGCCGCTCAAGACATGTCTCTGGTATCCGATGAGGAAGTCACAAACGAACTCGGCTATCCTTTCGTGATCAAAGCCGAACGTATAAACTCAATAAAAATCCAATTTTTGTTAAAAATTCTAAAATATTGTTTACAGCTTATTTAAAAGAAGCACAAAGTCAAAGTTTATCCGAACGGAATAACACGTGGATCTTTATTGGCGTCTCAATAATCGGTCTTCTTGTACTCTTACTACTTGTCGCTTTTGTTAGTTTAAGTTGTACGAAACGCAAACGTCCAACGACAGCAACCGGTTTAGATAATCGCCAACAAATTTTCGAACGGGGCGTTATACCAAAGGATACTCTCGATTATCGCCAACCGCCACAGCAAAATTCGCCAACGTACATAAATTACGAAGATCAACCGATAACAACAACGCAACAATGTGAAATTCCAACAAAACGGCCCCAGAGTTCGATCAGTTCGAAGTCGTCATCATCATTAATTTCCAGGTATAATTTATGCATAAATTGCAATCAATAAAAAAACGATTTGTAGCAGTTCGACTAGTCTCGATATATCACCATTGATGGGTGTCAAAAAGCATCGATTAGTACAGCCGAAAAAGCCGCAACGACCCAAAGCGGCCCTCAATAAAACCGCACCATTACGCACAATAAATCCGAGTATTTACAGTTCGGCCAGTAGTAAAGGTAGTAAACGAGATTCACCCGATACGATTTACGTTGAAGACAACAATGATCCGGGCGTAATGAGTCCGAAATCGTTCCTATCGATGCCGTCAGTCAAATCGTTCCCTAGAGGAAGTATGCCGGAGCCGCTCAATAAAGTCCTAGAACCCGTCAGTGTTCTACATTTAGATATATCGGACGATGGAGATGCGGTTAATGATCATATTCACAAATCGCGACAACTGATCCGGCACGGTAGTGTAGGCGCTGTAGAAGATCCCGGCGTGATCGGTCCGATCGTTTGGAATATGCACCAACAACGACTCCAACACGGTGACACACTCTAATCACTGAAATCATAAATTTTTAATTAATTATTTTAAGGCGTTAGTGTTGATGAAGGCATCGATGATTTAACAACTGCCCCGAATATCTCCCGTATGCGGAAACGCTTCCACAATCTCCTCGACGATACGTTCAGTCTATTCGGTAGCCGCAAACAGAGTCCTGTCGATGAACATTCAACATCACCACCCCGGCGGCCGCCCCCACCGATCGAAGTCAAGAGTCATTCGGCTATCGATAAACGTAACGATGATGGAACCGGTACGAGATTACGGCCACGTCCCAAAACGTCCCAACCACATCCCGACCATCATGGGAATAGTCGGCCGAAAGGTGCTTGGGAGAGCGTATCACCGTCACCATTAATACGACCATCGACCGCTGATCTGGCATCGATTAAACGGCCGAAAATCAATGTTGATCAGGTGTTGGCTGAGGGACGGTTTAAAATCAACGATCCGGCCGTACCGTTGATTGCTGCTATTAAAAGTGAGATTGAACGGTGTTCTCTGCCCGGTAGTACCAGCGATGTTAGATTATAGATGTTTTTTTTTTGTTATAATTTTGAAGTAGTTGCGAATAGTTTATTGTATTTGTTATTACGTGTGTTTGTATTGTTTATATTGAATTAAAATTGACAAAAATAAGTTGCAAGAGACGAAGAGTGGAAGGCGTTAATTTTGGCTTTCCATGGTTGGGGATTTGGTTGCAAGATACCAGTGAAGAAGGCTCCGTTTTAATCGGGTTTCTTTATCCTTTTGAGGAATCGCTTCTGCATGACTCTCTTTTCCTTTGGGTGTGATTTGCTAAGCTTCATGGCTTCAACCACTTGTTTCAAGCATTTCTAAATTACAAAAGTCCAAGTTTTTGTGATATTATAGCAAAGGAAGCTCCAAGAAGCAAGCTTTTAGCCAAATGTCTTCACAGGGCCAATTAGAGACGTTTCTCTGCTTCCAAAGCTTCATCATTAGTCTCGTGATTGTTTGAGGAAGAAGCATTTTTTGGAACTTTCACGACAATCCATACTCGAGAGTTTTCGAAACTAGACAATTGGAATGACTACAGTTTTGGGGAGTGCCCTGCAGCGCAATCTTAAGGATGCCAATCAGTGAAAGAATGTTCCCTTAGACTCTGTCTTTTGATCTTTAAGAGCTGCTTGTTTTTAATTTCATGTTCTTATTTTTTTAAGCTTCATTATTTCTTCCAGTCGTTTTACGAATCTCTGTTTGGCGAAGGCAGAGTTAAACGTTTAAGTTATAAAAAGAAACCTTTTATGGGAATCTGGCGCTGCCTCTTCACAATCCCCTAAAACATGCTCTTTTCTCATCTGAAAGAGCAACTTCTAGTTTTCTGTTCTTTTGTATAGAACTTTCTAGGCTTCATTACTACATTAAGTTCCTCTGCAAGTTCATTTGGGTGTCTTATTTATCATCTTGCACAGCCTAGAAGCGACAGAACTTCAGCAGAATTGCATCAAATCATTATTTATTGAAAAATTCCCCTAAAATTGACAAACTTTGTAGGAACGGTTGCTCTTTACTGCTCAACGAATTAGAATTATGTTTCCGTGTTGCAGCAGGCGTTATTTTGGAACTAAGAGCGTCTTTTTGGCTCTTCCAGGAAACACTTTCTTTCCATGTCGTATTAGTCTATAATGGTCGGAGATTTAAGAGAGCACTTTGGTTGCGTTCTTAAAGATGCCAGTAGGTTGAAGAAGACTCCGTTTAAATCGGAAAGTTGTCCATTTGAAGAATAGCTTCTCCCTAGCTTTCTTTTGTTTTGGTTACGACATTCCAAGCTCCATTACTTCAACCACTCGTTTCAAGTTTTTCTGATCAAGCCAAAATGACAAAAGTCGATTTTTTTGTGGTATTATACCAATCGAAACCGTTCTTAGCCGAATCTCTTCACAGGATTCATTTGGGCACATTTGTCTACTTCCAAAGTTCTATCGTTAGCCTCATGACTGTTTGAGGGAGAAGCATTTTGGAAAGTTTGACGATCCGATAATCCGTAGTCGAGAGCTTTCGAAACTAGACAATTGGAAGAGGTGGAGTTTTGGGAAATGCCTTGGGGGGTAATCTTAAAGAAGTGCTTGTTTTTAATTTTATGTTCTTATATGACTACACTTTTAAGCTGCATTATTTCTTCCAGTTGAAGATTTGTGGCGAGTCTTGATGGGCGAAGACAGAGTTTAGTTTCTGTAATTGAAATCTGGCGTTACCTCTTCATACACCTCTAAAACGTACTCTTTTCTCATTTGAAAGAACAACTTGCTTCTGATTTCCTATTCCTTTATATAGAGCTCCATTACTACCTTAACTTCCCCTGTTGCTTCCCTGCAACTTCATTTGGGTGTCTTATTTATCATCTCGCATCGAGCCTTAGAAGCGAAAAATAGATAAAATTAAGCCGAATGGGTTTCAAATCAATTATTTATTGAAAAATTCGCCTAAAATCGACAAACGTTGTAGGAACGGTTGGGCTTTACAGCTCAACAAATTACAATTATTCTCCCATATTCTACAAGGCGGTAAAATGGAACTAAGAGCGTCTTTTTGGCTTTTCCAGGAAAGGCTCTCTTTCCATGTCGTAGATAATTAGTCGATAGTAATTGAAGATTTATGAGAGCACTTTGGTTGCAGTCTTAAAGATGCCAGTAGGTTGAAGAAGACTCTGTTTAAAACGGAATGTTGTCCATTTGAAGAATCGCTTCTCCCTGGCTGTATTTTTTTTTTGGTTGCAACTTTCTAAGCTCCATTGTTTCAACCACTTATTTCAAGAATTTCTGATCAACCCAAAATGACAAGTCGATTTTTTTTATACTATAGCAAAGGGAACTACATAGGAAACCGCTCTTAGTCATTGGGACACATTTGTCTACTTCCAAAGATCCATCATTAGTCTCATGACTGTTTGAGGGAGAAGCATTTTGGGAACCTTCACGCTCCGACAAGTCGAGAGCTTTCGAAACTAGACAATTGAAATGGGTGGAGTTTCGGGGAATACCTTGCGGGGCAATCTTAAAGAAGTGCTTCTTATATGACTACCTTATTAAGCTGCAATATTTCTTCCAGGCGATTTATCAGTCTGTTTGGTAAAAGTTGGAGATTTGTGGCGAATCTTGGTGGACGAAGGCAGAGTTTGGGTCGTTTTTCTGTAATCAAAATACCTTTTACGGGCATCTGGCGTAGCCTCTTCACACTCCCCTAAAACATGCTCTTTTCTCATCTGAAAGAACAACTTACTTCTAATTTTCGATTCCTTTGTATGGAGCTTTTGCTGTTGCTTCCCTGGGTGTCTTATTTAGCATCCCACATCGAGCCTTAGAAGCGAAGTAGATAAAATTAAGCCGGAAAAAAACAGACCTTACACACACAATTGCAACCAAATCAATTATTTATTGAAAAATTCGCCTAAAATCGACAAACGTTGTAGGAACGGTTGGGCTTTACAGCTCAACAAACTATAATTATTCTCCCATGTTGTGTTACGATAACGTTTCATTTCGTCCCGTAACCTCTCCAACATCTCTTGAACATCAAATTTCTTATCACTACCCCCACCACTATTACCACTATCACGATTCGTTTTCAAATTAACAAGATTCTCACGGAACAATATTTGATCGCTATCATTACTAATCTTCTGACTAATATTATCATTATCTTCTAATTTCACATAATTAATTGATGATTCCGTGGTAATCTCGTCTAAATCATTCGCTTGGTGTGTTGAATTGTTTAATTTATCGTCAACATTCTCGTTATTACCGCAATTCTTGTGATTACGTTTCGTTTTGATTGTGTCACCTTTAAACATGTCGCGATTGTTTTGTAATTGTTTGAAATCGAACAGATTCTGTTTCGGCATATTGTAGCAACAGTGCAATGCACCGGGATCGATAGGGTGCGCCTCGGTATTGAATATATAACCACCAGCATCTACCACACATTGTCCGTGTGGTGTATTGATAACAGTACCATGCTGGCCTTGATTGTGGATAAAATTATCAATATCAAACAATAAATATAGATATTTGGTAGTTTCGGAGAGAAAGAACGATTCCATACGGTCCTCTTTGCGATGATCACGAACATCTCTTATCTGAAATTCGATCGATATTATAGAATTCGATAAATTCGTTTATAGTTACAGTTGCATAACCGCACGGTGTCCAAGCGCTGTGTTGTATCGATTTCAAGATATCTTCACCGGCTTGTAAGAGGAACGGATCACCCGTTGACCGATACAAATACATAATTGATTCGATTAATTCCGGTCGTAATGGATAACTTTCACGATTCGTTCCGGCTTCAGTTTGTGGTATATAATAGAATTCCGGTGTGAAACCGTATTGCAACCAAACTTGATGGTAATTATGTAATGTTTTCATTGCATCAGCCGTATCACCAATCAAACTCAACACACCCGGCCAGTACGCTTCCAACGATTGAAATACCGGTATTGTTACTTGTCCTTTCGTCATCGACACCCACATATACCAATCGTCCTTCTTTAGATATTTATCGATCGATTTACGTGCCTCATTGAATATCTCCATTAATTCGGGTTTTTGTAACAGTACAGCACCTTTAACTAAATATTCAAAGAACGAATCAACACCCGAACCAATACCAGCATCCTGATACGTCCACCGGCCCGTCTCCACATCGATATGATTCCCATAGAGACCTAATGGTGATTTGTGATTGTATAAAGCGTACAGTGCATTCATTGCAACTTCTTCATAGAGTGGATCGCCGGTTAAACGACTCAAAGTACCAAATTCTAAGATAAACGTTCCAATACCGGCCGTACAAGTGACGGGTGTCTCGCCTCGCGGTATACCATTACGTAAATTCACTGTACCATAAGGCATGCCCGTTTTCGTATTGAATGCAATAATCAAACGTTTCGCCACATCTTCAGCTAATCGCAACAACGGTCCGTTACACGGCCAACCCGGTTCCAATTTAACGCCAGCCCTATTTTTATATACAATCATTAATATCATTGGATTATCATTGAATCGTAATAAATACTTGTTGGATAATAGATGCGCACTTAAAAGTCCCCCAACAATACGGATATTCGTTTCGAAAACGGATACATTAATATTTGCATCGAAATCCTGTTTTGTTGTGAGAATATCAACAACACGTTGGAATTCTGTATAATTGCCCATTATAGCTAATGTGCCAAGAGCATCGATCAATGTTAACGAATAACTGGAAATTTACATTTACATTTTATTGTAGATAATTAATTCGTTGATGGAAAAAATAAAATAAAAATAAAACCTTCCATATGTGTCGATACCATCACAACTTATCGGGCGTAATTCATCGTAAGGATAAGCGTATTTCAAATAACTATCATAGGCATGATAGAACGTCTGTTTGACTTCGTCCCTGCAAATTATTGATTAATCAGACAATTATGGGGAATGATTTTTGGAATTTTCTAGGTTATGTACCTTAACCTAATTAGATCATCTTTGGTATACGTACGAATACTGTAACAACTGTTAATTAATAGAATCACATTTATAATTACTTTAAAATCAATTGGAATCATTCTGTAATCATCTATAATTAATTATATTGATTATAATTGAAATTGGTGACACATTTGAGGTTATGTTGATTGTCAAACTTTGACATTAGTCGGGCGCGAATTTCGAAAATAACGCAAATCAAATAGTGCCGTTATAGTTGATTTTCTAATTAAATCATTATAGAAGAGCTAAAATATCGAAAATTTATCATAATTCGATATCTGATTGTTTTGCAGTGATTTTAATTAATCGGAATTGAGGGTTGCAGTAGAAAAAGGGTGGAGATTGTGCGTATTCGGTTTCAGTGGAGTAACACCCACATACAGTGGTGGCTAACGAAACGGACACACTGTAGAAAGAGATAGATGCACGGCTTGCGCTATTTCAAGGCACGAATCGGTATACACAATGTTTCTGTTTTTAAGTTGACATTAGGGCTTGAAAGTGAATCTTAAAATCAGGGGATCTTAAAGCTTCATATTGTAACTGAATGACGAGGGGTGTCGGAGAGAGAGAGAGAGAGAGAGAGAATGCAGCAAACTGAAAAGACAGAAAGCGTGCAGTAATACTGAAACGGTCTGAAAGAAGCACCATTCAAAAATGCAGAGTAAATAAAGAAGGAATTTTAGCCTTATTTAGAAGAACCTTACTCTAGCCAGTTTTCTTTATTGAAAAATGTGTAAACACCCAGTTTTTGACATAAATACAAATTAATTACTGAAACGTTCAGAATTCTATAGGCGTGATTTCGTCTTTGTCCGATACACGTAATCGCCTATTTTTCGCTGTAAAAAGAAAACAAAATACAAAACAGTGGGTGATCTTGATAGCTAACACTACCACAACTATAATATACAGCGGTGGCAAGTGAAATAGGTACCTTCAAACGAGATTTAGAGCCTTGAAATTTGGACGAATTAAAAAGGGATACAAAAGAAAAGAGAAATAAATCCGTTGTACAGTAATGAGCCAAATCTGGTACCGGTGGAGTAATCATGAGAGTTTTGTTTTTCTGTCAGCGCTCTCTCTCTCTCTCTCTATTTAATGTATTGATTTTCCAGTGATTTGAATGTCATCCAAAAAGGAAGTCTGCATTAGAAAACAGGAGATTAAAATTTATAATAAAATGACGAAGAAGGACTCGAGAGAAAGAATGGGTGAATTGACAAATACAGGAACAAGAAAATAAAAAAACAGCTATAGGAAAAGAGACGGATAGTGAAAACAGAGAGAGGAAAAACTATACAACAGGAACAGGTAGATTCTACGATGCAGATCATTAATTTACTAGATTTCGATTGGTACACTTGAATCTAGTGATATTTTTGGTGATTTCTGTTTTTCCATATCTAGCTTCCCTATTATACTGGAATTACGACAAGCCTGCCAACTTTAGTAAGCTTTTGGTCCCTAAATTCACTATAGAACCCCTCAGGAGGACGTGATGAAATTCTGGTGTCTTATATTTCGCATAAAGTGTGGTACGCGTACCCCCTGGGGTACGCGAAGAGTTTGAAGGCGTACATGTGGCTCCGGGCTTTTGCTGCGCCTGGTGCAAAAGCGACTTGTTATTATTAAACAATATGCATTTTTTTGACAAGGGGTATACAGTGTTACGAAAATTATAGAAGGGGTACACATATGTCGAAAGTTTGGGAAACACTGGCACAAAGCATCGAAAAGTAAGGATGTCATGGTAGACATTGGAGGAGGAGCCTAAGAATCAAGAAATTGTAAGTAAAACAGGACCAATGAGAGCAACTGTACGACAGAGATAGAATGTACGAACTATCTTGTTCGTCTACCGCTTTTCTTAAGTATACTAAATTCACCGAGAAAGTCCCAGGATATGGACACAAACAAATAAATCCCTAAAAATATCACTAAATTCAAGGTTGCCAACTTGAATTTATAAACTGATCGGTGAATTTAGTTAACCTGTTTCGATTGCCGATCCTGTGTAAACACCTATAAATCCGTTTCGTTATTTAATGTTGATTTTCTCTGAAGGCGGACTAGAACAAATCCAGGTCTGTTGTTGTTGTTGCTGCTGCCCGCGTCTTCTTTCGAAAACCTGCTAATTTTTATAATGAGCCCACAACACTACAATTTCTTATTTTATTAAAAAGTTGTGCGGGCGTCACTCACATTTTTGGAATTATTGTTTGGGCGTTACAACCTACCATTTTAAACAACAGTAACAACAACAACAACAACCAGACACACAAGAAAAATTGTTACCAGTATGGAAATATTTTAATTGTTTTTCATAGGAATTCCATTGGTTTTAATTGATTTTCATAAGAATTTTGATTGATGAATATGTAAAGTTTGTATTTAATTTGGAATTAGTCGATGAAGTTTTTTTTTTCGGTTTTGCTGTATTCTATAACGGTGTCGGTTGTTCTTGTGTTGGTTCGTTTCTTTTTTGTCGTTGTAGGGTAGAAACGGCTCCAAGATCTCCTACTGTCGCCTTATTGTCTTCAATTTATTGTAAATGACACTGTATTCTGAGTTCTGTAGGCGGCTGTTAAAAATACGGCTAAATTACTGAAGCGTGGGCATTACGAACCTACATTCTAAGAAAACTGGAGGTGTCGTCCTGATTTGCAACAGCCATCAAATAATACACACACACAACAACAAAACATAAAAAGGGTTAAATTTAATTATTCGTTTAAATTGTTAATTATTGTGTTGTTTGTGTATTGCAGGTTTTAATTGTTTTGGAAGACGCTGCGAAATTCCATCGTTCCAAGCATTTTATTATTACATCAATGAATTTGTGTCTAGTTCTAAAATTGACCTCGCGCCCCCACCCAAAATAAACTGCGTAATTCATTCGATTAATTTACACAAGTTTACTTTCACATTCATTCTCGTAAAGTCTCATTAAAAAAAAAACAACAACAACAACAACAAAATTGATAATCGAGATTTATTCGAAACATAAATATCGGCCTCCCCCCGGCCCTATTAAAACTGGATCTCCAACCATTTCTCTCCATAACAAGCGATCAATTGCTTAATTTCCAATGGCAACCACAAGATTTTGTGGTTGTTTTGTGGGGGCGTTAAAATCGCCCACATTCCCGAAACCGTACGTGGGGTCGCAACCCAACCGCCAATACAACTTCCTATCCATACATTTTTTGTTGTTGTCGTTGTCAGTCAATTTCAATTACGAAACGATAATACGAGGACAGATGGGTTTTTGAATGGGAGGAAAAAATTACGACAGCTCGATAATAAATCGAACGGGGACAGAAAACTAATTGGGAAAAGAACCGGATGTGGTGCAAAAAAAAAACACACACACACATTCAACAACACAATCTTTAATACTTCACGCGTTCAGAATGTTGTTGGTGTGTTGTTGGGGGGATTCTGATGGCGGGAGAGCAACAGAGATAGGAGTTGGGTTCCAGCAGCCGCAAGGCAGGCACTTCCGGTGGGGGGGACCTGGTCGTGGGAACACTTTTTTTGTGATTTTCGATTCCTAGAAGACGAAATTTGAAATTTGCGGATATGCTAGGAGATCTGTCGATGTTGAATGTGAATGACCGATGACTTGTATTTATCGTCTGAATCAAATATCCGATTACAGGTGAATATCTAATGAAATACACACAGGAAATCGTTACTGTTTATAAAAAAAAACTGTATAAAGAACTAGAAATAAGTCTCACGCGGCTATGAAGTAAAATTTACGTCGACCATCGGAAAATCGCCCCATTATCGGATTATGTTTACGTTAAAAATCGGTAGCTATTTTCGTTGAAAATTTTCGTGTACAATTTTAAATAGATTCTGTTTATATGAAACATGTATGACAAGACGGTCGGGTTAATTTATGTATTTGTCGGTCGTTAAAAGTTCCTATAGATTCCACACACTCTGAAGGAGGATGTAGCCAGATGGAAATCATCCCGCCTGTATATAACTGGCGTTTCCGGTCGTGACAGCCTCTCGTCTCCGCCTCGCTCGCTCTCTCTCCCGCTATACAACAACAACACCGGGGGCGCGCGCCTTCTCTCGCTCACAACAAAACAACAATTTTATATAAATCTATCTCTGTTATACGCATCTATAAAACGTTGTATTTCAGTCGACTGCTCGTTTTACAATAATGATAATAATAATAATAATAATAGTAATAATTATAATAGTGGAGGGCGATAAGGTTTCGAATAAAAATACGTCCAGAATCAATCTGAAATTGTTGTTATTTTTTAATATTAGTTTTGAATAACAACGATCTTTTTGTAATATTTTTTATACCAATAGATTGTCGATCCGTTTTTCCGATAAATATTGATTTTTACCTAAAAAGTTTTGAGAAAAGCGGATACAACAACGCCAATTATACAGTTGTTTTGGTTGTTTTTTTTTACAAAAGAAAATTACTATATGTATGTACAATAATTATACATTGTTTGCGCCGTTTGGCACTCGAAATTTCTGACCCTCCATCTCCAAAATTCTACAAAAATCCTCCGGGCGCTCCATTATACAATATTACCGGAAATATACACGATTTTTTTTGCGTTTAGTCAAATACATACTCCCAGTGTCATCGATTTTTTCCTCAAAATTCCAGCATTTTACAAAGTGTACACAATTATTACTATTATTATTACCATTATTATTAATTATAATTATTTATTATTATTACTATTATTATATGTATGGATAAATCGAATTCTTTCACACATCCGATCATCGCAACTGGCACGCACATCCGTCCGAAAATTTGTTTTATTTTACAGTCGTTGCAATGACTTAAGCGACCGATCGTCGATCTTTTGAGTAATTGCAACAATTGTACAGTTTAATAGACACACTGAGAAATTACAATCAAAGCCGTTTAGAAAAAAATATTCAAAAAATCGTCTATGGAATGTAAGAATTTGTTTAAAGTTTTAAAAAAAAACAGTAACGTGATAACTCGATAGTATTTACCTATTACGAAACGATTGCACGAATAAAGAAACGTATTGACGACGAGTTTATCTAATTTCCCTTATCACAGACCCAGACAAATGCATAATATTGAAATATTTTTGAAACGAGAGATAAAAATAGCCCCAACACACTAGACGGTTATTGTTGATTTTTGTACATCAACAACGAACGACAAAATCGTGTTAGGCTTTGTTTGTTTCAACTCTTTCGCCTGAATTAAGACATGATTTGAATTTTATTGTGTGTGTGTGTATATCGATTGTCTGTGGCTAGACTTTCGTAACTGGACCGCACCCAGTGTTAAATTTATACCATTTTTGTTTGAAAGTAAAAGAGGCTCAATTGTAGCTTCTCAGGTGTGCGATTCGAGTAAATTGAGATAATTCAAAGAAAGGAACATATTTATGAAATATATATACTGTTGTATTGAGTCTGACACATTCAAATTCAATCATACACATACATATATATAATTATTAGAACTTGATGATTAGTTGGTGCCTTCCAAATAGTGTGGCGGTTCTGCGATTTTATGCGGTCAAATATTGGAAGTCAATAAATAGAGACGCGAGTCTTCATAGAAGACTCGTATCGTTTTGAATTCACACACTAATTGGAAGCGCAACTATTTTATATATATTTATGTATATATATATTCGTTTTAAAAAGTGGAGGACTAGATAATACTGGAAAACCGCGACAGTTCCCCGATTGGCCCCTGAAATCTTCTCGATTTTGTTCGTATAGAAAACAGAATTAAACAGACTTCAGAGGCCAATCGGCGACCAAGCACGGAATATCAATTATTATAATTATTATTAAAATTTACTTTTTATATATTTTGTTTTGTTTTTCTGTAATTTTACTGAGTTACACTTGAATAATATGTACAAAAGAAAAATAAATTAAAAAATGTTTAAAGTCATTATGTTTGTAATAAAATAGGTACACAGTTGGTAGCGGTTCGTATTATTCTTGTTGTTATTGTTGTTGGTGTTGTTGCACTAACAGCCACTAAAAGCAATAGCAGCAGAATTATGGTAGCACTATTAAAAGTCAGGACTGGAGTCCAGAAGTCTCTTTTCTGGTGTGGCCAGTGGCGGTCGACACCTACAACCAGTACGTGAATGCCTAGCATAACACGCTTCAACAGCATGTTTGCATCCTTGCAATGGCCAATACAACCATAGACAAGGTAATACAAATGATAGTGCCCCCAAACAACCCCAACGGGCCTTCCTACGATCCGGACCACAGCCGCACGGATTATCCGCACACGATTCACCACCATCCGATTCGGAACAATGATAGAACAATCCTTTAACACAACACAAACACGACGCATAATCAATGATACTATCGGCCGATAATAAACAACTATCATTGCAGACCCAACGTTGCGGCAAAGGTCTTGGCTGTTGGCAGGAATCACAACGGCAACGGCTACATTGCGGACAAACAATTGATGGCCGTGCCACACATTCCCCCAATCCCAATACCGATGATGATGTTGTTGTGGTTGTTGTTGGCGTCCCCGTCGCCGTCGTCGTCGTCGTCGTCGTCGATTGAATTGTTGCCGATGAGGGATCTTTACTAAACGATGCAATTGCCGGTGGTTGTTTTGTAATAGCCGTTGGTGGTGGTGGTGGTGTTGGTAATGGAAGACGTGTCGGTCGTTGGTTCCTTGGTGGTTGTGGTGGTGGTGGTGGTGTTGGTGGTTTTGTTGATTGCCGAAATGGCGTTTCCACGTACTCATTTGTGGAACGTTCATTTTCAGGACGTGGTGCACTTAATGTAACGGGCGGTTGTGGCCGCTGCAGCGGTGCCAGGGGCGCTGTCAAGGGCGGTGGGGCGCTCATGATGGGCGCCCGCGGGCGGTGGACGCGCGGCAAGGAATGGCCACCATAGTGAGCCATATGGCCGGGGGATCTAGCGGCCGTGCCAGGCTCCTCCTTGGTCCATCATCGTTGTCGCCAGCTGTAAACATCAACAAACAAACAAAACAAATCAATAACAAACAACAACTAAATCAGGTAGGAAGAGGTGGTTATTTAGCAGGCCAACTACTACTACCCCCTTATGTAAAACATAATACAAGTTTCTCTGATTTCAACCATCTCATACATAACAAAATACCACATAGCAGTTCATAAATATGTATTATGTGGTTGGTTATACGTGTGTTTGTGTATAAATTTGTTTGTGTGTGTGTGTATGTGTGTGTATAGGAATTGAACGCGGTTCGGGAAAGTGGGCAGCAGCAGCCCACGCCAAGAGTAGGTGCGCCGAGTACCCAACTTGAAACGATCAACCAAACAGCGCACCTGGTACGATTTTTCATCATTCAATTTTTAATCAAATTTACAGAAAAAAATAAAACCACAAATCAAACATTCGGAAACCGTTCAAATCAAATTAAACTAATCTCCCTCCAAGATTTTCGATTATAAACAACAAAAAAACAACGAAATAATTTCATGCATTCCAAAGACGTGATGACGTTATCAACTTTCATTTTACCAAAACCCAAATTATATAACGGAAAAATCGTGATTTTCTCCACAAAAAAAAAACGTCAATCAGTAGGAAGATCCACTGCTAGATTTTTAATTCATTTCTCGCTGTTCGAGTGGGTGGTTTCTATTAAAATCAACCAAATTTTATAAAGATATAATCAACGAAATTGTGGAGGTGAGACTGAATAACAGAGAGACGAGGAGAAAAAACGACAACAAAATTCGTCAATTCTTTTTAACGATTTGTTCTGTTATTACTGTAAATGTGGGCGTAACACCATCCGGTCATTGGAGGCGGCGGCGGCCGTCCGTGTCTGGAAGAAACCGTTTTGTAATTGAAACGAAATTAGGATCTAGTAGGAGTGATGCCAAAAATCCTAGAAATGGTTGATGTACGAAACGTTTCCATTCATAAAATTGTCGCTATTGTTCTACCGGATTAATACATAAAAATTATTAATAAACAATAAAATTGGTGAACGGATGTCTCTGTTTTTAGCATAAATTTTTAGCCACGGACTGTACTAAATCAAACAGCCTACGTAATGTTGAATAAGAAAGTTGGGGCCGTGTATTAATCGATGTAAATTTGAAAGAATTCCATTGAGCGGATTGCTGATTAGTGCTGGAGTTGCTGCAACGAGTGCTGCTGCGACTGCTACAACACCCACACGCCTCAATGTCATATTCGGGCAGGTGGACGAGGTCGTGTCACACAAACAACATTCAACAAGGACACACACACACATAACAGAAAAACGCACACGTATCAATTCAACCGGAAATGGTGAACCGGAAACTCACTTTAAATAAAAAACCACTATCATCATTATTGAAATTGTTGATGAGATGTTAGAAATCGGACGACGGCCAGTTGTCCGATCCTGTTCGGAATGTTTTCTATTCATTAAATTCCATACGATAATCATCATTTTTAAAATTATTACACAAAAAAAAAACACCCACAAGAGAAAAAATTCTGTTATAAAACAATTTACACAACACGAAATTCTACACAACACACACACACACATAGACACTACAGATATAGCCACACATACAAAACTTTCCACAATAATTTCAGCCTTCTTTTAATCGATTTAATAGTTGCTGAACGTACAAAATCATTGTAAATTCGTTGGAAATTCTATAATTTTAATTAATTGTTTTTTTACGCGTAAATACCGTCAACTGACGAACTACACTGATTCGTTCGTGTGTGTGTGAGTGCGGTTGATGTGTAGAGAGAGGCCGCAACAGTGGCGCACAACTGTGTTGAATCGGCGAACTACGACGATTCAGCTTTTTATGAATGGAAGGCAGCCATCATGAATGAAACGGCGGCGTACATTCAAGGAAACGAAACAATTCGCGAGGATAATATGGTTTAGAGTGAAAGAGATATAAGTAGTTGCAACAACAATAAAAAAAACGTATCTTTTTCTAGCACATCTTCAATTATAATACACGCACACATATGTACGAACATAAAAACGTTTAAAATCCAAAACAAATGACGACAATCGATTTTAATTTGAAATTAATTAAAATCGATTCTTCTATGTACACACACACACACGCACACATACAGAACGAGTTTATTCATAAAATATATCCGTCTTTTTCTATCACTATCTTATTGGTTGTTGTGTTTTTTTTTTAATAGGCATTGAACGCTCCGGTTCTGGATTAGAGATTAAAACCAGGACTTCCGTTTCCTGTTCAGTCGTTTGTAATTCGATAAGCGGTTTTTCTTCGCCTTTGTGCTCAACAATTTTTTTAAAAAAAAACAACAAGGAATAAAGACAGACAATACCCATATTAATTTTCTTTTAAAATAATTAAAATAACAATAAAATAGAGTCTTTCATAAAAGCCACAACAATATTCATTCATTAAAAATAGAAAATGTTAAGAAAATAAATGATAAATAAATGATAATGAATGAATTTAATTTTTGTTTTTTTTTTCATGATTAACATGATTAAAGTGTAATTTAGATCTGATAATTTAGAGGAAAATTTACGATTTATTATTATTATTATTTTGCTCTGTGTTCGTCGAAACTCAAAATAACGCTTGAATAAACTTTTGTCAACAACAGGAAGTATGGCCAGTAAACATTCAAACAAAATTTTTCGAACAACAGAAAATTGTTTCGCTCGAATTACGTTTCTACCATTTTTCAAACTACTATTTTTATAAATTATGAATGAAACAACGTAAATTGAAACCGTTATCAAACAATTTAATCCATCCCCACACACACAAACGCACGTAAACACGTAAAAAATCAATTATTATCATTATTTTGAAGAGTTATTGTATTATCAGTTTCGACAGAACGGAAGTGATATTTTGAAACACACAAACTGATAGCATTCTGATAAGACAGAGAGAGAATTTTAATGATTCGTATATATAGAGTAAACAATATTTTTTTGGGTTAATGGATTTTTCGCACCCGGGGCGAAAAATCGATATTGCGGGCGGTGTAGATGACGAAGGTCATCATTGGCGCCACGCCCTCAAACCGTCTACAACCGATATTTATTATATAATTCGAGAATTTTCGAAATTGTTGTTGAATTTCATTAATTTACAACATGTTGATTGTTTGTGCCAAACGCGAAACAACCTCTATTCTTAGAAGGAAGAGGTAGAGGTAGAATGTACGGTTGTTGTGCGTGGGTGGATCTCGAATATTAAATGAATACCGATTTTTTTGTTGTTGTCGATTGAATAAAATAACAAAAATCGATAATTGATTAGATTTATTGTTATTGTTGTTGGATTTGTTAAAATTTAGTCGGTTTTTTTTCTCTCAAAAATCGGTTCTTGTATACTGTTAAAGAAGATGATGGTGATGATGTTTTTAGGTTGACTGTACATTCGGCCTCGGGAAGGTCGGCTGAACGCAGTGTAGTGCGAAAGGGTGGGGCGGGTATGCGGGGCGACAACACAATGGTAAAAGTCACTGACCACGTTTAAAATCTATACCAAACCCATTTCTGTGGATGTGTGTGTGTTTTCACTCGAAATTTCTAATTGCTCTCTCTCTCTCTCACACACACACCATTTCCAAATCAAATTGGTGATGATTTATTGTATTTTTCGAATTGTAGCAATTATGATGCAACAAAATTGCATATATGCCATCCGATTGCGCCAGGTGGGGTGTAATAAGTAGCAACTCCCACATCATAACAACCAACTCAAAGAGAAGTCGTGGCTTTTTTCCATCG
Organism: Epicauta chinensis; assembly: GCA_021725515.1. NCBI lineage: Eukaryota > Metazoa > Arthropoda > Insecta > Coleoptera > Meloidae > Epicauta > Epicauta chinensis. Next base: position 539,537 of record JAEDXX010000030.1, read on the forward strand.
AGAAAAATAAAGAGAGACACAAACAAAGATAGAATGTTTCTTGTATATGTATACACACCACGTATGTATGTGTTGTGTGTATATATATTTATGTGTGTTGGGGAGGAGAACTGGTATGGACGAAGCTATTCACCTCAACATCCTTGATATGGCACCTACATTCGACACCGAAATACAGGCTCGCGCGGCGTCCCCACTGCCTCCACCACACACTGTCGTCGTCGTCGTCGTCGCCGTCTTCTTCTTCACTCCCAACACACAACCGGACTCTACACACAAAACCATCTGGACGACCAACAAAGACAACAAAAAAGACCCCCCCGAAAAAAAAATATGGAATAGAATAGAATTGAATTGAAGAAAAGACGATAGATTCGAACGTGACAGACTCAAGCCTATTTAAAAATAAACCAAACCGGAAACTAGATATTGAAAATTCGTAAATCATCACATCCGACCGTTTCAAAACCGTTTTATAGAAATAATTGTGTAATTAATTACCTTTATCACATGCCTGTTGATGGTGATGATGTTGTTGTGGCCGTAAAATGTCCAAATATCCCTGAGTTTCCAGTTTTGCCCTAAAACCAAAACAAAAACAATTAATTTCTGTTGATTTCAAGAATATCCCCCTTAACCCAAATAATGGCAGCAACCACTAACAAAAAAATCTGCATATTGTACTGGATAATTTGTGACAAAGATGGTTAAAGTTTGTTGTTTTTTTTGTTGTTGTCATTATTATTATTACCAGAAAGAAGGAGAGAGAAAGCAAAGGTCGGTCGCGTAGAAGGAGACAGACATCATTGACCTGTTGCCTACCAGTCGGGCTACTGAGCTACGCAGCCACAGATCCGGAGACGAGGGGAAGGAAAAATCTGGTATATAGAAGAGAAGAGGACGATGATGATGATTGTGAAGAAGCAGCTGAAGACGACGAGGAGAGAGAATGTGCCGCGGGTGAAATCAAGTTGAGATGGGAACGGTTGGAATTTTTTCCCTTTCAGTATACACACACACACATACAAATACACAATCATTATTATTACTAATTTTTGTTGTTGTTGTTGTTGTTGTTGAATAAAATCAGAAAAAGTAGAATCTGTTCAAAACCCACCATTATCTATTTTATTTGTTGTTTATAAGAAGATGTATAAAATATTTATTATGCATATTTAAATACCACAATACAACACAAAAGCATAATTGTGCATACATAAAACCATGTCTATTAAATGGCCGGAAGTTATACATGTTGATAACTATATATTTTTCACGTGCCTATATAAAAGATGCGATAAGGACACTCTATCTATCTTATTCCGTTTTTCCTCTGCATGGCTATCTTAATTAGCAGTCTACAAGTAAACTTGAAGGCATCCTCAAATGATTAATTAACTAACTAATCTAAAAACAGAAATGATGAAAATGAAAACAACAACAACAACAACAACTAAAATGGAATTCCAAGGGTGCCTCCTTAAATATATTAAAAAAAATACATATTTACATATTGATTTCAATGATACGGCACAATTGGCGATAGAAATCCGTACAAGAACCGTCGCCCATCTTTAATCAAAACATTTCGAGAAAAAAAAACGGCTTGGATCTTGATGGACGCAAGAAAACGGTACTCTCCGCACGGCACCGTGTCATGTGATGATGCTCTCGAATAATTGTCAGTGTGAAAGAAAAATATCAATTATTGGGAATGATTTTTTTTCAAAAACTTAACATGACTGAAATGTGAAAATAATGCAGCTGTTGAATTTTTTGGGCTTCAGAGGTGCTTTAATCTACCATTATTTGCCTGATTATAAAATTACAAAAGTTAGTATTATTATAGGTCATTTCACGACAAAGCTCATGAGGCGCAGGAGTACCCTTTTCCATCTTTCGATCTACAACAAAAGCCGAGATAAGCCACGCCTTCTGACGGCTGAAGTTACATGAAACTGCAACTCTTGGCTGCCCTCAAGAGAACTCTAACTAGGTAAAAACTTACTTTTTCCTTTCTTATATTTATCGAATATTGGGCGATTTTTGTAAGTACAAAGCGAACCAAAATATTTTGCATCCCTTTCCAAGACCCTATTGCAAACGACTAAGAAACTGTCCGGAACGTACCATCTCAAGTGGGATAGAAAGAAGAAATGCGATATACAACAAGGCGTTTCTGTTGCGAAACTTTTGTGGTTTCTTTACAATTTAAACTGGCGGTTTTTGTTATACAAACGGAAGAAAGCCAAAAAGGGACTGCCTACATTGAAGTAGACAGTGGGAGTCGGATTTCAAGAGATCTTCAATGGAGTCGGAGCCCAGAAAAATCGACTTTTTTTCTTCCATATGTTCAAAGCTTAGTCCTTTAAGAATGTGTCTTTAAGAGGATTTCTCAAAATTCAAATTATTTTCGGAGATATAGCGGAACTTCAAACGCCTTTTTCTCGAAACTATCTTTTTTAAAATGGTACCCACGATTTCTCAAGTTCTACTGAACCGATTTACTTGAAATTTGGCCTGGGTCTTCTCTATACACTTATCTATCGTATGAACTATCCTCAGTTCAAAATTTGAATTTTTACTATATTTAAAAAATTCGGAAAACTCAAAAAAGTAGTACAAAAATTAATTTTTTTTCAGACAGCTGCCATTTTATGAAAAAAAAATATTTTTCAACTCTTTTAGTTCATACGATAGCGGCATTACTCTAGATTAATAATCTTTTATTTATTTTTTATTCAGATTACTAGGAGGGTTGGAATCGTGGTCACCGTCGCATGCCGTTTTTTTGAGACCCCCCACTTCATCGGCCGATAACTTTTTGAGTTTTAAATTTTTTCACTTTTTCTTTTTATTTTAGGTATTCTTGAAATATTAATAAATATCTGATAAAAAATGCACAGTAAAAATATTGTTTGCCTTACTTTTACGGCACTTCAAAAAGTATCTAAAATTCGTGCCTCTAGACCAGAACACCCCCTTAAATAACAATCAAAGGGTGAAAAACTACGCAAAATTGCTCACAACTACAATTTCCAATTGTTTGATGTTCTATTTCCGCTTCAGTTAGGGTCCAAAATCGCCCTACTGTGATATCGAGACGGGTTTGTGAAGTACACATTGAATGGAGGCCAATTAGAGCTTGAAATACGCTACTAGGCAGTCGGATCAAGTGAAATCCTGCAATGGTTGCACTGGATATTCCCCTTTTTTTGTATACCCTAACACTATCCCATCTCCCACAACCAGATCTACCATACCAGCGGCATTTACTATAGATAATAATGATGATATGGGGAGAAGTCTAAGCAAGGGGATTTCAAGAACTGTCCTGGCGTGCAGATGATTCACTTTTATTCCTGGTCAGATGGACCAAATATTTTGCTATTTTTGAAATACTGGCAACATAGTCCTGGTAGTCTTGAGGTACCCTTGTTCAAGTCCCTATTAGTAACGCCTGATAATACCAACTGCAAGAAGGTGTTTCTGTTGCGAAACGATTTGAGTCACGCTCTTGTCGTTTCTTCATAACATAAAAATTTGTTAAGCAAACGCAGAAAAAGCACCAAGCAAAATCACAGTAAACAACGCCTATTACTGACTGTTTATTACCATTATAATGCCTATTTTGAATCGGTCACGGTTCGCGCTTTAGATGGATTTCACTCCTAATAACAAATCCGCTGACTTCCGGCAGACGGTAATTATTAAAACTGTCAAGCAATAAAGCGACACGTTACGTTATCATTTAAATTAATCGGATTAATCAGAATTTCTGATAAGATGAAACCTGACGATTATATCCTGTGAATGGTGTAATAAAGATGAAGTGTCTCTATTAGATGTGGATTAAATTAAATACGTTTTACTATAAACAATTGTTTTAGTTTGTAAAATATGCTTCTAAATATAGTTCGTCTCGTCCAACTTGACTAACGTGTAATTTGATAATAATTTGTAATTTTATCGGATAAACAAACGATTGAAACTAGAAAAACTCATAAACTTTGTTGCTCGATATTTTTCCCATCGTCATAAATATTTGTTAATAATTTATCGATTTATATAATCAGTTGTTTTGACTGTTTCATACTGACCATCAAGTAATAGTGATTTTAAAATTACTATAACAGCAATATTTTTGCAATGTACTGTATTCTTAGAACAACAACGTTATCGTGTTAATACATCGTGTTTTTTTTTCTTGTGTGTATTTAACAATCATAATAATAATAATAATGAGCGACACCCGAGATTTATTGTAAAAATTCAAGGATAGAAACAAAAATCGGTCTGTTACAAGAACATTCAAACAATTTGTCAAGACTGATAAAAAAATAATCAACGTTTTTTTTTGTGTGTGTGTAAATTGTAAATATTTAAATCTTAATCTGGGATTCTTATCAGGAAAAACCACGGAAAAATAGTAGTAATAATGATAAATAAATGAGGCAACAACAACAACAACACGGCCACGTGTTGGACACGTTTCTGTTATACTTCACTAGTAGTATCAACGATGGAGAACGTGTTGCAAAACGGGCACCCCCCGCAATAATCAATCGAATAATTGAACAACAACAAAAAAAATTAATAGTAATATACTAACAAATCTAAAAATAATGTGTTGTTAAAAACGCTATCGTGTTTTATAATACTTGTTTATCGTGAAATGAAATAATCTATGTGGGGTTATCTGTGTCGAAAAATATCCGGGCCTGGGCAAACAATCGCTTCTCTATGCTATTTCTATGATATGTAATATACATGTATACAATAATATAATTTTTTTTTTGTCGTTCTAAAACGTTAAAACATTTCAATAGACTATTTGTATTGTATTTAGATCAATAATAATTATAATAATGTTTATTAGGAATTATTATTATTATTATTACAGTATGGTTATCGTAACGATTCGATGATAGTGATGATTATTATTATTATTATTACTATTATTGTATTTCTTTTTAAATCTGAAACCTTGTCGTGTAAATATATTTGTAAATCTTCTTATCAAAATTCTTCGTGGGTCAATTACATTAAAAGATTAGAATAGATTTTGGATAATGGAGAAAATTATAAAATAGACACACGATTCTAATTATTATTATTATTATTATTTGATGAAATTTCCTCAAATTTGTCTGGGCGATGATGAAATTCCAGTTGTTGCTTTACACACACAACTCTTTGAACATAAAGTTGTGTTGGTGATCTCGCGTTGTTGTTGCATTGGTCCTTGCCATATCCTGCCCCCACTAAACAATTTCCTGTGCTTAAGGCAAAACGAAAAAATAATCATAATAATAATAATATTAAAAAAATACATCAAGAAGAGGACAGTGATATTGTTCATACTACTCGTTCGTTGCCCTAGAGAACATTGACTTATTATTATACTTCTGCAGCATAAAAATTGCTATACAGAAATGAGGAGTACATTCATATTTTTCCGATTTGATCCATGAAATGGGCGACAATTATTGTTGTTGTTTTGCACGATTATAGTGTAATATCTAATATTATATAATTGTTTGTTTTTGTTTTTTTTTTCTATAATATGAATGGAAATGTGATAAAAATCTGGTTCGATAAATTCGTTAGAATTATTGAGAATTAACGAAAAAACCGATTTATACGCATCTTCGAAATGCAAGTTGATCTATATTTGTGGTTGTTTTATAAATAGTTACCACCGGATATTTGAAGTACGTTTTCGTATATATACGTCATAACAACGAAAACAAACTAAAAATACAACTTTTCTTCCATGTTTCGTTTTTTTGGGTGGACGTGGATTATTGATAATTCTTTAATAGCGTAATTTCTCCCAAATTGCAAGAGTTGCGATAATCCGCAAAATTTATGGTAAATCAATCGAGGTATTCCGCTAATTAATAGCGAATGATCATTAGAGAGCGGAAATTTACTTGAAAGCTTACAAAGTTGTAATAAGTATTTTAATTTTGGAACGTGTAGCATAACTGTATTGTTTTGTTTATTCCGAGTAGTAGTGTGCTCGGTTTGATAGGAAAACACAGGCACAAATCACGACAAATTCAATCGATCGACGAGACTCATTAATGAGTGTGAAAGTGATCGAAGAAATGAGGGATCGTTTCGTGTAAGTTTAACCGTCCGGAGGCGTGGCCGTGGATGAGAAAAACAGAAGGAGATGAGCATGGCGTCTCTATAAACCCAAAGTGTCCCTCGACTTCCGGAGGTTTATCACGAAATGGCCTATAATCTTGCTTATTTCATTTTCTATAAGAATCTTCCTATTCAATAAATCCTTCTTTTCAAGAGCTGTGGCGAATTTAGCACTTTTTTCGAAATACTACACAGCATATAGTTGCAGCGCATTTTTTGCTTTACTCATGAAGAAAAACTGCGTTTACGACTTTCAAATATAAGAAACATGCCTTACAGATTTTGTGTCTAATTATGCAATTGCTTCATACACCGAAGAGACCTCAGGATTGGCCGAAAAAGTTTCGGAAAGCTCTAAATTCAATAACATTTTAGGCTTTAATCTCTGTGCAACATAAAAAATATTTCATTATGAATTTCTTTGGACAGAACATGCCTTTCAAAGTTGATCCGCTCCAAAAGTTTGGCTCGCACTCTAAGAATTGCCACCCCCGGATTATTTCGCCCTAGGACCGGACCTTATGGTCTAAGCTTAAATCCATTATTGCTAAAGAGTATAGTGAAAATTTTGAGCTAAGAGATTCGGATTTTAATGCGCAAAACCACAAAATTACCCAACAAAAGAGTCGGTAACAACAGAAGTGGTATATTGACCCTTGTAAATCTTCCAAAAAAGAGGTCGTATTTGAAAATAACCAGATGGATTTTGTGAAATTTACAAAATGTCACGTACTACCCGAACAGGTACTGGACATTTTTTGGAAGATTTACAAGGGGGGCAATATGTCGCTTCTGTTGTTACCGACTCTTTTGTTGGGTAATTTTGTGGTTTTGCGCATTAAAATCCGAATCTATCTCTTAGCTCAAAATTTTCACTATATGTGGTATAGCTCTAGAAATATCAAATTTTACACCCTTTATTTCTGCAGGCCAGCCAAAAAAATAGTCTTCCATACAAGTTTTGATTGTTTAGCACCTGGCAGAAACCAGAACTTTATCAATTGTTTATAGGCTTCGATTGATTACTCACTTGATTGAAGACAATACAAAAAAAATGAAGATGCAAGAATTTTTTTGGGGATCCAGTTCGGGGAAGCTACTTTAAAAATTACGAACCGCAACAGATCAGATCTTTTATTTAGCCATCTCCTACGAGATGTCTGGGGTAAATTGTAGTTGCTCTAATTAGATGAATAATAACAATTGCTTCGATGTTCCGACAGAAATTCTCTCGGGACATTAGGCGGAATAAAACGTTGACAGAATCGGTCCTTAAATAAAAAAATTAAAAGTGCGTGGAACGCCACGGGTTAGAAGTGAAACTGCTTAGATTAGAGATCAAAGATACCAACTTTAGACCCTAGTGTTTATTTTACACAGTTGGCAGAACTGACAGAGCTGTCTGTTATAAGGGAAGGGTTTCCTCTCACGGGGTTTCACATTGTCGTTACGCTTCCGAACAAATTTACTACCCTACCGCGATTAAAGAAGTTTCACTTCAAAAATTTTATAGAAAAGCGCATTAAGCACTTTTGCGACTTTTACTAAGACAATATGGCGGTAATTGCAGTACCGGACCGGTCTAGGGTCGAGTTCACATCACTGCAATAACGCCAAACCCACTTCGAAGACTTTCTTCAGTTCTTTTGAGTGGAAGGGTGACAAACTAACATCATTCCATAAACTTGAAAAGTGTCACTAAAACATACAACAGAGATCTGCCAGAAGGGAACAGGATTTGAGGCAATTATGCAGAATTCTAGAAGAACACCAAGACAAGTTAGATATTGTTCAATATACAATCGCACAAGCCGACCTCAAACACACGATCGCTAAAAATAGAAACGCCTACGTGATTCTTCGCATTGATTCAAAGTCACGCTAGCCAAATTAAAGTTGGGCGACTATACAATCCTAGTTTTGCATGTATTACGATTATCGACTATAAAACGGTATTACCGGAAAAATCCACACAATCCAAATTAAATCAAATGCCAGCGAATTGAACGATTTAATTGATCAATTTGCGACCAAAACTTTTGGCGATTATCAATTGAAATGCGGTCACTATAGACAGTGTTTACTGTATTATTGTGACTCTAACGGATGAATTTGCAATATTCCCGGTAATCAAAGGAAATTCTAAGAAATTCTCCGATTAAAAATTAATAATAATTCCAATGAAGAGAAGAAAAAAAAACAGACATTTTTCCATCCATATGATATATTTCTAAATATTTCATACATATGTATATTTGAAATGTGTGCGTGTGTGTATATAACATTTAATATACATATGTATATAAGATCGAGTTCGAATACCATACGACATGGTTTTTTGTAAAGAATAAGATCAAATGTTATCAGTCGGATGAACTGGTGTAAACATTTATATTTTTTTACAAAAAACGCTTTCATACTAATATCCCTTTTTATATCAGCAATACATAATAATAATAATAATAATAATAATAATAATAATAATAATAAATGTATTTTTGTATATGTATTTGGAATACGTTACGGCAACGGCGGACATCCTACTTACTTGTATAATAGTCTGTTTCCCGGGAATTAGATCTGCCCATATGATGTTTATAAAAGGATCTTTATATATGTATATGTTTATCTGTATATAAATAAAATTTATATGTATATACGCGTATGTGTGTGTGTAGACAACGTACAACCAACATAGAAAACAAAAAATTACCATTTATCTCACCTCTTATTAATAAAATTCTAAATAATTGTACAGAGACAGCACAGAAAAAATCACAAGAGAAAGATGAACGGAAATGGTGTACAAGACAGAGATAGACTCACTATATATATATATAAATGGGGGACGTTTCCGGTGTACGTTCGAAACACACCACACACACCGGAAACGTCTTCCTGTCTTTTAAAGGTTCTCCCAAAGAATTCCAAATTAACAATTAAAAACAACACATTAATAAAACATGTGTTAATTAATTGAAATTTTCGGTTAATTGTCTATTATAATGAATTCGACGAAACCTCGACATTTTCTAATTGTGTTTGAATAAATTTATATGTGTGTGTGTGTGTGTTTAGAGTAATTCCAAGGTTTTTTCAGCTTAATCGTTCTTAATAGAAATAGGATCATTCATCTTTTTCTGTTTTGTTATTTATTATTTTTAATGGATGTCAATTGGGTGGAGGGCGGCCGTTTTTTTTGTTGATTGCGTACAATTAGACGGCACGTGTATAACGTTTTCTGTAATTTTCGTTAAAACAACAATTCGTTTTTAATATTCCAGTGTTGTTATTTATTGTTTACGTTTATTAGTTATGAGACAGACGACTTGTGCCATTTCCGCCGGTGATTTACAAGATTTTACGTGACGTTGGTTGTTAATTTTTCCAATTTGTTTTTTTTTAATTGTATTTATATCGAAACGAAACGATAAAATCCCGGTGATTCGAAATGGACGGAAACAGGCTATTTAATATTGGAGAGTTTTTGTTGCGGACTCTTCGCTTTCGGGTGAATGAACCGGCTCTAGGGTTCCCTCTGAAACGTATCCACACACACATACACACACGTCAAGAGACAAGAAGCGTTTATACACCTATAATCTTTCCCCATTCTATTATAAGTTGGTGGTTATCACTAACACATTGTGTGGAATTTGAACATATGTCGAGCATGGCGAAATGTCTGAGTTAGAGTAAAAAAAACAACAACAGGATTCGATCACATTTCTGGGAAAATATGTATTTTTAGATTGGTTTATTAATGAATATTTGTGATTAGGGACAAATCAGTGCACTATTATAAAACTAGAAAGTTGTGTAGTAGAGATCGCCGAGAAATGACTTGTTTACCAAAGTAGTGCCAACACGAGAAGATAAATATAAATAAGGGCCACTTACCTCGGTTATTTTGCGTCCGTCTAGTGATCCAGAGAAGTTGATATTGGTGGTCCATACAGAAATACTTAAAGAAACATAAACACTCTCTCACATTTACAAAATAAACACTAAATATTCACTTAAAAAAACAATAACGAAAAATAATCGAGTTTGCCCAATTTGATGAATTGTGGTAAGGGTGTCACTGTGGTGGCGGTAGGTCGGGGGCGGTTTCGGTGGTGGTGAGGCGCGTGTTGCGCACAGATACGTAAGATACTTTAGAAACGATCGGCGGCCATTTCGGGGCCAAGTTACGCGGCAGCGTGCACCAGCATCACCAGCAGCATCAACAAGACGACGTTCGATTAATAATACGTCCACACAAATCTTCAAAATAATACTATCGTTGGCATATTGGCGGTGATGGTGGACGATGATGGCACATTCAACACTGGCACATATTCAAACTTATTCATTTATTTTGTCGATGCGATTTTATTCTATTTTCTCGAAATTTATAAATAGATTAATAGAATTGAAAATAATTTCGTGATTTTATTATAAATAGCACACACACAAACACATCGGTGTTAATGATTTATTTATTATTATTAAAGAAAATCGACAATTTTCCCCCCCACACACACAACACACAATATTTTTCGGTTTTTTTTTTGTTGGGCTGTACAACACTTGAAAGAAATGGCTGTTACATTCACACTGTGCGATCTGCCTCCTCGAACCACTATCGATATTCTGTTGCGAGAATGTTTGGTTGTTGTTGGGAGGGCGCATGCTCCAGCCTCGCCTCGACTGCTAGTTGTTGGTGCGTCGCACACCCCCGAACCCCAATATTTGTCCGACAACACGCCATTCATTCATCCTACCACCACCACCACCACCACCGGCCCGCGATACCAACACACACCGGCGCGCATACATATACGGAATTAGAACGGCACTGACAAAACGATGAATGAACCGAGGAGAACGAACCAACACATAGGCGAAGAAAAGAGAATTCGCATCTCTCTATCCACACACACACACACACACACATGACCTACTCTACCGGAAGTGTATATATGTATTGAGAACAACAACGAAAAAAACATCTGCATCGGAACTTGAGATGATCGCTAGGGTGTGTTTGTGTGTGTCTCGCTCGCCCTCTTCCGCCTTCCCTCAACTGGCACCCATTGATTGTTGCATTGAATTTATATAACGGCCGGATTTTCGAAAAGACCGGAAATATTGATGAATGAACGGCGGTGGCGGCGATCGATATGGGAAGAGAAAGCCGAGTTGTCGGCGAACTTGGGGGCGAAAAAACCGAAATCCTACGGTATAACTGGTCGAATCAGTTTTTTTTTTGCCCATCGATTGTTTGATTTCCAATTCATTTGGAAAGTTGCATGAATCGTTTCAGTTGTTTCTAATATGAACAAACTATCATTCATCAGAAACTAAATAAGTCCATTGATCGATGTTTGGCGCATGCGTACACCGAACAAAACGATTTTCATTGATGAGAATTGCAAGGGGCCAATGTCAACACATACATAATATTCTACATACACACACACACACACACACATATATATATATAAATATATATATACGTATATAAATATTACCCATATACATATTGTTGCCGAACTAATTAATTTAACTTTTATAACCCACAGTATTGTGCTATTTTTATAACAAAACCAGACCGACTTGTTATTATTAATTTTACTTTAAAAGATGTTTACTGTTGGATAATTTCAGCCTTGGAATTATAACACATCCACCCATTATTATTATTATTATTATTTTTTAAATAGCTGATTTGCTTTCTAGATCGGCTCCAATAAGTGTTGAATCTTCGAAAATTTGTAAACAATTTACAAAAACGTATCTAATTACGAAATTCGTTTAAAAATAAATAAAATTAATCAATTAAGAACAAAAAAACAACTCCCAATTATTTATCGAATAGATTTTATTATTATTACATCATAAAAATGTACATTCAATCAAATAGGCGACAACAAAAAAAATATATAAGAAAGAGAATACAATTAAAGAATGATAAATCCACGAAAAATACACAAATCGGGAATCAAATAAATATAAATCTCTAATATTTCGATTAATTCGCATATTTTTACCAATGAAAAAACGAAATTGCTGCAATTGTATATAATATATAAAATATGTTGTATTTGAAATGCTACAATATTTGGAAGAGTTTCTTCAATTCGACCATTAATTGCCAATCGGTTTTGACGAGATCATCTCGGAAGTAATCTTTACAGGCATCAATCGACTGTCGCGAGATCTTTAACAAATTGTAATTAAATTTAAAAGAAACAACGTTTAATAAAATATCTACTTTGCTGACTAGCATGTCGGTATCTTCAAAATGTCGACCGATCATTTTCGGCGCTTCACCCGGTATCGGTTCGATTTTAATACAAACTTCCATACCTTTGCGGGCTGTTTCGACCGGTTTATGATTGCTTTCAATACTTGTCACAATACCGATGTCGACAAACTGTAAAAATATTATTGTTAAATGTTGCTAATGGTCGAGTCCGTGATTAATACGATGAGAGTAGCGTACAGATCATTTCAAAAAAATTTAATCGTCTAAAGGCGTGGTTTGAGCAGAGTTGCGCAGTAGATGAATTATGGAGATAAATCCGCGACCGCTGCAGATTTATCATGAAACGGTCTATCGTAACGGTTGCTATATTGGCGCTCAGGGCCGATCCGAGGCCACAGCAAAGCAGGCAGCCGGCTGGAACGACAAAATTATACTCGATCTTTTAGAATCCTATTTATTTTGATTTTAATTAGTTGGAAAAAAAGCAAGAGTGATAATGAAACAGCACAAGAAGAGCTTGAGCCGGGCCTGTTTCGATGTTGCTTACACACACGCGCAGGTTTTGTAGAAATTTTTGGCCGACTGGATCCACGAATTCGAAAAGATTTGATCTTTTATAGATCGTTTATTGTTAACACGTTCACTGCAAATTGATAAATTATAAAATAACAGTCAAGTCGGCGAGAAGTGATTACGTGAACGTGTCAAGGAGACGCGACCACAAGTATGTTCTATTGATTTCTTTGCAAAAAAAAGTATAAAATTTGGATTATCATCGAAATTTTATCCTCAAGAAACTTATAATCCAGGATCTGAAAATTCAAAACCGCACAACCGATTTTTTCTCCTTTCGCTTAACTTGGAACTGCCGATAATAATAATTACGTATATAAATCAGTGGTACACGTAGTGCCGGACCGAGACTAAACTGTGCCAGGGGTAAACAAAAGTTCCATGCGCCCTTTTCGCTATCTACAGCTTCTTATTATTATTATTGTCTGTTTTATCCCGAATCGGCCAGCGCGGGCGTAAAGTGTTATACTATGATGTTTACGATAAGACTGTGTGATAGTCACGTTCTAACCACACAATATAAATCAGGGGCGCACCTACCGAGGGTGCAAGGGGCGCAGAACACGGAGGGCGGCAAATTTGGTTGCATTGTTGGAATTTTGATATGTTGTAGTTTGATTAAAACACATGTTTTTGGACTTTTATTATCTTTATTTAATATTGTATGAAAGTCCAAAAAACATGTCTTCTAATCAAAATAAATTCTTATTTTGTCAATGTGTAAGACAAAGCACATGATATGCAGTGTTATATACAGCACTGGCGGCTCTCCTGGGCACATAGGAGAAACGTTCGCCCCTCCCATCTGTAGCACTTGCATATGAGTTAGAAGGAGATAAAGAGAATGTAGGTGGTGAAAGAATTAAAAATGCAACCACCCACCCTTAGACCCTTGACCAAACACGACACTTTCGATTGTAACAAAAACTCGACAAATATACCATATTTTAGAAATTGTCAACAACGACATGTTAGAGATTCGGTATCTTTGTCACACAGTATCCGAATTTCTGAAATTACATCCCCGATCAAACGCATCAGACAAAGAAGGGACTATTCACAAGATGCTATTATTCGTAAAATTGTAAGTATTTTCTTTGAAATAGAAAAACGGGAATAGTTTACAAATGGTTTTATGATAGGGTCAACAACAGTTATAGAAGAATTTAGAATCCTTACTTTATTTTTAAAGAATAAATACAAAGATGTATTTTTTCAATAAAAATATTGTATATTTATTGTTTATTTTTTTTACCCCATCTGCACTCTGCTTTTTTTTCACCACCTACATTCTCTTTATCTCCTTCTAACTCATATGCAAGTGCTACAGATGGGAGGGGCGAACGTTTCTCCTATGTGCCCAGGAGAGCCGCCAGTGCTGTATACGAACATGCAAACTATATGTGTTATTAAGGCCCTATACACCTTAAGTTTCTTAAGGCTCTACCTCAATGATCTAAAACGTACTGTTGTTGAGTTGTGCACGGTTGACTTTTCATTTTTTTACAAAAGGATTGAAATTTTTATAGCAATAGACTACAACTTCAAAAGAAAAATTATTGGAGAACTTATTTAGTTTTCCGTGAGACGTGAAAGTTCATTTTAAATGGATTTTTTTCGTCTTTCTCCCCTATCTATTGGTACAATCGAATGAAACTTATGCGAATTATAGACGATACTGTGCTTAATGTCTTTATGGCATTTTTTTCAAAATTCACAGGCATTTTCCAGAAAACTTGATAAACAAAAAGTGTTCGAAAAGGATTATTGCTTATCCTGAAGTTAAATGCAAGTGTCGGAAAAGGGAATCCATACAGACTTCAAGCACGCTATCCACTATAACTAATTAATATACCGTTTTTCGTACTGATTTTTGGATTTATCGGGTAGTAAATTACTTCCTGCATTTTCAGCAATTTCCCTTATTTCAGTTGGAGTACATGAAAATTCTTCACTCATTGTTAAATAAGGCGAAAAAAACAATTGACTAAGAGTGAAAAATAAAACAAATGAAGTTTCCTAGCTTAATGTTCAATTGTTTATTTTAGTAACACCAACTCCCACCAATTTCCCTAAATATCAAATCTCGCAATTTTTTTGTAAAAAAGGGCACAAAATAGAAAAAATAGTATAAAAAACTCGTGTCAGAAGTCGTATATTGCACTCGTCCTTTAGAAAACTTGGACTCGTGCAATAATAGGCGACTTCTGACACTTGTTCTTTAATATACTATTATTTAATTCTGTTAATAAACAAAGGAAAAAAAGCGAACAAAATTGATTTAAATAGAGAGAGACATTGAATTTTCTCGTCTTTCGGAAAAACTACTTAAGATTATCAAAAAACTTTCATTTGAAGTTGTAGCTCCGTATCATTGGAAACGAACGCAAAAGAATTTTTTTTCTATCAAGTATTTTGATTTGTAATGGTTATATCCAAAGGGGCGGTAATGGAAACTTTGCACCCGGGCGTTAGACTAGGTTGGCTATCTATTGAATAATATTCTTCATTCTTAAATGGTTGGGCGCCTTATTGAAAGCGACCCGTGGCCCTCCTCCCTCAGACCGGCTCTGTACACGCCGTACAAAATTAACATGTTTATTGCCGGAAATAAGACAAGTTTGCACATTACCCTCATCGTTTTGATTTGCCACATTAACCACACAAATTTGAGCTTAATAATTATTAATAAAGCAAGTAATACATACATCTTTACTAGGTACACATAATGGTGTGCCCTCTTTGATAATACCAGCCTCAACCATAACACCAACAACGATAGGATCACGTGAATTGAAAATAAATTGTGGTAATATTTTCAATTTACATGGAAATACGGCGATTTGTTTGAATTCTTCACGTTTCTTCTGTTTCAATTCGTCACGGTATGCCATAAATTTATCAAACAAATGATAAATAATATCAGCTTCGAAGATTTTCACACCAACTGAATCGGCTAATTCTTGGGCATCACGTTCAACTTTTACATCAAACGCTAATATTGTTGCATATCTTTTTTTTTAAACAAATAAATAATTCAATTATTATTATTATTATTTCAATGTAATTTTACTGATTTTTTTTTTTTGATAATATTAGATGTTACCATATAGCTTTAATCAGTCAAGACACATGTAAATAAACACAAACAGAAATCTTGGATTTTATTCTTATCTCATGTTTATTTAGGATTGAAAACAGATGGACTTGTGAGAAAAGCTAATACAGTAGCGCTATGACGGTCGAATATTTTCTGACAATTTTCAATCGAGAGAGAATTTATAGAAATTCTATTTTCTATAGAAATATTTTAAGAAATCTGATACTTACTGACTCTCATGTTCTAACATTATACTAGCTTTCATTACATCTTTCTTAACAACTGGACCTATACGAATACCGCTGACCTGTAAAAATTATTGTACAAAAAAAATTGTATTAATTTATAGTTTTTAAACAAGAGGAAGATTGAGGAAAAAAAAACTGTCCTGAAACGGAAAATGACAATGCACTGTGTGCGTGACCTCTTTTAGTTAATAAGCGCCGCTATGAGGGTTGCAATGATCTGCATCCTGTCTATACAACATGTAACAAGGAAGTATTTTATTTAGAGTGTTTCTAGGGTGCACATATACATACTCATAAATATCTAAACATGTTAATAATAATAATAATGATAATAATAATAATATTAATAATAAGATAATAGATTGAAACTTACCGGAATTTTGGATGTCTTTAAAAATTCTAATAACGCCTCTAATGAGCCCAATGTTGATGCTTGTACATAAACACCACGTTCTTGTAATTTAATTTTCGACATAGCCGTTTTCAATTCTTTCGCAACAATCTCTTTTAAATAATCAATTTCATCTGGTTTATGTGCCACATATAAATTTAAACCGGCTATAGCTTTTTCTAATTCTTTTGCTGTGATTTTAACACCTTGTGCCGCTTTTATCTCTTTATATTCAACATAGGCATTTTTGACACGTAACTCTTTTAATGGATGCGGCATTAATAATGAACGTATTTGTGTAACGATCGGTTTATCAGTGCCAGCACATACGATCGTATCACCTTCTTTCAATGAACCATTCACTAAGATTACATCAATTGTTGTACCTAAACCAGATATAGCTTTTACTTCTAATACGGTTGCATGTAATTCATCCGAATACATTAAACGTTTCGCTAATTTCGTTTGACAAAATTCAATAATTAATGCTAATAAATTACCCATACCTTCACCAGTTATTGCACTGGTTGGTATTAAAGAGACATACGTTCTAGGATCGGGATTCTCATAGAATAATGCTGCATTTAAACCTTGTTCAGCAAATTGTAATATAACATCTTTTGTACGTTGTTCAAATTCTAATTGGGTATTCTGTGCCTGTGATTTAATTATATCACGTATATCTTTTCTATTCATTGTTTGCCAATCATATAAACGATCGATTTTATTTAATGCCACAATAAATGGTGTTTTACGTGCTTTTAATAAATTAATTGATTCGATTGTTTGCGGCTCTAAACCATGCATTATATCAACAATTAATATTGCAATATCACATAATGATGAACCACGACTACGTAAATTACTAAAACTCTCATGACCTGGTGTATCGATAATTAAAAGACCGGGAATTTTGAAAGTCAACTCATTAGCCTATCATTATCAAAATTAATTAATTAATTAAACCAAACAAAAATTAAATTATTACTTACACTTTTTACAAATTTGATTTGTTCTTGAATGGCATCGATTGGAACATTTGTAGCACCGATTTGTTGTGTAATACCACCAGCTTCACCATCCTGTACATTTGTCCGTCGTAATTTATCTAGAATTTTCGTTTTACCAGTATCTACATGACCCAGAACACATACAATAGCCGCACGAAGATTATTAACAGTAGCCGCTTTTTCGGCTGCTTCTTTTCTTGATTTTAATCGATCAACAATACGATCACGTTCCTTTTCAGCAGTTGTCCTATCATCTTCATCTTCACTATCATCATCTTCATCATCAGTTTCTTCATTATCTTCACTATCACTATCCGATTCATCATCAGATTCTTGTCTCTTATCAGTCTCTGTAGTTGCTTTATTTTGTTGTTTAGTCTCTTCCGAAATTTGTTCGTCTTCAGATGATGAAGCATCCCAAGCGTCTTTAACATCATCCTCGTGTGTAGTTTCAATAGTTTCTGCAGGTTTTTCTTGAGTTTCTTCCGGTTTCTCTTCAACAACCTCCACGGGTTCTTCATGATTCACACTATTTTCTTCAACTTTATTCTTTTGTTCTTTATGTTGTTTTGATGGTCGTACTCGTGTACCTAATCGTGGTTTTTTCTCGCCAACATCAGGTAATTGTACACCTTGTGCTTTTAAACTGTCGATTAAAGCTTGGGCACGTGCACGATCAGCTTTCTGTTTGGCTGTTAATAGTTTGCCTTCCGCTTTTAAACGTTCTTTACGTTCTTTCTCTTTTTGTTTCTTGCGTTCTTTACGTTCCTGTTCTAAACGTAATGCTTCTAAACGTGCTTTTTCCGCTTCTTCTTCACGTCGTATACGTTCCTCTTCTTCACGCAAACGTTTCTCTTCCTCTTCTTTCATTTTCTTTAAAGCTTCTTGCATTGCAGCAATCGCCTTTTTACTAGGACCTATTTATTATGAATAAACATAAAATGAAATTCGATATTGTAAAGAAAATTTTAATAAAACCTTTTTTGGCCTCTTTTTCTTCTTTAACACCTTTCTTCTTTTTCTTTTTACCATCTTTATCGTCTTCGCCTTCATTATCAGGTTCTTGTTTGTCTTCATTTTTATCTTCAGTACTGTCTTGTTTTTTGATGGGTTCTTTTTTGTTTTGTTGTTTCTTCAATTTTTCACGTTCTTTCTTTTCTTTTTTCTTTTGTGCCGCCGTTTTTACAGTACCACTGCCATCATCATTATCATCATCGACTTGTTTCTCTTGTTGGTTCTCCTCATTTTCTTTCTTCTCAGTTTTTGCTTTCTTTTTCGATTTTTTCTCTTCTACTATCGGTTTCTCGTCAGATTTATCATCTTTCGGTGGTTCCTCCTTTTTAACACCAGAATATTCTAATTCTAATTCAGCTAATACTTTCTCAATATCTTCATCACTATCATCACGTTTCCGGCGCGATTTTTTGCCCTTTTTTTGTTCTTTAGTCCTATTATCATCACTAGTTTTATTCGTTTTCTTTTTGTTGTCCTTTTTAGTCGGTTTATCATCACTATCACTATCATCATGTTGTTGTTGTTGTTCAATTTCTGGTTCACTTGTATCTTCAACTTCTAATAAAGCAAACGATTTCTTCAATTTTGAAACTGTTGCAATATCACCACCTTCATCCTGATCATCATCATCATCGGAATCTATAGCCTTCTTGGATTTTGTTGATTTCTTCGAGTCAGCCTTCTTGACATTTTCAACATCACCATCATTTGTTGTTTTGCCCCTAGAAAACAATCGAACGTGTCAAACAATATTGCAACATATGTTAACAGGCATGTGTACAACATAACCTCACTTAAATTATCTCGAATTTACTTACTTTCCACCTTTTGATTTCTTCGTATTTGTCTTGTCAACCGTTTCGGTTGTTTCGATTTCAGCATCTACTTCACTGAAAATTCAATTTGTTATGTAAATAAGACGTTTTATCGGCAATCAAAAAATTTTTTGCATCAATTACCTATCATCACCTGTATTATCTTTACGGGTCTTTCTAGCTTTACCCATTTTTATTGATTCACTAATTCACGGCACAAGTAAATAAATAATAAAGTTTTTTTTTACAGTTTAAAAAAATTTCACCTTCCAACTTGGAACTTTCAGATCATGCTTGACCCATTCCTTGAAAAATCTAGGGATATTTCGATTGTTGCAATTTGACGTTTCTGTAACTAGACAAAACATTTGAATGCTGTGTTGTCAGAATTAATAATTTCTTCAAATCTACAATTTGGTCATTTTATTCTGGTAAACTAATTAATTATCAGAAAAAAAATGCTAGTTAAACAAATCATAAAAGCGATGCATTAGGAATTATATAGCTTTATGGATTATATGCTTGTTGAAACTTTCTTGGATGTCAGTAAGTGGATTTAAATCTGGCAACATGTATGTTGGATCTACTATGGCGGTAATTTTGAATCTTTATTCTCATTTATACAGTTTCATTATTATCGAAAATTAATTTTTCTGATGCAATCGAACCGACCGGTATATGTTGTGCGAGAATATTCGGATCACTATAATCACTCAATTGTAATTTAAGTTCATTATAGCCACATTCACGATTCGTATATTCTCGTAAAATGTAATTCGTTGTGAAATCATGATAAACTCTTGTATCATTCAAACGTACCATAACGTTATCAATTCTGAGAAAGAATCTCATCAATATAAAGAACGAACTGGGCATAACGCGCTGAAATTAAACATTATTGATAAAACGCTTGCAACACTTGTGAATTCTTACAATTTTGATTGTACACGACGATATGCCATGATCGTGTAATTCGTCTTCGTACAGCGTCAATTCTTGGTAGAAGAGAATCGTTTCTTTTTGTTTCAAGCGATTTAAATCGATACGTTCATCGGTTGGCACAATTTGGAAGGTACCATTTACTGTGCCTTTGTAATCTGTGGTGAACGTCCAATCGAACGGCTTAATTTTCTCTTCAAGATGCTGTGACGGCCGACTCTCTTTCCATTCCTCCGAACAGGCAACTTTGATCTGTAGATCGGTATTACTGACACGTTTCAATGCATCTAAAGCATTAAATTCAATCACACAACCGGTTTTATGTGATAATTTCAAGAGATTCTTGGGGAAAACCATTTCGGGTAAATGTGGAATTTCTAACGAATTTGTGTACCTGTAATTTTAGCAAAGAGATTGATGAATATTTTACGAATTGATTAAGGCGACTTACAAGCACAGCAGACATGGTTCGGTGTTGTTCTGTGCACAGTTCGATGTACAAATCGAGTGGAGAATATGTGATTTTCTGCAAGTTATCACCCAGCCGTGAGTCGGGTACTCTTCTGTGACAACGGTTAGTTTATTTTTAGGAGGCGCGTCTGCCATTCTAAACGATAATTGCAAGAAAATTAAAATACAATTATATTCAATTACAAGATAACCTAAGTTTATTATTTACATAAATGACAGCTCGACAATTGTCGCTATTAGGTTGGTAACGCAAAAAGTACTAAATTTGTTAGTTGCTATTAGGCAACTAAACATACATATTTTTGGGGGTTATTCAAAAATCCACCAAAGATTGTTGTTTATCCGATTAATAATAATAATTTTCCACTTAAATACTGTTAAATTTGTATAAATTGAGATGATTTAGTTTTTTATTGCTAATAACACAAAATTTGATATTAAAAATATAAATCGAAATAAATTAAATTTTCGGTTCTACTAAGCGACATCTAGTGGTAAAACTGAAATCATAAGAATTAGCGGGATATTCAAATCGTAATAATTTTATACAGTGGTGGCAAATTAAATAGACGTGACATTATTGTAGTCTGTTGCAATGTTACAAAATGTGGGGTTCAGAAGGATGCAGTCTAGTCGTGGAGATGATTTTTACTAAGGAATAGGAAAATTATTCTCAAGATCCTAGTTTCTTCCCAACAACCTTCTTTAGGAAGATTGGTAGAGATTTGAAGAGCCATTAGAAAGGCCAAAAATGCACGAATGTCAGCCCAATGAAATACCATCAGTGTCACGAAGCGATTAGGCCTGGCTGGAGGCTGTACTTGTTGACATCAGAATGAGAAGTTGCACATTTGTTTGGTTAATGTTTTGAAGGACGGAGTCAATAATCTCGAAGACCTCTACGCCCACGAATTAGGTTGGCTCTGTCTTTTTCTTGTATCTGCAATAATTAGATAACACCATCTTCCTCTGGCTGCTGCAGTAGTTTGAAACGAAAAAATCGCAAATTTGCAATAGTTACATTTACTTCAACCCCCCGTAGAGAGAGAGCGCTAAGCAAATTTTGGCGCTTTATAACAACTTTTCAAAAAAAAAAAACGCCAAGAACATTAAAAATAGTTTCGATTCGCATCAGAGAGAGTCAACAAAACACGGTTCAATACATTCGACAGAATACGAACTCTTCAAATGTGCGGTTTTGTTGGGACGTCGTCGCGACGCTCCAATCCTATGGAGTAGTTGACTCCAGTTAGGCGCCGTGTGTACTGGATATAGCGTCCACAGCTCAAATGGAAAAGTTAAGTGATTCTTATCGAACACTGACGTGATCTCAGTGTCAGTTTTTCCCCCTTTTCTTCTGTTAATTCCAAACTTTACAAAAAATTGTGTGGACGAATAATAATGGAGACTACGGTTTATTTAACAACTCCCAATGATTTTAAGACACGTTTCCGGAATTGGTGGCAACAGTTACGTTTGAAAGCTGCACTCCAACATATAGGACTATTAATAATTTTAATGATTTACACATTAGCCGGAGGCTTGGTATGAATACACAAAAATCCTATTTTACTATTATCGCAATTATTATTTTAAATCGTTAGAAATGTTTAAATTGATTTTCGGTGTTAAACAGTCTTATTGTTTATATTTTACTTGAGTTTTGATTTTTTTACATGTCTGGCACACTGCCAAACTGTATAAACTAGTCATCTATTTTACTTTAGTGCTGGATTTTCGTTACACATCCAGTCTTATAGCGTAAATGATGACCTTTGAGAGTGCGGCAATAATAAATTCCATCATAGAATCAACGCAAATTAAAAGCACCGTAAAAATTCGAATTTTAAGGCATTTCTTGTTGTTTCGTTAGGTTTTCCGTCATTTTGAATATCCAGCCGAATTGGAACGTATCGAAAAATATACTGGAATCTTACAGATGACACGTGAAAATTTGATTCGAACTGTTTTAAATAATACGAATTCGGAAAATTTGAATTTTATTTTATCGTACGAATTAGAGAATTACGAGAGACAGTTACAAGAGGCGTTCGATGAGGGCATCAATATTTATCCACAACAACAATTTGTTAAATGGACAACATTAAAAGCTGTCTTTTTTTCATCAACTGTCCTAACTACAATTGGTGAGTATTTGAAATTATTTACATACTACTTCTACGATTATAATTGATGATGTTTGTTTGAAAATATCTAATTTCAAGACAATTAATCATCAAATTTAAACTTTCATGTGTTTGTCGATCGATTTGGCCCGAATATTTTGGATATACAACCATTAACCCATTTTGTAGCGGAAAATAATACTTGAACGTTTATCTTTTTCTCGATATTAATTCAATTTCGGTACAGAAGGCGATTAGATGAAACTTTGAGGCTTCAGGAAAGTTCCCGGCTATGGATTACAGGCTGAAACTAATAAAGAACTTTTTCTATATATTTTGTATTCTGAGGCTGTTTATTGCGATATGTTTGGTAACGTTCTAAAGAGTCACGGGAAATCGCATTAAAATCTATTAAAATTTTGGACAATCATCAATTTTTGTTCAATTTAAAGCGTTGCAATCATGTTTACTTTTTATTTCGATGCTTTTACTGCATTATTCCCCTGAAAGAAAGGTCGCAAAAGCGATCATATCGGTTTCGGTATTGCTCTTGTAGCACGTGCAAATACTGTTTAAGGTAGCAAAACAAGACCAAGGCTTAATTGCGTAAGACCGGATTGTGTACGTCCAAGAATGAATGTGCAACACCCAAACTAACCTTTACTATTTATTTATAAAATAAGCATAAAAACTAAATTTAAGATCTTGGTCTTGGTCTTCTCAGTACTGCTAACTCTCTCCACCACTCCATACTTCTAAGAGCGGTAACTTTTCGCTAACTAACGTTAAAAAGAGGAATAACAAACATCTCTTTAAACTCAAATCACCAAAAAACTAGAAGATTTTTCAAAAAAAGAATTTAAGAGGGACCTCAAGTTTTCTTTTCTCTATCTAATGCACCCAAGCACTTGCCGAAAAGTTTTAATTTGAGAAAATGAGACCTTAAGAAAAAATCTTTTGATATTTGCGCTTAAGCCATTGTTTTTAAATTTGATAAGAAATTTTGGAAAAAAAATGTTTAAGAGGGATGTTTTTCCACTTTTGTAATCATTTGAGCTATCAACCTTCTCTTCAAATTGTGAAATGCGACCGTGAGATCTTAAGAAAAAACACCGTGTTTTGAGGTAGCGGATGCGGACTCTTAAGGGGCATATAAGAGCTATTTTCAGGGGATCGACAAGCTAATTTGATGAGCATCGATCTACATCATTGGTTCTTAGTTATTGGGCGTTCATAGCTTGCTCTCAAAGACGAAACGCGGCCGTGTCTGTTCGAAAATTACCAACTGCTTCCACATTTCCGTGTACAATTTCTAAACTTTATTCCTCAATCTATTTTTTGTACAATAGAATCAATATTTTGTTTGTCTAGAGCCGCGTAAAATACTTCTTGCACCCCATAATATGAATTTATTTTTAAACTCTCACATCCCCAGGAGAGCCTCAGTATTTGTTTACTGGCCTCCAGTCAGTGCTTCAAGTATGCAGTAGACTGTGTCAGAAAAACAAAAATTTTGTTTTTTTTGAGTAAATACATCTAAAAAGTTTCTTAATAGATAAAGAAATCTCCTAAAACTTGAGCTTGATATCTTAAAAATTCAGCTAGCGCATGGGGGCCTCCTTGCCTGTTAAAGTACATTGAAAAAAAAACTGTTTTTTTCTATTTTGCGTCAATAATAGCGCTATTTTTAAACTTGCTACTGTATCGAAATGAGCTCATTTCGATACACTGTGTAAAAATGGAAAATGTAGTAATTTTTTTTCCCTAACGTTGGTATTGATTTTGACAAATGTCAAAAATCGTAAACAAAATCAACAAAATACATAGTAATTTTTGGTAACATATACAACCACTAATGCATCAGTCAAAAAAAATCAAACAATGTTCAATTGTTTTATCAGTAACACCAACTCCCACCAATTTCCCTAAATATCAAATCTCGCATTTTTTTTTGTAAAAAAGGGCACAAAATAGGCAAAATAGAAAAAATAGTATAAAAAACTCGTGTCAGAAGTCGTATATTGCACTCGTCGTTTTCTAAACTTGGACTCGTGCAATAATTGTCGACTTCTGACACTTGTTTTTTAATACACTTTTTTAATTTTCAATGTAAATCATCGAAAATTATTTTTTCAAATTTCCGTTTTCATTGTCTTATAGGAAATTAAATTCTCTACAAAAAAGGTTTCTTCCATTTTTTGCGCAGCCTTGTAGGAAAAAAGTTATAGAGCGTTGAAAAAGTGGAAAAAAATGAAAATTACAAAAAGTCGAAAATAATTTATGTTTTTAATTTGCTCTTAACTTTTTTCCTATGAGGCTGAGCAAAAAATGGAAGAAACCTTTTTTGTAGAGAATTTAATTTCTTATAAGATAATGAAAACGGAAATTTGAAAAAAAAATTTTCGATGATTTACATTGAAAATTAAAAAAACAGTTTCTTTTTCAATGTATTTTAAATGGGAAAGGGGACCCCCCATGCGCCAGCTCAATTTTTAAGATATCAAGCTCAAGTTTTAGGAGATTTTTTTATCTATTAAAGAAACTTTTTAGATGTATTTACTCAAAAAAAAGAACAAATTTTTTTTTTTCTGACACAGTCTAGTATGCAGCCATGTCTTTTATATTAGATCGTCTTGTTTTTCACGTGGGTGGGGTGAAGAGTTCCGAGCCTGATACAGAGACAGCGTTGTTTAATGTTTTTTTGGACGATTTTGTATGGTTTCATCCTTTATTAGATAATCGTCAAAATCTCAAGTAGCTGCGTTAGGCATTACCTATCGCTTTATCAGTCCGTTAAATTGAAGCATGCAGACACTTTTCGGAAAGATGGACAAATTAGAAATTTGTGCTGTGATTAAATACTGTCTTCTGAAAGGCTTGACTGCAAAGGAAATTAAAAAAGAGCTCGATTCGACATTAGGAGAGTCTGGTTCATCGGATACGACTGTTAAATGTTGGGTTGCAGAACTCGGGGTCTGTCGAACAAGTACCAAAGATAAACCACGAGCTGAACGTCCCTCTGAGGTAACTACGCTAGGAACTCGTTTTAGATGATCGGCGAATAAAATTCAGTGAGTTAGCAGAGACTGTGAAGATGTCAACAGAAGGTGTCCGTAATATTTTACGTAAACATTAGGGCATGAAAAAGCGTGCGAAAGATCGGTGCCGCGTTTGCTCACTTCTGCATTGAGAGAGGATTTCAACGAATTACCTTTAGCTCTTCCAGCCCAATCCGGAGGAATTTAATTTAATTTGCAACCTAAAATAAAAGAGCAGTCAAAACAGTACATCGAAAAGGGACAACCTGCTCCAAAAAATCAAAGACTACTTTATCTTTCAATAAAGTGAGGGCGACAGTTTTTTGGAATGCACGAGGGATAATTTAGATTGATTACCTATCTAGAAAACGGTAGATCAATAGATGGGGAATATTTTGCAACTCTACTTTAGCGTCTAAACGATGAATTGAAAACAGAACGGTCGCATTTGGCGAAGAAAAACGTGCTTTTCCACCAGGACAACGTTTCGGCTCACACTTCAGTTATTGCAGTGGCAAAAATCCACAAATTGCTCGAACATCCTCCATATTCACATGATCTGACTTCGAGTGATTATCTTCGGTTCCCCAATCTGAAAAAATGGCCTTTAGGTACGAAATTTTCAAATAATAAAGAATTTATCGATGCAGTATCGATCTGGACAAATCGATGTATCGACCTGGTATAATCGCTGTAGCGGAAAAAATGCCCGAGAAACGTTGTTTTCTTGTCTAGGCCCGGAAATTTTCACTCTGCACGACTTTACAACAACAAAAGAACCAAGCCACGGAGGCGCCCAAATAACGCCACATTTCCTTAAATATTCCATAATTTCCATAATAGTCCCGGCCGTTAGGAATCAATGTTTTATAATGTAGGTACATAAAATGTGAGTAAGTTTTAAAAACGTCGATTGATTTAGACGGAAATGCAATTTTTCACTCGCATAGTCCCAATGGGAGTTATTGAAAAATTTAGCGATTTTCTACTGACCTAGTTTCCTATTAAAATTGACGCTATCGGACTATGCGGTGAAAATTGGTGCATGTGTGGCCGTGACACCTTGTTCCAATTCTGCAATACGAAAACGATTTTCCTACAAGACTGTAAATAATAAATTTCCACAATAATAGATAGTACGTATATAATAAATCAAACGCAAGTGTATTATATTTTAACAACAGCAGGAGGTTACCGACTGGCACGAAATCGCTACAATTTCCTCCTTAAAAATTCTATTAGAGTACCATCGATAAACAACACTTCCAACAAACTCAATACACAATTTTATTAGCTGCTATTAAGTGTGCTTTTCCTGAAGGATATGGAAATATTGTACCGAAGACAATTGAAGGACAGGCGTTCTGTATAGCTTTTGCCCTAGTTGGAATTCCATTAACGCTCACAGTTATTGCCGACTGGGGACGATTGTTTGCTTCAACTGTTTCAACATTGGCTAAACATCTACCATCATTACCAACCAAATTCGGGTCAGTTGATTATTTTCTAATAATCCACAACAATAACATTTTTGTTATTTATAGAAAAGCGGAAGTGGCGCGTCGCACATCATCGTACGCCCTATCGGCCGTTTGTTTCCTCTTCGTGTATTTAGCGGCAGGCGCTGGATTGTTTGTTATTTGGGAGGACGATTGGTCGTTCTTTGAAGGCTTCTATTTCTGTTTTATCACAATGACAACGATAGGATTCGGTGATTTAGTTCCTAGTAAGTTAATTTCTTCGAATTGAGAATCGTCGCAATTTTAACGATTTTCTTTCGATTGTAGAACAACCAAACTATATGTTGATTTGTACATTGTACATTCTGGTTGGGTTAGCGTTAACATCGACAATTATCGAATTAGTACGTCGACAATATGCACAATCTTGGCGACAATTGCAGGCATTGCGTGGACCTTTGGCGGAAAATTTCCGGAAATTCGCCGATAATGCGCCCGGTATTGATGTGTTGGCATTCCAACAAGATCTAATGAAAGTTCTTACGGTTGTAAGTTATTCTGCAATCAATCAATCAATCAATAATAATAATGATGTAGGTTTCGATGCCGAAGAAGTCGATGATGCATACGCAGCGTGATAAACAGTTGAAACAGAAAGAATGGGAGGAGACCTTGGAGGCGGTGATAAGGGATATCACCAAGAATCATGTGGAGCCGAAACGACAAGCCGTTCAGATTGTCATTTATGAGACTTCTGTTTGAAGAATTATCGATAATTTCGAAGGGTCAAATGTTAAACAATGTGATGTTTATTCAAAATAATAACACCCGCAACAATAATAATATAAATTCTGAATAAAAATAGAAATAATTGAATTAATTATCATATCAATTTATGTTGCCTTTATTGGAAAATATTTCTTTATATTTGAGCAAAGGATGCCGCTATCTATAAACGAACTACAAACTGTTTTCGGTTGTTTTCTTTTACGTTCGTATTCACCCTCCCAAAAAAGCAGTGTTATTATGAGAGATATTTCTGGTGTTATAATAGAAATACTGTTATTGGACGGAAACAGGCCTTGGATTGTAAATAGAACGAATAAAAGAGGCAACTTCCATTTCTATTACTGACCCCCTTTTGGCTCCCTCATATCTTGGAAACAAACAATACAGATATTTGACGATAGTCTGGTCGATTGTCTGACATGCTGGTCGTATCTCAATAATTGATTTTCTCTAGTTGTATCATTTGTTTTATTTAAATAGACTGCCATTCAAGCCATAAATTGGGAGAAATTGAGGTGCTCTAAGCGTCTTTTCTTACGTTGTAGAGTGTCTCTGAAATTCTTCATTAATGGCAGAATTGTTACTTTAAAAGACTTAGGACACATTATGAAATATTAAGTGACACTAATTTGGTTTTTTATTGAACATGAAAACTTGCCAGATTGAAAATTTTCTAATGGAATGAGAATTGGAACACTCGAAGGCTGTAAACTTAAATTAGAGACAACTTTCTTAATCCAATTACTTCAACTATTCTTATTCTGTACTCGAAAATATTCAAACTAATTAAAGGAGAAAATAACTTTAAGTGTACAGCAGTCGTCAAAGAATTCGCACAGAAAAATTGAATATAAAAAGTCTTTATCGATATTCAGCCTTCCGAAATGTAGACAGATGCGAGTGAATTTATCTAAGATTCTGGTCCATAATTAATTAAGCAAGGTCGGATTTATTATATTTGCAATGAATGAAGTCAATTGAAATGTTTCTATATTGTCGTTGTGATCGAAATGTGCTTATTCGCCGGAGACGATAGGCTTTGAATTGTAAACAGGCCAAATCTATCTACCACAAAAAATTGCTTGTTTATCCGCCCTTTTTGGCTAAATAAACAGCAGACTATCGACATATGTATGATTGTTTGAACGCCTGCCAGTTCGTTGGTTTTGCTTCAATAATTGATGCCTCTTCACCGATGCTAATTTTTGTTTGGCCTTATCCGAAAGAATCCAGACAATAAAGGCGACGTCCTCTCTGAAATGACGTCGTTACAGAGTCTTGAGCTGATCGAAATAAAATGAAAACATTTAATTGTACTGCTACTGTGTTTTTTTTTTAAATAACTTATCCAACTTGCGTTTTTACGGGCTTTAAGGCTAGAATTCAGCTTTCTTCCAGGCTACTGCAAAGCAAACAGCTGGCAGGAGCTGCGGTATGATTATTAACTTTTTTAATAATTTTTCCGAAACGAGACGCGTATAATAAGTTTGTCTGAAGGCTGATTCAATTCGGAATGACTTCTAGAAACTTTTTGAAAAATTTGAAGGTGTACCAGCTATAAGCAATTTAGCAAAAAAGTGGGGTTTTGGTTTTTTGCAAATATCTCGGAAACTATTAAAGATATTCGAAATTTGAAAAAAGATCCTTAAAGAGGAGGAAATTTCCTAAAAAAGTTTATTTCCAGGAACTACCATTAATATTTATAATTTTAATTTTGGGGTGGATATAGCGCTTGCTTAAAAAAGCATTTGTTAATTATCAATTTTAACCTCTTAAATTGTTAATAGCAAAGTGGAAAATGAAAATTTTTCGATTTTTCCAACGGGGATCTTTTCTAATGCTTTTCAAGAATAGCCCCAAGAAGTGAAAAAAATTTGAGGTTTTTAATTTAACAATTATCAGGGTTTTTATGTAAATTTTAAACTTGTAAAAATTAGTTAATTAACAAAAGCATATCTAATAAAATAATTACGGAAAAAATTTTCTTTCCATGGATTTTCGTTTACTCAAGTGTCTGGAAGGTATAAGATGTTTTTTATTTCTTAATATTGATATTTAATGGGTTAAAATTATTGTTATTGTTCAAGAGTACGTGTGGGTTAGCGCGCGCTGAACGCGTCACCCGCTTTTAACGCTATTTGGCCTCAAAATTATAAATATTGGTGGTACAGTTCCAGGAGGTAAAACCTTTTTTAGGAAATTTCCTCCTCTTTAAGGATCTTTTTTCAAATTTCGAATATCTTTAATAGTTTCCGAGATATTTGCAAAAAACCAAACCCCCATTTTTTTTACTAAATTGTTTATAACTTTTGCAATTTTTGCCGGCGCACCTTCAAATTTTTCAAAAAGTTTCTAGAGGTCATTCCGAATCGAATGAGCCCTGGATCATAATTTTCGGTGCCCTTGAAGAGAAATTCACTAAAATGGCAGATGTTGCCTAGACTATCTTCAAGAACAAATGGAAACATCCGCGTTTTATAAAGATTTTTCCGGAAAACCGACTTTTTCAAATCTACTTATGGTCATCATGATCGCGACCAACTTGCAGGAATCCGTTCTTAAATTTTGCCGACTTTGTTGAATCGCCGCACAAAAACTGAACCGATTAGGGCGAGTGAGAACGAGATGCGTGAGAAGGAAGCGATTAGGCGAGAGAGGTATCTGGAAATGAGTATAAAAGAGGAACTTGTTGGCTAGAGAAAACGGAAAACGTACAAACTGTACTTTAATATTTCGACTCCCACTATAAAGATATAATTTTACATTATTTCTAACTGATAACCAACGTCTAAGCGCCTGGAGATTACGAAATACTAGACGACCGTTAACGGAATTAGTGGTAATTTATTTCGATTATTCAGTACGACAAAACAAGGCGACATACCGGTAAACTAATTCAACTAGGTACATAAGAAGAAGAGTGGGAGGAAGTCTCCTACTATTGTGTGGTCACGTAGGTCGAATAGGAGGAGTTTTTTTATGTTTATTATTTAGTTAGACGCCCACTGTTGTTAAGACAGCAATATCAACAAACATGTGTTGTCTTTGTCGTACTCATAATGACAATCAATATTTATTAAAAAAACCAACTTATAGAATCACGAATTAAATGCGTACATAAGTAAATTATCTAAAAATTCATAAATACCAATAATGGAATTGTAAAAATTACAAAAGAAAATGATTCTTTACCAACCAGACAAAACTATCTAATAAATGAACATTGAAATGAAAAATCAGATGCTTACTTTATTTTCGAATTATCAGATAATAGTTCTAAGAAATTATACATTGTGTGCAAAATTTCCTTTCATTCCATACACGCCAGTTAAATGTTATGTCTATCTAGCAACGGACTATTAAATTGTTTGTAACTTTGAAAAGAATAAGACGTAGTACAGTCCGCCCTTGTCCAACTCATTGCAGAATGAGATGTACCTAGTTGGCTGTGGACAATTTTCAAAACTCATAATGAGTACAACAAAGACAACACATGTTTGTTGATATACCTTGCTTTGTCAGTTATATTAAATTCAACACGTATTTATAGCAACTATTAACCTTGACTCCAGTGAGAAGTGTCTAGGGATGTGAAAAAATAATCGATTTTTATATTAATCGATTATTTTTTTTATAACCGATTTTTAATAATCGATTCTCTAGATATTAAAGATCGATTTTTAATAAATCGATTATATTAATTACACTCTATTTTTTTATTAAAAGTAAAAAAGTTTAAACCAATATAGGCAAACTATCTACACATTTTAATAAATTTTAGCACTAATGAATTGTTAATAAAAATTAAAAAGTTGTATTTTCTAGAATACGACAAATGACTAATCTTTAAATTATCACAAAATTCATAATAATAGGTACTTTTTGTCGTTCTCCTTGAATTACTAATTACGGAACCGATGGACATTAGAACCGGTACTTCGAACTTTTGTACGATTGTGACTCATCATTTTCTTATCAAATCAGATTTTGATCAGATACTCGAGTGATAATAAGCAATAATAATGTGTTCGGTAATTTTTTAAACGTTAAAAAAAGAGATTTCCCCGGTCATCTTAAGACACTCTCCCGGCCACTGACTTGATTGTCTGGTAGCAGTTCGAACGATTAAAACAATAAAACAACAATGTCATAAGATTAACAATAATTTCATAACAAATCGAACTTTGTACTGGGTTGTACGGTTTCGAATTCATCATCACGGGTACGTTTAAATGGAAATTTCAAATGATCTTTGGACTGCTCGTCTCTACATTCTCTCTCTCGACACGTCTATTCAGTCGTTATCGTATACGAGATTAGGGCACGCTACCAGTCCCCCTTCTCTACCCAAAAATTCTCGTTTTATCTATTTATATATTAAAAATTTTATTAATAAAAGGGAAGCTGTTGTACAGAATCGTTCCAGTGAATTCTACATAGTGAAGTGTTGAATTAGAACAAATTTCGGTAAGCCAATTTATTATTATTTTTTAATTAATTATTCCGATGATGAATACGTGACTGGAGTCATATGATGTATAGCAAAACAAAATATCGCAAATTAACATACAAAAGCTATAATTTTTTAAAAACTAAGCATGGAATATTTTACAAAATTCTCAATTCCATCGACAAAACCGGATATCCTTCAATTTCCACTAGTTTCTCCGCTAATGGTGTAGTTTGTCGGAAATTTCATAAATTCGGCATTGATCTTTGCCCCGTAATTATTAATTAATTACAAAATAAAAAACGCATTTTTTCGAAAACGTTGTCACCTTGCTATATCGCTTGACCTTAGTCTCGAACAAAAACCGATAAGGCATTCTTTCCGTTTTATCACGGCAACAAGACGGGTTTTAATCGCACTCAAGTCTCTGTGATTACAATAGATTCTAACCGAATTCTCTGGAATTTCTAGAAAAATGGCCGATACCGTTGATAAAGTAGCACCATCACCGACCTGCATGGAATCGGTGAATCGTATCGCCAAACTACCAGTTGTTGAAACTACCATCCAAACCGCCACGAATATCTACGAGAAAGTTAAAGTGAGTTGATTGTTTTTTGGGTTGTGGGCAATTTTTGAAATTATCGTTTGTTTCAGGATTACAACAGCGTAACGCACTGGACCTGTGAAACGGCCGAAAGTGCCGTCAATAAGGCGGTGGAAGTCGGCAAACCGATCACCACACCAATTGTACAAAGTCTGGAAGTGCCGATCAAGAAGGTCGATGATGTGCTGTGTTCCGGCTTGGATTTCGTTGAGAGTAAAGTGCCAGCTGTAAAACTACCACCATCTGAGGTAATTTCGCACAGAAATCATCTGCATTTTATCAGATATTTTTTTACACCATTTAATCACCTCTTGGATCAATAACTCTCTTATTTAGATTATTTACCAGATTTACGCAACAACAAAGGATTACGTCAACAATACAATCACGCCAACCGTTGAGAATGCTTACCATTACGTTGAGCCAACGGTGAAATCCGCATACGAAAAGATCGAGCCGGCTGTTGAGAGGGCGAAAGGTGTGGTTGAGCCAGCTGTTGAGAAGGCTAAGCATGTTGTGGAGCCGTTAGTGCAGCCGGCTATTGAGAAGGCACAAGCATTGAAAGAGTATGGTACCCAGAAATTCGAGGAATTCATCCAACAACACGAACAAAGTAATTTATGATTGTGTGTTCGATTTTCTAAAGATTTACCGAATTTTTTTTGTGATTTTAGGTGAGAATCAGGAATGTGATGAGTGTCAAATCAAGGTGCCGGAAACGCAGCAACATAATTAATATTCAAGATATTTATTGTTAATTTTTAATGTTATATTTTTGTATCGTATTCTATTGTAATAATGTAATCAAGACTGTCTACAATTCTATTAAATTCCTGTAGAATTTTTCAATATAATCATCTCTATATTTGCAATAATTTTGCTGTTATTTAATTTTTTGTTTTGTGGAAAAATCCCAAATCGATTGAGATATATTTATCGAGATTTGTGCGTAGCATTTGAAGGGGCGATATCAAAATTTCGACACTTTAAAAATTGTCTCTTATTGCTGATAACCGAATTTGTTTTCAAGTGTTGCCTTTGATTTGCGTTTGAGATAATTACAATCGGTGGATTTCGATAAATTCGAAATATTTCGACGATCAATAATACAAACTGAAAATCGCAGTTTTAGAGTATCAGTTTCGGCGTCAAAAATCACTGTTTTTGATTTGCACTCGACCTAATCCTGTACGAAATCTGGATATTTTCAATGTTACCTAAAGCAGCCGTGATGGCTTGGAATTTGGTCCAAATTTGGCTCAAATTATGCTGTTCAAACTTCAACCAGATCGATTTTAGACACTAATTTTTCTTGGATCATCGACGAATTAATTTGTAATACTGGGTCCAGATTTTAACCAAATCTATACGTTGACGTGCTACTTGGCTGGCAATTTCTCAATACTTACAAATCTGTTTGGTCCTGAATTCTCCCAACTTCGACGTTTTGATATGGTTTCTTACATTCGAACGAGACACTTACCGTTTAATGGCCAATCTCCGGAAGTTGTAGAAGATGTTTCTCCTCTCTCTTGTTTCCTTCTTCTTATCTGCAAATCTACCATCTTTCACTTCGTCTTCAAAGCTTGTTCCTTCGACACTTGTTTATGCGATCTTTGATTTCATCCTTATTGTTTCTATTCTTATTAAAAACCATTTCCAAGTACTTACAGTTGGCTACTTTTATTTGGTCAGTTGCCAAGGGCGAGTCCTTGCCACTCTTCATTCCCTACTGCAAGATGCTCATACTTTCCCATGTTTATAGTCAGGGCCGGCCTGAGCTTTTCTGGCGCTCCAGACAAGTTTATTTTCGGCGCCCCTCTTAGGAAATTATAATTTTATGTATTTCGGAACCGAATTCTTTAACATCTTCGTTAATTGCTTTTCTACTTATTTTAAAAATAATTTATCATGAATTAATAAATTGTGAAAAAAACTTTACCTGATCGAAAATAGTTTTTTTTGATAGCAGGAAAAAAACCCATGATCGTTTTTGTTCAAAAAAATTCACGGTTTGGTTCCAGCTGATAACTGCATAATTGCCACAAAAATAGAAAAAAATATACTTCTTTGAAAATTTACCATCTTCGGCATGGACACTTACACTAACACTCGCACTAGACACAATTAGTTATTGATTAAAAAAAAATATATCGCAATTTTTCGAAGCAACATTAACACTTAAAAGAGTGGAACACAAGTGAAGAAGTATAGAACTAATCTAAAAAGGGTGTTAAGTCCTTTGTTCTCTTCTGATCAAAAACATATATACGCGATTAATTCAATCTTCACAGAAAGAAAAAAAGCCATAAAACTATTGGCGATTCAAATCTCTCTATATAGTTTTTTTCTCTTTGTTGAAATGGTGACATGGTCAACTTTAGCAGTTGTCGCACTCTTTGCAAAATAGGTACATCCCGTGCCAGAAAATCACTGGTTTTCTTTGAAAATCATCCCAATTGAGACCCAACCATGTGGATTGTTTTTTCTCACTTTAACTGTAAGCCTCTGTTGAACAGAAAAGAAAACGTAATACAGAAACGTGTATTGGGAATCAGTTTTAAGAGGAACTGTTTACGTCTCTCTTGCACTTTACAAATTAAAGGTATTTAAAAAAATACCACTATAAATGAGAATAAGGCTACCCAAATAAAAGGCACAATACAGTTGAAGGGATTGGTACTAAGGAGACAATTGGAAACTTCAGGAAAACTTGATTGGTGTGCAATTGTAGTGTTGCCAATTTCTGTACTTCCAAAAAAAGGTATTTGTCGTTATCCTAAATTTTTGACTGACAATGAGAGAATTTTCTAAAAACTAAACCTCTATTTCGATCTACGAGGTCTGAAGAATTGATATAGGACCAATCAATTGTTTATCCCTTAATTTGAGGATTTCCCACCTTCAATCAGTAAATAATATTTTCCATATTTTCCGTATTTATCACCAGTTCCCAAGAGTTCTAATCCCATACTGAGTAAATTTATCAGAGTTAAGACAGTTCTACCGTTTTTTCTAAATTGACAATAGAGGACTTTTAACAAATTCTACTCAGGACGCACTAAAAAGTGCCGCCCCAAAGATTATGCAGCTCCAGGCAGCTGCTTGGTTTGCTGTAGTCTCGGGCCATCCACTTTACATTCCTCTTTCAACTTTCTTATCACACAACTAAGATCTTCTTCGTCTTCTGCAATAACCACCTGACCATCTGTAAACTATAGAATGAAGAGGGTATTAACGTCTGTTCTCATATTTCTGCATTTTTTCGTTCATCCAATGAATGTTCTATCGAAATATATTTTAAAAGAAGTACGGGAGAGCACCCTTGTTTTACGCCTTTGGTAGTACTAAACGTTTCTAATTTAATTTTTGCAATGTCTGCTTCATAGTGGCATGAATCAGAGATGGACTGATTTGTAGCTTTTTCATGTCTGTCTGCGAAAAAATGAAAACAAAAGAACATAACAAAAATCTAATTTCGCCAGATGACTAAACTTGAAAAGTAGGACAGGAATGCACCGTTTGTGATTTTGTACGTTACGCGTATCAGTGCTGACACGCGAGTTCATTTTTAAAGATAAAAAAAAATTATATTTGTCATAAAGCAAATAATTGACTTGCAAAAATTATAAATTTTTCTATATATTTTTTTGTCTTTACTTTTGTGATGTGTGACACGATACGAAAATTATGTTACGATTTTTCAAAATTTTGACACACCGAGCTCAAAAGGTTGGCTCTCACTGTTATAGGAGATGCCCGGCAAAACCATCGAACCTATACAGAGTGGCCCATTTTCGATGGTTTTACAGGGTATCTCTTATAAGCAGCGCTCCTACAAAATAACGGATAGTACATCCCTGTCCTACTTTTTCGAGACTATGGTGTAATTAGATTTTCGATATGTTCTTTTGTTTTCCAGTTATTTCCGGTTTTTTATTTTTTCGTGATCTCGAAGATGCCCTATATCTCGTAGGCTTTCGAAAAAGTTGACGCTTTCTCCACAGTTTCGAGTGTAGTTTTTAAAGCTGATTCTATTTAGCTAATTAGATTTTCTCTAGCTCTCACCATTTTGGAAATATAACACAAACCTGTGTTTTTTTAAATGGAACATATATTTAATGTATTGCTCGTTAAATTGCTTATTTTTTTCTGATTTCAAATATATATGGTTTGCTATAGTTATTATCAAAAATGCGCGAGTTTTTTGAAAAATTTCGATTTCGCAAGTAGTGATTCCTAAAAATCATATTCGAAAAGGCTTTAGAGTGCTATGAAACAATCGTTTTCCTAGCTTGTCAACGAAACTATATATTTTGGTTGCTACTTTATTTATTCTTTTGTTTCGATTTTGACAAGTAGCAAAAACATTTGTTTCATGGCACTCTAAAGTTTTTGTTTTCCAATACAATTTTTGTAATTATTACCTGCGAAATCGAAATTTTCAAAATAACTCGCAAATTTTTGAAAATAACTATAGCACACCATATATATTTGAAATCAGAAAAAAATAAGCAATTTAATGAGCAATATATTAAATATATGTCTCATTTAAAAAAACATAAGTTTGTGTTATAACCCAAAAACGGTGAAAGGTACAAAAAATCTAATTAGCTAAATGGAATCAGCTTTAAAAACTACATTGAATACAATGAAAAGAAATAGTATATTAAAGAACAAGTGTCAGAAGTCGCCTATTATTGCACGAGTCCAAGTTTAGAAAACGAGTGCAATATACGACTTCTGACACGAGTTTTTTATACTATTTTTTCTATTTTGCCTATTTTGTGCCCTTTTTTACAAAAAAAATTGCGAGATTTGATATTTAGGGAAATTGGTGGGAGTTGGTGTTACTAAAAAAAAACAATTGAACATTCAGCTAGGAAACTTCAATTGTTTTATTTTTCACTCTTAGTCAATTGTTTTTTTCGCCATATTGCTTATTTAACAATGAGTGAAGAATTTTCATGTACTACTCCTGAAATAAGGGAAATTGCTGAAAATACAGGAAGCAATTTACTACCCGATAAATCCAAAAATCAGTACGAAAAACGGTATATTAAGTATCTTGTTTTTATGATTTTTGACAGTTGTCAAAAGCAATGAAAATGTTACCAACCTAGTGGAAAAAAATTACTAAATTTTTCATTTCAGCACTAGTATCGAAATGAGCTCATTTCGATACAGTAGCGAGTTTAATAATAGCGCTATTACGGACGCAAAATAGAAAAATGAACTTTTTTGATAGCCTACGAGATATGAGACATCTTTGAAATCGCGAAAAAATGAAAAACGGGAAATAATTCGAAAACAAAAGAACATATCAAAAATCTAATTTGACCATTTGACTAGTCTCGAAAAAGTAGGACAGGGATGTACTATCCGTTATTTTGTACGAGCCCTCCTTATAGGAAATACCCTGCAATTTCAGTAGCCGCATTTGTCACTTCAAACCGTGCCATCTATTTATGAAATACATTGTATATTTTACACTATTTGACATTGTTGCGATAATTACGTGAAGGACGAATTAATAAAGGTGCGCTCACAAGAGTACAAGCGTACAATCAACATTTTTGTTTTTTGAATAGTTAAAAATGATTTGATAACTAGACGAAAAAGTTCTACTGCTACCCAATTATTTCTAATCAATTTGCGATAGAGATAGTTTTAAAGTGCCAACAACAGTAATTATGACGGTTGCATGTTAACATTCAACGACATTATTTTTATTTATCTTATCAAAAGACAGTGGTCGTCATAATTTTACCTGTAACGATAATAAAATAGTTTACTCCGCTTATTGCATTATAGTATTTGTAGAAATACGAAAAGTGAATTATGCTACCATTACCTGTTACTTTATTAATCTTCATTCTGTTCCTGTTATTTTATTATTTTTATTATCGCCTGGAAAATAGAGATTTTTATTTGAAAACGTCTAGAATTCCATCACCAAAACGCTACCCGATTATAGGTAATTCTTATTTATTCATTGGAAAACATAAAAGTAAGTGAATTTGTCAGTTTTTCAATTAATCCATAATTAATTCCATAATTATGCAGATATTTTCAAGATTGTTAATCGACTAAGAGAAGATTTTCAGCAAATTGTAGCCATCTGGATGGGACCATGGCTGAATGTCTGCATATTCTCGCCCAGATATGTTGAGATAATCTTGAAAAAATCCAGTAATATGGATAAAAGCTACCATTACAAATTCCTGAAGCCCTGGTTAGGTGATAGTATTTTAATAAGTTCCGGTGTGAAGTTTCAACGTAATCGCAAGATTATAACGCAAGCCTTCCACATTCAAAATCTCAAACAATATTTGCCGATTTTCAATCGACAAGCTGATAGTTTGATCGAACATCTACAACAATTTGTTGATCGGGACCAAATCGACGTTTATCAGATTTTAAATCGCTACACAATGCATGCACTTTTGGGTATGATTGTAAAAACATAAAAATAACGCAATATTGAGTTTTGTTTTATTGTAGAAACAACGCTGGGCGTGGATCCGACCACAATGAGTCCGAAGGATGCGCAAGATTACGCTACGGGCATTGCAGAGTTTGTATCCGTTTGTATCCGTGATTTTAGACTCCACATTACACGCTTTTCAGAACATTTCAGCCTCTTTCACGGCCTCCTCATGCAAAACACGCCTGCTTCTTGCACTTTTTAGTTAATGCTGCACATTTGTCGATTCACAGGGTTTCTCTTTTAGAATCTGCAAAAAAAAGACTAGGGAAGGTGGCCGAAAAGTTCCATTGTGGCTCGATTGATTTTCTTATGCTTGTAGCGTTGGTTATTGTGGCTTCAAGCGGACTCAACAGCCGTGGCTCTATCCGGACTGGTGCTTTTATTTCTCCAAACTAAAACAACGCCAAGACAGAGCATTGATTGTATTGAATAAATTCACAAATCTCGTTATAAATCAACGTCGTCAAGAGTACGAAAATCATAAAACTTCCACAAATGATCAGAAACGTAAAAGTAAGTTTCTTGATGCGTTTTTTGAAAATGACGGCTACAGATTCACTGCTGAGGAGATTAAAGATGAAGTAATGACAATAATGTTTGCTGTATATATAATGAAAATAGAACGATTTTCTTGGGATAATCGTTAGAAAATAATTTTAGGGTCAAGACACAACAACAACCACAATGGCATTCGCTTTGGGCCTGTTGGGCTACCACAGCGACATCCAGCAGCGTGTTGTTGATGAATTGGAGACAATATTGAGCGGCACGGCACGCGATATTGTGTATGATGATTTGCAAAAAATGAAATATTTAGAATGCGTTATACAGGAAACGTTACGTCTATTCCCACCGATTCCGGTAATAGCGAAAACGTTACATCAAGATATTCAATTAGGTAGAGATTGTGGGTGAAAAGCTTGTAAAATTAATAATTTACAATTACAGATGATTTGGTAGTACCGAAGAATAGTACAGTTATTATACCAATAATGGCGATACATCGTAATCCCGACGTCTATACGAACCCAAATCAATTCAATCCCGATAATTTCTCGTTAGAACGCAGTCAAGAACGGCATCCGTACAGTTTCATACCGTTCTCAGAAAATTACCGAAAGTGTATAGGTAAAGGCGTTTCAGTTGGGAGCTGGAACGAGTAGCCCTAAACGATTCAAAGGATTTTAGAATACTTCGATTTTCAGGTGGTAAATACGCGACGCTCATCATCAAAACATTTCTAGCGAAAATTCTAATGAGATACGAGATCCGCAGCAGTAAACCATTGATGAAGTACAAATTGTCCGCACAGACCGTATTGAAACGGAAAGACGGCCATTTTGTTGGCATTGTTGACAGGAAACGGCGACAATAACAATCGAACTGTACTTCACCTTGAAAGACACTTTTTAAAGAACAAAAAATAAATGCAGATAATTCACAAATATTTTCGAGACATTTTAAGTGAATTACACGCTAATTGGACGATTATTATAAATTATATTGATAACAATAAGACCAAGAATAATAATAGTGGCAAAAATGTTATAATTTCTATTATATCAATTCAATTTTGCTTCTTTTTATTATTGTCGTTGTAGTGACGTGAAAATTTACAAACAAGCAATATTTTGTTTATCAGTAGTATTGTTTGTAAATTAGTAAATTGTATTTTTTGCGTTATTCCAAAAGCCGTGAACTTTACTGGTCTTGCGGTTGTTATTTATTCAACAATAACAACAAAAAATAAACGAAAATAAAGCGACTTTGATGGCAATTTACCTGTTTTATTTCAATGATGTGTGTCAGAGTTCCTCGAAAATTTACGATATAAAATTCTAGGTCAGTCTCACGTTTGGACAAGATTGCCCTGAGCCATTGGCGCAGCTGTACCAAAAAGCTTTTCACAGACAGCTTAAATCGAAGATAAAATAAACGATATTCAATTGAAAAGTTCCTGCAAATAGTTGGACGATGATTTGAAAAGCACTCGCTCTAAGTCTAGGCGCTAAACCTTGAATAATTCTTCCACGGTTTTCTTTTAATGATGATCTCAATTATTATAATTTGTAGTTTGTGTAGAAGCATGCGTAGGTTAATGGAAAAAAACATTTTTCTCTGCTCGGATATTCCATTTTATTAAGAAGGGGGCCACTGGGGCATCAGCCGTTTCCTGTGGCACGCAAAACCCTCTAGACATGAAGATTATTATTGAACAGACAGCGGAAAGGGCGCATGGAACTCTTGTTTGCCCCGGGCGCAATTAAGCTTCGCTCCGGTTCTGCGTCAAGGGCCAAAAAAAGTTCAGTGCCGATTGTTAGATAATTTTCTACCTTTTTGTAAAAAAAATGTTTTACTCTGTTGCGTATTATTGGTTCGATTGTTCGTTGCGATTGAGAAATTATTACTGGTTCCCCCCCAGGTCCCGTTAATTCCCGAAATTTTCGAAACAACTAAAATCAATCCGACATTCCTGAAAAATGGGGCTTTACACTCAACTTTTCACGTACAAATCCTGTACAGTTTCCAATAAATTTGGTAATGAACGAACGCATGTAAGATCAATGACTTGAAGCAAGGTAGACAACCTTTATATTGTTTCGACATTTGCCTTATTTGTTTGGTGTCTGTATTTTTCATATTTGTTTTTTGAAGCACTGAAAATTGATTTTTTCTGAAAACAATCGTGTAAACAAACTCGAATTAGTTGAAAACTATGATTTTTCAGGAATTCGACGAAATTTCAGCTCTTTGCAAATTATGTACAACTCAATTTGTATTGTAATCAGCTCGTAGTAGATGGCGAGTAATTAAATGCTAAATTGATATGGAAAATTTTCGTAGTTAATTAAAATTCAACAATAACAGATAAACAATAATTATTGAGCGAAATCTTCCACGCAATAGTAGAATCACTATTCGTGTTAATTATTAGCATATTTCATTATATACAGGATGTCCCAGCTAAGTGTTCCACCTCAAATATCTCGTTTGTTTGTGAATTCAAATGGAAAAGCATCTAAAGAAATTATGCTACAATGTCTATACCTCAATTGATAGACACGATTTACTCAATTTGATATGAATATAATATTTTTCTTTAAAAAAAAAATGCTGCTCAAAAAGAAATTAGCACTTCTCAGGGATCAATAACCTATTCATTGATGCGCAAAGCGTACGTCAGAATTGTTTACGATACTTTCAAATAGAATGTTATGTTTACAAGATTTGATTTAAAAACAATTGCAAGGCCAATAGTATTTATAAACAATACAATCCAGAAAACAACTTTAGAAATTCGATCTGTTGTAAGAATAATTATTCTTATATTATTCTACAATTGTTTTCTAGAATGTACCATTTTATAAATACTGTTGGCCTTGTAATCGTTTTTAAATCAAATCTTGTAACCAGTTGTAATAATGACATTCACATTGCAATCATCATAAACAATTCTGACGTCGGCTTTTTTCATGAATGAATAGGTTATTGATCCCAGAGAAGTTCTAATTTCTTTTTGAGCAGCAAATGAGAAGTTTTTTAAAGAAAAAAATTATTTTCAAATTCAGTCGCAGTATTCATTGTAGGTAATTGGTTTTGTAATAGTGAGTAATTTTCGAGACCT
This sequence comes from Epicauta chinensis, assembly GCA_021725515.1. NCBI lineage: Eukaryota > Metazoa > Arthropoda > Insecta > Coleoptera > Meloidae > Epicauta > Epicauta chinensis. The sequence goes on from JAEDXX010000030.1 coordinate 583,092, forward strand.
TATATGACGTTTTGGCATTTCCAAAATAGCTAGAAAGAAAATCGTGTCGGTCAATTGAAGGCTAGGTATTGCGGTCTAGTTTCTTTAGATACTTTTCCATTTCACTTCACAAACAAACGAGATATTTGAGGTGGAACACTTAGCTGTGACAGCCTGTATACAGATTATTCTGTCCAAGCGTGCATCCCTTCATTTATTTTTGTGTTATAACATGCAACTGTCAGAAAACTGTGGCCACTAGGTGGAAACTAGGGTAACTACCCCTCAGGTGGAGAGACTTAGTTTCCGATTAACCGATCCGAATCGGTGGGAACTCTACGTTCTGTGTTACGACGAAAATGTCGTTTCCTATAGTTTTTTTGGGATAGGGAAACTATACAAAGTAGCTAATTATAGAATGCCTAGAATTTTCCAATTTTACAAAATCGTGTAAAATTCAGTTCCTAAGAAAATCTCTAAAAAGTTAGCGGTTTTTGTTGGAATTACGCCGACGAAATTGTTGAAATAAAAACAACATCGAGTGGCCTTGCAAGGTGTTTTTCTTCAAAAAAAATATTGTTTCTAGTAATGCAACCTTGTCCTTGTGTTTTCAACATTTATTACATCAAAACGATTTATTTAAAAGATAAGAATTATGAATTACTTATGTCGAAAATAAAAATAATGACAAAAATGGAAAAATGCAAAATTATCGTCGCAAACTTGTTTTAGTCGAGATATGCTAGACCAGTGATTCTCAACCTTTTTTTTTGTTGCGGTACACTTTCACTATTTTCAAAATTTGGCGACACTAACAATAAACTAAGTTTAAAAGAATTTGGCGCTACACAAAAATCCCGCGTCACATTGGTTGAGAGTCACTGTGCTAGACACTGCAGAAATCTTGTTGATCAGATTTATTCCGCCGGATATTCCGACCGAAATTCTCTTACTCTTTCGGTGTACGAAAAAAAAAAGACTATGACTATACGTTCCAAGGTTACTAGGTCTAAATTATGAGTAAAAATCGATAAATATTCAAAACTGATTAGAATTGAATAGAAGAAAAGTCGGAAATAAGCACAGTAGATTGACGTAATTAGTTTAAAAAGTAAGTAACCCTCCTATAAGACGATTTTACACAGCACGATTTCACTCAAACGTCCTCATTAAACACGGTTTGCTATCTTAATCATATCTAATTGTAAATGTCTCATTGTAAAATGGTTCTAATAAATCACCTATACTTACTAACCGGTCTTACAGAACACGGCCGTATTATAGAAGGGTCTATCTCTTTACTGATGCGAGCGGCTCTGCTTGGAAGAAGCTCCCCTTGGAATGAAGTCGTGCAAATGTTCATACGATAAATAATTACTTGTCAAAATAAGGTTGAGGTGAAAACAATTACAAGATAACATAGCCTTTGCGGACGAAAACCGGTGCGATATCAAAATTTAACGATTGAATGGCCACGTGGTAGTCGACCTTTCGGACAATTCCATTTTTCGCCAGTGTCTTTATTTTGCGTCTTATTTTAATTATTTCATTGAGAAAACATCGAAAACAAAACTGATGCAAGCTTTTCTGGTGATTCACGTGAACTAAATCCTATAAATTTTATGATTTCTTGAAAGAAAAGCAATAAAGTAACGTGTTTAATCTGTTAATGAGAGGATCAAAAGTATCGTCCAAACACTTATTAGAAGGGCTCTAATTGTAAGAAGAGCTTTTTTGCTGTTACTGTAAGCTCTAAGCTTGCCTTCCCACAACCTTAGGGATTCTAAACTGATTATAATTATGTATTATAGACACGTGGTAGTTCGAACTGAATGTTGGACGGAAAATTTTCGCATTTTATTAAAATCGAATTAATTATTTAACAAATAAACAACACCCGATAAAATCTTCCATTTGATGGTATCGGAGATACACTAGCTTAATGACGTATTTCTTAGCTAATTTCGCTTGATTGATAGGAAAATTTCATTGCATGATAATCTAAAATTGAACAATTATAAGCAAATAATTATAGATTCTAATCCAGCCTATTTTCCCCATTGTTTTTATTCAATTTGTCAAGCATCAACAACTGATTGGCTTACGCGAAACAAATCAAAATAGAGCACATGAATTGTGTATGTTCTTTTATAATTTACGTCAAACCAAGTGGTGTGGTGAATGTATAAAAAGGACAACCACTCGTTGAAGAAGTGGACATTCAGATCGGGTCAGTCCGACATTAAAATACAAACAAACAAAAAAATACAGTTTTTATAGTTGCCTGTTGAAAAATTTTGAACAATGTCGGGCACTGTAGCTAGTCCCGATATAGCTGCCGCCCCATCGGCCATCCTATCATCAACCACCGTTTTCTTATCACTTCTACTACCCGCTGTTGCTTTATGGTACATCTATTGGCGATTATCCCGATGGCACTTGTACGAATTGGCGGCACGTATACCAGGACCGCCAGGATATCCGCTGATTGGAAATGCCTTGGATATGGTTGGAACATCGCATCGTAAGTAGCCGTTTTTTTTCTCCCTCGTTAAATCAACCTTGTAACCATTTCATGTTGTAGAAATTTTCAAAACAATGTATCACAAATCGTTCCAATATGGTCGTGTCATTAAAATGTGGATTGGACCAAGACTACTCGTCTTTTTGACCGATCCAAATGATATTGAATTGATTTTGAGCAGTCATGTGCATATCGATAAATCACCGGAATACCGTTTGTTCCACCCATGGTTGGGTGATGGTCTGTTGATTTCGACCGGCCAAAAATGGCGAGCCCACCGTAAATTGATTGCACCAACGTTCCATTTGAACGTCCTCAAATCATTCATCGATTTATTCAACAAGAACAGCCGTGAAACTGTCGATAAATTACGCAAAGAAAATGGTAAAGAGTTCGATTGTCACGATTACATGTCCGAAGCCACCGTCGAAATACTACTCGGTAAGATCTGAATCGCTGATTGTAGTAGAAAGTTAACAAAATTTTTACAGAGACTGCAATGGGCGTTGATAAGAAAACACAAAACCAAAGCGGTTACGAATACGCTATGGCCGTAATGAAATTGTGCGACATCCTGCATATCCGCCAAACGAAACTCTGGCTACGACCCAACATCATTTTCAATCTAACGAAAAACGGCAAAATCCAAAACCAATTGATCAACGTGATCCACAGTTTGACTAGACGTGTGGTGAAAATCAAACGCGACGTCTTCTCACAAGGCATCCGTGGCTCAATCGCTGAAGTACCGGAGGAGCTCAAAACCAAATCCTACGACAAAGCCGAGAATAAAACATCCGTTGAGGGATTATCGTACGGCCAAAGTGCCGGCCTTAAGGACGATTTGGATGTCGACGATAATGATGTTGGTGAAAAGAAACGTATGGCATTTTTGGATCTATTGATCGAAGCCTCCCAGAACGGTGTCGTCATCAATGATGAAGAGATCAAAGAGCAAGTTGACACGATCATGTTCGAAGGCCACGACACCACCGCCGCCGGTAGCAGTTTCTTCTTGTGCATGATGGGCGTCCACCAAGACATCCAAAAGAGAGTCGTCCAAGAACTGGATGATATCTTTGGTGATTCCGATCGGCCGGCCACGTTTGCTGACACTTTGGAAATGAAATATTTGGAACGGTGCTTGATGGAGACGTTACGTTTATATCCACCAGTACCGATTATTGCCCGCCAACTCAAACAAGACTTGAAATTAGGTAAGTGTTTTTTCTAGGCGACTTACAGGAGATATTCAAACGGATAATTTCAGTTTCTGGGGATTATGTTGTACCGGCCGGATGTACCGTTGTTATTGGTACGTTCAAGGTCCACCGTCAAGAAGATGTGTATCCGAATCCGAACAAATACGATCCGGATAATTTCTTACCGGAACGTTCCGCCAACAGACATTATTATTCGTTTATTCCTTTCAGTGCCGGTCCGAGAAGTTGTGTCGGTAAGTTGGAACGCTGTTTTGTTTTTTTTGTTAGAAAATAATTATTTTGTTTTTTGAATAGGTCGTAAATACGCTATGTTAAAACTGAAAATTCTTCTATCGACCATTTTGCGAAACTTCCATGTCCATTCAGACATTAAAGAGGAAGATTTCAAATTACAAGGTGATATTATTTTGAAACGTGCCGATGGCTTCAAAATTCGTTTAGAACCAAGGAAGCGGGCAATGAAAGCTTAAATATTACCAAATTATTATTTATGTTAAACAATTTAGTATAATGTATATATAGAGCAGAAGGGCAAAGATTTATATATACGGTAGAGCATCTATTGGTAGTTGTTTTTTTTTTAGTTATTTAATGTTTAGCAGTAGAATGTGATGAATTTGCGAATAAAGCAGCAATTGAATTTTTGCCTTTTCACTGTTTCTGACAATCTCAGTCCCTTAATTTTTCAGACCCACTCTTTTTCTTCGAAGAGCATTTTTGCCTAAGGTCCAGTTCATGTCTCCCATTCCCTGGTCGCTGAGAATACGTTTCAGATAACCTTCGATTCTTGCAGGGCTGGCTCAAGATGTGTAGCTTTTTCTTAGGAAAAGTATGAATTGAACAAAAAAGGATAGAGCAGTCTTAACTCTGATGAATCTGTTCAATATGAGATTGAGGTACTACCTTAGAACTGTTTGGAACTGCAAAAGATTCACCTTGGAAAAAGGTACTTTTAGAGGAGTCAAATTCTACGTTAGATCTTCAATCCTGGTAGATCGTAGAAGGAATTCAATTTCTGGAAGATTTTCTCAGTCAAAATTTTGGGATAAATACAATTGCCTTTATTTTGAAAGTAGCAACCTTGCAATTGAATTCTGGCCAGGTTCTGGAATTGTATTCGTTATTTGGGTAGCCATATTTTCATTTAATATTTTTCCACCTTTATACGTTCTTGGTAAGAACAAAAGACACTTACTTAAGACTCTTTCTAGATTTGTTCGTTCTTGCTCAGTTATGATCCAGTCGTCGAAGTGTTAAGTTGTTTCGAAAAATTGCATCCTTTTTTGTTAATTAATAATTGTGTCTAGTGCTAGTGTCAGTGTAAGTGCCAGTGCCTTCAAATAATGTTTCTTTTAATACTAGTTTTTCTTTCAATTTTGTTGCAGTTATGCAACTATCAACTGGAATCAAACTGTGAGTTTCTTTTTCTCAACAGTGTCTTATACGAAAAGGTCGATTTCTTCATTGTTTTAAATTCTTTTAGAACGAAATATTTTACGACACTTTTCTATGCAAAACGACAACCATTAGAGAACAGTCCAACGGATCGTGCAGAGATTAGTGCATCAAAAACGGACCACACAATTCAAATATTGAAAAATATATTTAAGAAAATCACAATTTATTACAAAATTTACAATGAAATAATAAATAACCATTACAACTAAATAAAAATACAGGGAATGGAAATTTTCTACAAAATATTCAACATTATTGGCGTAGAATCAAACCAAACGTTTCTGTGTATTATTTTCTCTCTCATAAAAAATTGGCAGTAGATTTTATCAGATTTAATATACTGACGAGTTTTTCGAAACATCCAATCCAATCCATTCAACTATTTCTGTTGTGATTTTGGTGTCGTTGCTGAAATTTATTTCATTAAAAATGAAAAATTAATGTTTGTATTAGTGTAGTATTAAGAAAAATAGTGGGAAAAAAAAGGTAAAAGGGGTGCAAATAAGCTACTGCTAACTACAGATTAAAAGAAACTACACAACTATAAATAAAAATAAAATAAACAAAAAAATATAGCGTTAGCATATTATTAGAGAAAAAGAAAAATCTACCTCCAAAATTAATAATACAACAGAACAAACTTTAAGAGAAATATATTTGCACACCTCATACCTTCTTTTGGATATCCATATTGGGTCAGAAAATTCGCAAACATATCATCGAGTATGTTGTAAGTACCTGTGTGATCAAGACAATCAATTAAATAATTTTATTGCAACAATCCTCGAATCAAGAGGCTTTCGTGCAGATTTACCTGTCTGATTTGTAGTGTTTTTATGACCATTCGAACTCTGACTATAATTATTATTAGCAGTCTGTCGAGATTATTAGAAAAACAAAATTTATTAAAACAATAAAAGTAAAGTCGACTCTCGATAATTTGAATCTCTCGATAAATCAATATTAATTGGTCCCTTCGGTAATTTGAAGTTGAAGGAATAGTATTTTGCCCGTCAATATGCAATAATTTGAAGTACGGGCTTTCCTATTCTCTATAATTCGAAGCGTTTATCATGCACAGACGCGCCATTTGTTTACATAAATAAGATACGAGTGAGCTTGCAGTTTGCATTTCAGTCTTCCTTCAAACGTTAAAATGACTCATGCTAATGTTTGATTTGTGTTATCAAAATGAATTCAAAAAAGAACAAGTGTCTCTCCGTAAGGGAAAAAAGCCTGTGATTCAAGCTGTGGAAGATGTTGCTAAACAGTTCGACAACAAAGATCGCATCACCGGAATTACGTGTAGAGGATAGAACGTTCCCGTTGGCGGTTTCATGTTGAAGAAAAAAGCCAAGTCTTTTGCACAGTTTCTTGGAATTAAAGAGTGAGGAGTGGCTGGTAAATTTCAAAAATCGTCAGGGCATCACATTTAAAAAGATCTGTGGGGAGAGCGCCACCATGGATATTTCCATTTGTTCTTAATGGATTGACGAACTCAACCAACTTTTGAAGGAACATCTTCAACGCAGACGAAACCGGGCTTTTTTATCAATAAATTCTGGTGAATTAATTAATTTTTATTAATCAATGTGACCTTTTCGTATCGCACGTAATTTCATCTGAAAAACATTCACACCGTCGACCGGGAATCGAACCTCGTGTTTTCGCGGCGTTGAGGCGCTCTTAACCACTGAGCTATCGACCACCTTTCTAATCGCACTCTGGCGTTCAAAGACGAAAAGTGTCATGGCGGAAAACTCATCAATGTAATATGGATGGTGCCCAAAAATTGAAATCACTTATTACAGGGAAATCTGCGAAACTACGCTGTTTTAAAGGAATAAAATCGCTGATCACAGCTCATAGATCAAACAAAAAATCGTGGATGACAACAGAGTTGTTTAATGAATGGCTGATCTCAGTAAACAATGAAATGAAAATAGAAAAACGTAGAATCTTAATGTTTTTGAATAACTGCACTGTGCATAATGACCCACCCCCATTAGACCAGGTAAAATTGTTTTTTTCCAGTCAACACGACATCAAGATTACAACCGTTAAACCAAGGCATAATTAAAATAAAAAAACTACGTTTTTTTTTGTTTATTCTACATTATCTGCAGTGCCGGTGCTAAGGACTTTGGCGCTCCCTTTACACGTCTCCTTCTCCTTCAGCAATTTTACGAATAATCATTGATTAAACGTAAGATTGCTGATCAATAATAATTTGCTTATTAGATTGCATCAAAAAAATCGACTATTTTTTTCATCCAAAAAGTACCCTGCAAATATTTTTCAGGATGTCGAAAAAATGAGCATGTGAAAATATCAGCTCTTAATTTTAATATTAATAGGTGCGATTTTCCATTTTCCATTTAATTAACATGGGAAAAATTTTTCTTCAAGATCTGGAATTTTGTTACTCTTTAACCGTTTATCAGATTAAGAAGATCATGGCATACTCTTGTAGAGAATTGAACACACTACAAAAATGTCTCTTATAATTTTTTGATAAATTTACTCTTTTAAAAGTTATTTAAGATTAAGGTTGGAATTCATCAAAACTTTTTAAAGATATTTTCACTTTTTTGGTGAAAGTCTTTTTGGAATTGTGAGAGTATGTTTAGTTCATATGACAATAAAAATGCAAAAATGACGAAGACTATAAATAGCATTTGCCATCCATCGAATATGGCCTCACATCTCTTGGAATTCTGCAGGAAATTTGGTCTGTTGCAGTAGCTCCCAAAAAAATCGATGAAAGAAATTCTTTATAATCGTTTCTCTGATGATATTTCTGCAAGACATTAAATTGATTTTAGAAGAAAATTTCGACATTTATACCCATCAAAATAATTTTAACATTTATAGTCGTATCCTCAGTACACTTCAACTTTGAAAAATTGAAAGACAAGCGGCAAATGATTCCTAACTTAAATTATAAAGAGTAATCCATTAAATTTAAATAGTTTAAAAAATTTATTAAGCAAAAACAATTTATAATTATGACTTTAACTAAAATTGAGATATTATTAATACAGAAAAAAAATCGTAGATCAGAAATATGAGGTTTGATAATAAAGATTAATATTTTTAAAATGTTTATATATCAAGAAAAGTGTCTATATCATGATTTTTTGGACAAAACTACCAATCAAATGGACTGAAGATACTCTCAGAATTTCAAAAAGACTTTGAAACAAATAATTTAGGCCAAAATTTGGCAACTAGTTCTATAAATTCACCAAAAATTTTGGTGAATTTCACTTTAACTTCAAATAATTTTTGAAAGAATAAATTTATCAAAAAATTATGAGAGAGCTCTTCTGTAGTGCCTTCAATTCCCTACAAGAGTGTGCCATGATCTTATCAATCTGACGGTTAAAGAGTTACATAATTCCAAATGTCGAAGAAATTTTTTTCCCATGTTAATTAAATGGAAAATCGCACCTATTAATATTGAAATTAAGAGCTGATATTTTCACAGGCTAATTTTATCGACATCCTGAACCATATTTGCAGGGTACATTGTAGAAAAAAAATAGTCGTTTTTTCATAAAATTAACTTCTAAAATTGTGTTATTCAAAAATGAACTTAAGAAGTATGTCACGGAGGCGGCGCCCGCATGCAGGGCATACTCTGAATGCCCGCTTCCGTCGGCCCTGATTATCTGCATGTTATTGACCAAAGTCTGTTGTTTCCATATACGTTTAAAACTTCAATAAATCGACAACAAGTCGATCGCGACACAATTTTCGTAATCAAAAGTAATCTTCCGCAAAAATTGGCCACCCCTCTCCTAAACGATGCCAAATTGTTGAATTTCGCCCCTCTGGATGAGGACGAAGAAGAACAATGAGTTGCTTACTCAACAAAAAATTACGGGCTTCTTTTCAAAATGAACGTTTAAAATAATAAATTTACCCTTCCCCCTCCCCTGATTATTTAAAGTCCAATTATTATTAACTCTTGCAATTTGACTTTTTTCTCTAGTCCTTTGAGTTTCAAATGATCGAGAGTCAACTGTTATAATAGCAAAAAGGTGATAATTTTCGTTTAACATACCTGGTAATATTTATCATTGGTAACCATACCGGATCCACTAGCAATATGTGGGAACGTATCAATACTAAAGACAAAGAAAAATACAAATTTTTTTGTTAGAAAGAAAAATCAAATTATAATCAACTGCACCACCTATTATAATTGTTTTTATTTGTTGTTGTGGTTGGTGTTGGTTTCATATGATTGAAAACATTTAAAAATTGCTTTTGAAATTCCCCTTGAAAACTGCTACTACTGAAATCATTATTTTTTACATAATCAATACGTTGCATTGTTGTATGTTGTTGTTGTTGTTGTGGATGTGGTTGTTGTTGTTGATTATGTAAAGTTTTTGGTGTAAAACTCTTATTAACAGCAATCACTGAAACAGCAGAACTACTACCAGCCGGTGCTGATGATGATGATGATGATGTTGTTGATGATTTAATACTATTTTCAATTAAACACTTTTTAGGTGATGACGATAGTTTTTGTAATACTTTTAAATCTTCCATAACTTTTTGTATATCATCACCACAACTCGATTTATTTGTATCTAAACTTTTAGCTATTGTACTACTTGATGTTGTTGTAGTTGTTGTTGCTGTTGTTATTGTTGTTGGATAATTTGGTGTAATACTAATCTCATGATGTTTATTCAAATTATGTTTATCACTAGATTTTTTAATTTCATTCTTATCAGACAAATCTATCACTTGATAATTATGATCGGTTTTATTATGTAAAGTTCTATCTTTAACAGGACTAACCCTATCAATTATTATAACATTATCATCATTCAATTCCGATTCTTTTAATGTTTTAACACTACTATTATTATTATTAATATTATTACTAATGGGTGGCTTTATCATTAATTCACTAGGTGATTTCACTTTTAACCTACCTTCAAGTTCACGTTTCGGTGATGTTAGAATTTTATTATCACATTGTGATTTATCTGGCAGCGTTCGTGTTAAATTCAATGTTTTATCACTATTCTTAATATCAATATTATTACTAGTTTTACTAATGTCTTTTACTATCGGTATCACTGGCGTTATTGATAGATTACTATTATTAAGACTTTGCGGAAGATTTTTCAATTTATTACTGATTGTTGTACTGGTAGTTGTGGTGGTTGTAGTAGTAGTAGTCGTTGCTGTTGCAGTAATCGTTGTTGTTGTAGCTGTATTGACATCATTTGGTGTTATTGTTGTTGTTGTTGTTGCGATTGTTGTTGGAGTCGGTGGTGGTAGATTTGTTGAATTATTAAGTAAACGTTTCGGATCAGCGTACGTTGTATAAATTTTATTTAAAGCATTCATCGACATCCATCCCTCCGGCCATAATATTTGTATATCGTTTTTCAAAAACGATAACATTCGAGCATCTAATGTTTCTTTATTCTTGCCTTCCAATAGTAGACAACGTTTCTTCAACATTAGTATATCTTTCAATAGTTTCCTTGAAAATTGAGAAATTTTATAATCAAATATTTATTAAAAAAAAAATAATAAATACTTTGTTGGATCGTTCCAAAGGAAACGTCGTTTTGGCATCCGTAACGATTTATTCTCATCATTCTCGAGAGTTTCATGTGAAAATCTGTAAATAAACAAATAATTAAATAATGATTATCAAAGGAATTTAGTATTTACTTTTTCTGTAGAATTCGTTGGCTTTCCTTCTCGTGATTTTCTAATAAACTTGGCATAATTTTATTAATTTCCACCTTCAAACTGTAACAATAATTAGTTTGTTAATTAATCTACTAATTAGAGTCATTAGTGCATTTAAAATAGGCCTTGCTTGAGGTTCTCTGTCACGATATTAACTCTGAGATAACAATATTAGCTCAAGGTTGAAAACTATACACTTTCAAAATTTTCAAAACTCAAAAAAAACTTCTATCGTCGCCACATCGATTTTCTTTTAGGGTTGAAATTATAATTAATTTTAAGTACTTCCACACAAAAGCATTTTAACAAATTTTAAATCACTAATTTTTTTTATACAATCTATAGCTATCTACATCTTTTTCTAACTTATACAAAAGTAATGATTGTGCCTTCCTTCATCATTTAAATCGTGCAACAATTTGTAGATTTGGGCTATATTCATGATTATCCTTATTTTATATACAGTGTTGGCGTAATAACTAGATTTAAAAAAAAACAACGGAGAAATGCGACACAAACTAGAGCTGAAGACTGTGCTTTCTTTTGAGTCATTTAGTATCATCGAAAATTGCGCCATTTCAAAATATGCCTTGTAAATGATTATGAGAAAAACGACTTCAAATCCTGAGATTTACCATGAGACGAACTCTAACAATATACATATAGCTAATGTGAATTATCATTAATTCATATACAGTAATGGTCCAACAACTAGACTCAAAAAGCTATATCGATATTAAAGTGGTTGTTAAAAATTAATTTTTTTTCGGGCCCCCAAAAGTTTTCCTTTTGATGAAAAAATACGGGGAAAATTTTTGTTTATTTTTTTCAACAAAAAAAAACACGTGCCACAAGCCGATCAAAGTTTATTTTTTAATCAAAATTGTAGTTTTTTAAAAATATCTCTTAAAGTAGACGCATTTGAGAAAAAATCATTGAAAGCAATTTTGTACGAAATAAAATTCTCTACATGAAAGATCTCTTTTGATTTTTTCATAAAGTTCATATTTATGGAGATATTCTCAATAATAAACTCATTAACTCCATAAAATTTTCAGACGTATAAACGTATTATTTTCTGAAATAAATAAATAAAATTATCGACAACAAATAATTAATACGTTTATACGCTGAAAATTTTGATTTTATGGAGTTAGTGAGTTTATTATTGAGAATATCTCCATAAATATGAACTTTATAAAAAAACCAAAAAAGGCCCTTTTTGTAGAGAATTTTATTTCCTACGAATGTGCTGTTAATAACTTTTTCTTAAATTCGTCTACTTTAAGAGATATTTTGGCCAAAAAAAAATAAAAATTTCCCCCGTATTTTTTCATTAAAAGAAATATTTTATCTAAATTATAGTACAGTAAAACCTCTCTAATACAGACACCCATGGGAGTTGGAAACAAAGTCCGGAATAGGAGTTGAAAATTCTATTTCCAAAAATGTCCGTAAATAGAGGTTTCACTGTAATTGCTGAATTTTTTCGTTGTGAAAAAAAACCGAATTCTTCAGGCCTTGCACTAATGGCTTCTAAATCTAAATAAAAAAATATATACATACTCTGTTAGAAGTGTTTTCAATTTCTTCTGTTCATCGTCTAAAATCAGATTTTTCGCTTTCTGTATTAATGTTTCAGTTTTACAATTAGCAAAACTAGCTAAATATTCATAAACTTTAATTTTCGATGGTTTCCCTAAACATTTACTTTTCCTTTCCAATTTCAAAATCATCCGATTTATATCGCTTGTAAATTGATTATTTTTCAATAATAATTGTTTAATTGTTGTAACAATTACAACAATATCACTTGGTAGATTTTCGGGTAATTTGATTTCAATTTTATTAACATCATGACTAGATTCTTTAATAATAGGATTGATTGTTGTTGCTGGTGTTGTAGTGGTTGTTGTTGTTGTCGTTGTTCCTCCTGTTGTTGATATAATTGAATTTGTTAGAAGATTCTTATCATTATTACTACTATTAATTGTGATTGTTTTTGTAATTTCAATATCTTTACTTGATGCCTTCACAACCGATTCGATAACATCATCAACATTACCATTAACTAATTTTATTTCTTTATTATTATCATCATCATTAACGTTATTATTATCATTTTTATTATTATCTTGTTGTTGTTGTTGTTGTTCTTGATTGTGACTACCTGGTATAGACATGTTTAAATCTTCACGTTTCTCCCGTAACAGTTCTTTAACAGTTTTCTTTTGTTGATCGATTAAACGGCGCTTCTTCACATAAATCTTATTCGAATTGAATAATTTCTTTTTAATTGATTGTTGCATACCATTACCGCCATTCTGTAATTTTCGTTTCTTTTCTAATTGATTCAAATTATCTACATCAGTCTTATTTTCTCTGTCAGTCTCATCTGACGATTCAATAACACGCTAAAAATTATTTCAATTCAAATAATTTTAATAATCTAATTTAGAATTTCTGAATGGATTATTAATAATTTACCTTACGAGATTTTGTTTTATGATTCTCACCAATATTTTCATCATTCTCCATATCATTATCATCATCTTCACCACCACTACTACTACTGCTAGATGATGAGAAATCAGAATTGGCCTCATCATCTGTTTTAAATTCTAATGCACCACTATTTATATAGAAACCACCATGTAATGTTGTAACATTCTGTGGTATCATCTCATCATAACCATCGGTATTATCAATGAATGAATCAGATTCATCATAGCCCATACCAATATCAGCATAATCGTCTTTGCGGCCTTTACGTTTCTTCTTATTCAATGATCCACCAGTACCCTAATCCAAAAAAAAAAGAATTACAACAAATTTCATATAAACTGGACCACCACAGAAGTACAATGTTCTCAATAATGTCTCATAAAAATAAAGGATAAAATGCATCAGTACCGTTGCTAATAAATCGCGACTCATTATCGGTCATTCTACTGCTTTCATTTCATACTAGTCGACATTTGTTGAGTCGTGTCGTAACGCGAAATGTTGGACAAGTGGGCAATATTCTTTAAACGGTTTTGCCTGTACAACACAATTGTTTTAGTTAAGTGTAAAATAGCTTACGGCAACATCATGACCGTGTCACCTGGTGTGATTGGACTAGACATGCTTAAATGCATGCTTTTACAGAATATCACGACAAAAATGCTGCACGGGCAACACTATACAATAGGGTCGTTCCATATGAAATCGACTGATTGGCGAAGCCGACTAATCTTAGATTTTGCTATAACTTTGAGGGACCGTTCTTTAGGATCCCAAAAAAACAAAATTTATGCACATCTAATTTTTATAAGCGGCCGTTTCGGCGTATTCGAATTAAGACTTTCAAGAAAAAATTTACAGTTAAATTATCTGTGCATTTGGGGCGGCATTTTGAAGGTGAAAGATAGTAGTTTTCATGTGAGAGATAAAACTTTGTTTAGTTAATGCCTGTCATTAACGAGATGGTGCTGAAGATACGTCTTTTTTACTCAATTTTTGTGTTTTATAATTGACTCCAGCGTCTCGATTGTTTAATATAAGTGACTGATGTTACTCAGAAATTAAGTGTACATATTATAGAAAAAATACAGTCAATAATTAACCCGAATAACCCTCTCTTTATATATAAATTGTTTGTTTGAAATGTCTGAAAATTGCATTGTTTAGGCTATAAAATGAACGTGTTGACTGCGACATAAAGACATGAAATTTACACAATCTTTAGTTGTAATTTTCAACTTCAAATGTCTGCAAAGCTCGTTTTGTTATTTTCATTCTTAGTACGTGTGCAAGTGGTTATTTGAAGCGATAAATACTATAGGTGTTATTGTGTTATCAAAAAATAGTAGGCTACTGGTTGTTTTTGTTTTGATAATGCTGTTGCCTTTATTATAAAAATTACGTATTATCGGCTAATATTATAAGAATAATAATAATAATAATAATTAAGAATAATTATCCTTATTATAATAATAAGGATAATCGCAAAATAAATACCCTGTCGTCGGCATATTATCCGTCATTTTATAAATGACTAAGCAGATCGTAAAACGGTGAATATTTTGAAGTCTTTTATTGCCTGAAATGTTCAGATATTTAACAACCAAGGATCTGACCTGACAAAGATCTAACCTGTGCTAAACAGTATAACAGCCGGGGATGGCGAAAACAGTCGAGAGCTGCAAAAACAGGCCCTGCTAAAACAACTAGACTTATGCGTTTTATCAAATGACGGATTTTACGATATGACTACGACAGGGCCGATAGTCGGTAATTAATTAATGCTCAAATTAGTCAACTTCAATCCTGCTGAAAAAATTTTAGTCCAAGATCATAGGACTTTAAAAGACTGGAAACCAAATGTAATCATAAAAATTATATTTGTAAGTCATTAAAATAACTGAAATCAAATAAAAAAAATCGTATCTACTCAGTAAAACAATGCACAATCTAAACTGATGGGTTTAGAAGCATAAATTTTTTGAAATTTATCCCTTAACAGGGTTAAATAGGGATTGAAATTTTTTTGTATGGAAGTTCCTCTTTTTTTAAGGGGGTTCTCTGGTTTAACAGATTCAAAAAATCGAATTTGTTTTTTTTTGCATAAATTGTTTCCTTAATGTGTCTAGAATGTGGAAGTAAAGTGATTTTTCAAT
The DNA here is from genome assembly GCA_021725515.1 of Epicauta chinensis. NCBI lineage: Eukaryota > Metazoa > Arthropoda > Insecta > Coleoptera > Meloidae > Epicauta > Epicauta chinensis. The sequence continues at coordinate 598,667 of JAEDXX010000030.1, forward strand.
ATTCAAAGCCATTAAAAAGATACAGCAGTTAGAAGGGACAGGTGTTCGGAGCGTTGAGCGGACCGCTTGAAACTTTAAACGCGTTTTTCTCAAAACCATGTTTTTCAAACTTTCCTCCATCATACCTCAAAAACGGCTTGGTCGATTTACTTCAAATTTATAGGATATACTCAGTACGTATAGACGCATCGAGTGGACTATTATCATCCCAAAATTTTGAAAATTTCTATTTTTTTGTTTCAAAAACTTGACAAAAAATACATGAAATTCAAACTTTTTTGTTCCGAAGTCTGTCAAACATCCAATTTTCAAAAAAAATTTTTGATCGTAGTCCACTCGATAATTTTTAAGTATACAGATTAAAGCCCCGCTGGATTTTTTTGTTTCGGATAAGCCTATCAGCTGATATCATGGAGGAAGTGGGCGTCCATTTTTTTGAGGCGGGTGTCTTCAGACCACTATAACTTTAATTCTACTAAATATTTTTAGCTAAAAATTCAACTGTATATTCTTGAAATATGTATAAATAACTGGTAGAAAGTTCAAAGTTCTATCTCTTCAGTGGTTTTTACAAAAAAATCTCAAAGATTGCTCAAAAATCAGGACGTCAAAACTTAAGTTAAAAATCTAGAAATTGCTGTGTAAGTCTCGGTTTACTAATAAAAAATCAGCTTTATCAGTTAGAAATTGAAGTTGGTATTTAGACTTCTGGAGAATTTATAAAGTACCCAACAAAAATCAGTTTAGAATGATTTAAAGATTGATCGTGCACAGGCTAGTTTTACAACAGAGTTCAAAGAATAAAGTTGAGATCGAATTGTCCGCCAATTCACTTTCCTCTACTTCTCGATTATCAGGCTTTTAACGACTCAATATGTGCTCATGAATGAATTATTTAAAACATAAATTTACTATTTTTTTATGACGATCCAGTAAGCCCGATTAAATTCTACCCAAAGGTGAGCTGCAGTAGTTTCAAAACCGCTCAGTAGAAAGTTTTTCAGGCGCGCTATTTTATGCTGAATGCCCTTAAAAGTTCTGTCTGAATTTAATTATCTTGTTAATCAAGGCAATTATGAACATTGTAATTCTAAATTGTAAAAAAAAAAGTTAATAGAATAAAAATTTACATATTTCTCCTCCATCTGTTTAGCAATCCGACGAACATCATCATCATCATCCTCATCAACATCCATCGGACGTAACTGACCATTACTCGATTCTTTATTTCTTCCCAATTTCTACAAAAAAAAATTAAATAAATCGATTAGAAAAACATCTAAAGCCTACCCTGTTTAAATTCCCGCCATTTATTATAAACAAATTCAAATTCA